>JARHVA010002371.1:1805000-2405000 GCA_037957365.1 Torreya grandis | reverse complement strand
TGCCTTACTAGATATCTATTCAAAACGTAGAAACATACACAAAGTCTATGAATTGTTTAAAAATATGTGTAAAATATATGTGGTTTCATGGACTTTAATGTTTTCACAATATTAAAAATGGGTTTGTTGAAAATGACATGGAATTTTTTAAGCAAATATGATAAACATATGAAATACCAGACTGTACATCATTTTCTAGCTTTCTCCCAACATGTTCCAAAAATAGAGCTTTGGAATAGGTAATGGGCATGCATTAAAGAATAATTGAGAATTTATTTTTGATAAATGTTTTAGTTTCAATTGATATAGTATACATGTATGAAAAATGTGGAATAGTATGCAAGCCACAATAATTTCTTGACAAAATGCCTCAAACTAATGTGGTCTTATGGAATGCATTGATTACAACATATGCACAAATTAGGTTTGTTGTAAAGTATGTGTCAAAATGTGATGCAAGTGGATATTGATAGACAAGTTATAATGGTGTTTTCAATGTCCTTAGGGGTATTATGAAGGTAGTTGATTCACAATTGAATGTAATTTGATGCTAAATTAAAGTTTTTCTTAAAACCTATGCATACAGTCAATTTAGTCATGTGAAAACCATATAAATCTATGCATGATTTCAATATTAAGATTGAAATATTTAGAGGGTCTCATATCTACTACAAGTTTTAGAATGATTCAAAACAATTTAAGTCATATGAAAACCCTATACAGAACTCGGGCCTATACAAAACTGGTAAAACCCTGATCTAAGGTTTCAATAGGAAAATAGTTATAAAACATGTTTTAATTGGTGGAAATTGCTAAAATTTATTAAGTGGGTAGAATTTACCATCATATATTATCAAATATTTGATTCTTTCATAGTCCATACATTCACAGATAACTCTTTTGAAAAACCTGTTTTAAAATTTTTTGAGGCTCAACATTTTGGATCCTCTTCTATGAACCTTCATTAGGAGAAAATTCATATGAGGAACAACAATAACTAGTCCCTTAAATTATCTAATTAGAAATTAAGCTTCATGATATTTAGAAATTTATAGATGGATATACTAGTGATTGTGTTTTTTTAGGCCTAATTGAAGCCTAAAATAAGGCTGGTCAAGTGGGTTTTCTTCATTTTCTTGGAGTTCCAAAGCAAGTGAAGTGTGTGGAAGACTCCTTATGACCTTTCAAGTATAATTGACTATTATAAACCCACTTAAGACCTTTTTAATTTGATTTATATGTCATTTATATAAAATACCTACTACTAGGCATAGTTAAAGGCCTAAAACTCAAAAAAAGTGGGTTCCTTAACAAATTTTGAACAATAAGTTGTGAGAAGTTCATATAGAAGGAAATATATTACTGTAATAATAATGAAACAAGACAACTAAAGTCTTTAAGAAAATTACCTTCATCATATTCTCAATTTTCAGTCAATAAACCTAGATTTGGCCTATAAGGTCTACATAGAAGATTGTTTATTGTTTGGATCAGAAAATAAGAAGACCTCTACAACATACACCAATTCATCATATAGATATGTGTTTTATTCCCACTATAGGCCCATATTTATGTTCATCTTCTTATAAATGGCAATGAATTCTTTCAAGATACAATATGCACTATGGGAATGTATATTTATTTAAATTACCTCTGTGCTGTAAACTTTAAGTTTTTGAGCATACATGTAAGTTGATAATAGTTTTGACTTGTTGTATTTGAAAGAATGTTCATATTGGAACTTGACTTGGATATGTGATCAAAATGATGCTCTTGTTTATTCCATAAAAAATAAAAGGTAACTTATGAATTTTGTAAGACATTAGGGATCTAAATGTTATAAACAAGATTATAATACATGATATATAAAGGTGAGAATTGTAAATTTATCAAGGACCACATTAATCCAAAAAAGGATAGAACATGTAATCAAGAGTTCTAGAGAATAGACCTAATTGTAAGTGTGAGAGTGTGCATAATTTAATGCACTATTGTTAGCTTTAAATCTCTTTCACAAAATCCTTTTAGAGATAGTATATTTATGCAATATGTTACCACATGTGAATAATTTAAGTGAACTATTCATCTTTAAAATATGGTATTTATTTTTACTTGATTGAAGGTAATAAAATATTGATGAGTCAATTAGTTTTTAATACAATTGATAATGCATCAAACAAATACAATTACATAAAAAAATATAATAATAGTATATTATCACTGACTATATATGCATTTATTATTATTGTGATATCACTAAAATCTACAAAGGGATGCAATCAAGATGCATTGTATCTATTATGTTTGCCCCTATCTCATTTCGCTGCCCTATTAAGATCATCATCCTAGACTTATCATTTGAGATTATTATGAGGGGGGTTTGTAAAAAGTGTTTTGTCCCATGACATGTTTTGAGGTCTTCATCTATTCATATTTTATATGAAGTCTCTTTTTCTATGAGTGTAATTTCCATGCCCATCCTACACTTGTTGGAATGGATGAGCCATCGAGTGTTATGCATTCGATATCTCCCTCCTTTGCACTTTATTGTAAACATTTGTCATATAGTTTTTGAAGAATGACAAATTTTCTATGGTCTATCTGATGCACAACATTTATAAAATATATCTCATGCTTTGCATATCATGGCATCAACATCATCAAATCTAGTAGTGGATAGGATATATTCATAAAATTAAAATCATCTAGTTATAAATGTCAAAAAAATTATTAAAAAAATGACTGCAAGTAGTTACAAGTCTTACACTATTAGCCTCCCTCAACTAGGTTTTAGTGTCATCTGCCATATTTGTTGTGACACCTTCTACTACAAGATTTTATCATTGCATATCCATAGATGATACATCATGCATTTTTTCATTTAAACCTTCAACATCCATGCCTTATTCTCCCTCATTTTCAATTCTAACTTCATTGTCTATGACCTGGGAAAAATGTATTACATAAATGATAGTCATCTCAAACTTGTCAATGCAAAAATTAGATGGGAGAAGAAAAATTACATTGTATTAAACATCAATGTTGTTGATGATATCATTAACACCATGCCAAGTATGCTCTACAACTACTATATTTGACATATTTCTCATCAATTCCACCTTAATCACATGCTTGCAAGTGTAGCCTTAGAGTGAAAATAGGCAATTGCACATCGACATGGATGACCTTACAGTAAAGACATGATAATGCAACGTCTCATATTTTATACTTTGTGCCCATGTCATATGGGGGTCAATGTTTTGGAAGATAACATGATAATTTAGGATCTACAAATCTTGTACCCATGAAATATTTTCAAGTATCTCTAATATGAATTTCCTATAGAAGCCAGTGTCCTTGCATACTTGTAGCCACCAATAATATATGTAAACATTTTTTGTTATTTGGTGAACCAAAAAATCCACCCTATAATATTAATAAGTTTATATTATGCTTAGGAAATGATGTTTTAAATGGGAATAGTAAGATCTTATGGATGCATTTGTTTCTTTCCTAGCATGTGGAAGTGCATGGTAATATCACGACCACATTCCAACCCTATATACCCAATGTTATTCTCAGTATTTGATAAAAGTAGCCTAAGAGGAGTGATACCTTTTTAAAAACTTTCTAGACTCCCTTTTTTCCATGTCATCATCGGTATAACTATGCATTATTTACCTAAACACATCAAACATTGTGTGTATTACAATATCATCTTTCACGTTTGACATCAAAATCTTCAACCATGCATGATGAACATGCCAACTACATAAGTAAACCTCACATTTGAATGCCTCCCTTCATAAAATGATAGTTTTGTAAGAGTTAATGGTATAAGGTGCAGATGGTGTCTATGAAAATCCAAATATGAAATCCATGATGCATGTAAGAATAATGATGATGCACCTAATAGATTTTATCTCTACACTGACATTATCCATCATGAATGCACTGATTTTCCATCCAATGTACTTCAAATTCACTCTTTGTAGAAGAATTTCCATCCATTGGATTATGTTTTTAGTACATGACCATGACATATTGACCCATGCAATGGTTAAACTTTCATTTTTGGACTCAAATTCTAGCAATGTGTACAATTAGAACTATATAAAATATACATAACTCAAATGGAAGTGGATGTTTATAAATGTGTGTATTGTCAACTACTATTAAAAACATTGGAAACACACCTTCATTAAATTCATCCCAAATATTCAATCCATGGCCAATAAGCTATGCTTCCTAAATCTCAACAACCATTCCAATTGTTGTGGGAGTTGGATGGCCAAGACAAAGGGGATTTCCCCCTTCCCATCAATCTATTGACCATTGTATCCCTAATAGAAAAACTACTTGTTAGGATTCGCTAGTGCCCACTCCTAAACACTTTTTGCATCATCAGGACTGTACACATATTTTTCCTCCTTGATTAGTCATTCTCTATTGTAAATGTCACCCTTGCTTGGGAAATCATCTTGCTCTATTTCACTATTAAATAATACAATTTTCTCATGTACCATCTCCCAGTGTTTAAGATGGATAGCATCAGCAAACATTCCCAACAATAATAGCCTATGAACCCATTCATTAAGTTGGGAGTTGATATAATGAGCAAAGAAACATGTGTTTCCCTTTAATTGTTCATATTGTTAGCCATGGAAATAGTTGAATTCATTGTCTATGTATTCTACATGAATGTATGTTAGCAGCATATGATTAGGTCTAACGAGCATACATCAAGTGCTGAAATGACACCAACAACCACACCTTATATGGCTTTGACCCAGTCAGTTACCCTTGTCAAACTTGGGCATTAGATACTTGTCTTTTAGTGTGGCATCAATTTTCAAAAAATCATCAGGCCCATATGAACACCAGTATCTACACAATTATAGTGAACAAATGAAAAATCATGCAAATTGAAAAAATTGTACATCAATGGAACAAAATAACATCTAAATAGACACCTGCTTTAAATCTATAATGTAAGGTGACTTACATGACATATTAATAGGTGGAATTGATCCTGTTATGTTTTCCAAGAACATGTGATTTTATATTACTATGTGAAACATGAAAATTTGTAGGGAACAACTCCCTTATTGATTATCCTTCAACAAAATATTCAACACTGTCAACAATGACCCATGTAACCCATAGGTCTTCATTGTTGATGTCGGCAAAATTATCCCACTTGATACTGCTGCAATCAAATGGACCTTCACCTGGATTCAGTGCAATCTACATAATTTCTTCCCACCTATTTGCCCTCTATTCCATCCTACAAGGAGAGCATTTCATTCAAGCAATTAGCAATGGACTTTTGTTAGTTAGTGAATGTAATTTTCCATATATTTTAATGGACTTTTGTTATTGATTGAATGTTATTTTCCATATATTGTAATATATAAATGATAATGATTGAAAAATACATATAACATAAGCAGATGGTGGTCAAAACATCATTAAAACAAAATCTACACATCATCGCAATGGACAATTAGACACATCTGAATGATGAACATGGTAATGCCTATTTGGCTATATTTATCATACCTCTCATTCAAAAATGTTGTTTTGCATGCACTATTCTATTTAACATTCATTCAAACTATAAATATATTGTATAGTTGTCATATGTAAAAATATTAAGAACTTCATGACTGCTTTTGAACATTGTAAACACATCAGACTCTTATAAATAAACTTTCAACATTAGGTGATCCACAATGGCAATAGAACCAAAATTTCATTACGACTATAATAAGTACATAATGTTAAGATAATCAAAAGAGCATCCAAACAACATATAGACATCATATAAATAGTCAAAATAAATTTTGTATAAAGACATGTATAAAGTTTGTTTTCTTTTGACAAAAGTGCAACATATATAGAAAAAATAACTTTTCATGGCATTCATTCAACATTACATATATTCTGGTAAGATAATGAAGAATAGTATGATAGTAACAAATGTGAAAATTATACAAAGAGTAAATGAGAATGGGTGTATGTTGGTAACGATGTCAACCAATGGAAAATCAGAAAAAATATCAAAAAAATCATCAAGCATGTCTTCTAAATTAGGGATGTCAAACACATCCATTGTGATTTCCCATATTTCATTTTTTTCTTACCTTGATGATGTTTTTTAAGACAATCATTTGTGAAATGGATGTGAATATCTTGAAACAACCCATACAAAAAATTCATGTTGTCATGTAGCTCAATGAGAAAACCTCTAGGCACATCCCTATCCCCTGTCATTTCATGAAAAACATCTTCATAATCAACCTCCACACAGACACCTCTTTGATTGTGTAAATACAAACATAAGCTCAGCCCATCTATTAAATCAATGTAAGAGTCACGATGTAAATACACTTCATCGAATATATTAAAGTGCCATATTATCGTATGATTTCATTTTCAAGAGTAAATTACATGATTTTGATATAAAAATGTCCTCCTTTCCATTATGAAGTAACAAATAAACACGTGCTGGTTAAACATACCACAAATATAACCCATGAACTACACATAAAAATGAAAATATGAGAATTTAAACCACTTTTAAAAATATGACAAAATATCAACAAAAAGGTTAGAATAATATATAATACCTTGTTGAAATTGATATAAAACCCATCATAAAACATATGAAAATCAAAGCATGAAGCCATATAAATGGATAAACTAGTGCATGTAGAATGCGGTCACATTTATAGATTATCTTAAGTGTATCATATGAAGGTACCCTTATGTCAAAGCCATCCTAATTCATATGAAGGTATTCAAGCTACAAAACAGTAGAATGCAAACTAAAGATGAATCAGGATGGCTCTAACATAAGGGTTTGTTAACCTTTATGAACCTCATGGGAATGCAATTTATCCCATTCATCTATAATGTTACATTGCCTTATCAACCAATGTAATGTGGTAATCCCAATGTTATTTCAAAACATAGGGTATCAAAAAATGCCACTTTCAATTATATATTTCACTAATAATAGCACAAAACTATACTTTGTAATCTTTATAGTATTAAATCTCAACCAACCTTATTTGAATAAGGGACCTATCACATTCACCATTAAAGATAATGTATGTTGGCCTTTTCTAGGGATAATACATCTTAATATTTGATAGACATGTGCATAAACTAATCATTCGATGTATTAAACTTAAGGCAAGGACATGATGTTTATGGATACTACATGGAAAGAAATACTAGTAAGCAACACCAAAAAAGGTTTTAAAACATGTGTGTATTACAAATCATGCCTCACAGTGGGGGTTACATTCATAGATGAGCTTCACCGGTATGCACTAACTATGTGCATGTCAGCATGACATTGGAATGTGTTATTGACATGAAGCCCATAAATTCTAGAATGGATTAAACATCCATAGGCTAAAGGATAAGGTCAAGGCATCACCCATATTGAGGTATGAGAGCTGCAATGTACTAAAAGGTGTGTAGTGAACCTCATGTGAATGAAATAATATGCGAGACAACTTCAATGTAAGGGCATTCTTACCTATATGAACCTCATTTGAATGCAATTTATCCCATTTCTCTAGTTAGATATTACTTTTTTGCTCGCACTTATGTGGGAAGCCCATATTTTTTTGAAAATGCAGTGTATCGAATAATCCAACTTTTAATAATAAATTTCAGCAATAAATTCATAAAACCCCACATTGTAATCTCTCCTTTACATAATCATGAAGAAGCTTATGGATAAGGAGCCTATCACATTCACCATTAATGGCCATGTATGCTAGACTTTTGTGTGGAATAAATATCTAAATCCATGTTGTTTTATCATTATATGTCATATTGAATGAAATATTTTTGAATATTTGATCATCTTGTACATAAAGTAATCATTCAATGTATTGAATTGGAGGTAATTGCATGATGATGTTTATGGATACCACATGAAATTAAATTCTAGAAGGTAACCAAAAAAATGTTGTATGACATGTGAGCATTACACATCATGCCTCAAGTTAGCATGTCTAACCTTATGGGGGTCACATTCATAGACGAGATTCATAGGTACACACTAATTGCATGCATGTCGATGTGGCATCAGAATGTGTTATTTCTACAAAGCTCATAAATTCTAGGAAGGATTAAACACATGTAGGCCATTGAATAAGGTTAGGCCATAACCGATATTGAGGTATAGAGTTGAAGTGTAACAAAATATTTTGACAAAAAAAATTAAATATTTTACCCATAGACCACCACTACTATACTTCCCACCTACTCAACCATAGTTTATGGCCCTTTATTTTCATAGCAGAGATTTTAAGAACAAACTTGCCCCTTTATTTTCATATTCATAGATTGCATTGTAGACTCCAAATAAAAAAAAATCTTAAGCATTCATTAGCCAAGTTATATATAAAAATGGCTCTTGTTGCCAATCTAATAAGCATCTCTATACAATATAATATAAAGTGTAAAATTATGCACCGACTAGATCGTAAAGGTGGAATAACATGACTAAAGCAAAGTACTCTTGGATAGTAGGCATTTCATTTCTTTAGTCATTGTTACCTTCTTACAAAAATACTTAGTGACTTGACATAAAGTGACTTTATTCATCAGACCAAGCATTATAATGTCTAGGAGATGTTGGGTTTGAGTGGTCATTGTTAGAATCTCTTTCTTTTTTGTATTTGTACTCAATGTAGTTTACATAAATAATCCATCTGTTAGGGTCTAATTCTAGATTACTATCTAGATAGTTCCAAATATCTTGATAGATCATCGACAGACCGAGCCATTCTATCAGATTCATTTTGATCACTATCAAGTACTCTTTATGGAATCTAGCTGGAAGGAAAAATTCATAATCGGTCCTTTTGAAATAAGTTTGTAGCCATGCTTTTGCTATTGGTCTAGGTTCTAAACTCTGATCAGTAAATTCAAAGTTAGTGAGCAACTCTGAGTTTAGCATAATTTTTATGCCCTTCATTTATCTTATGCTCCAATCAAGGTACAACATTTGGATTGAAAATATTGAATATTGATTAAACCAACATGTTTATATATTATTTCATGATGTTATCTATGGTGGAGGTGGATGATTAAATAGATCTATAAGCCAATTCTGAATTGAATTTAAATATGGTTGCATTCTGGGAACTTCTTTTTCACCATTTTAATGCTTTTTAGAGGGTTCCATAACCATCCAGAATTTGGGGAACTGAGACAATGAATAAAATCTATAATTACCATTATTACACACTGTAAAAAATAAAAAACTAGAAGAAATCAAATTACTTCCGCAAGAAAAGTAATGAAAGCATTAAAATTGGTTGAATGTCAATCATCTGGCATTAGATTACACTTCACGCTCTAATCTATATAACTAAGGAAGATTTTCATTCCACATAATGGAAAGTTTTGGGTTACCACTTCCAAACTACGATATCTAAACATTAACTTTCACTACTCAAAAAATAGTTTTATGTACCACAGGTTCAATCATCATGCATGGTTTAAATTAATATTACATGATATTGTAATATTTTAATTATAATTTGTTAAATAAAGTGTCTTTACAGTTTGTTTTCAATCATATGAAATATATTTAAATACAAATTTAAATAAACATCTTTTATTAGGTTGTTTTATAATGGTTGTTTTATAAAGTAATTTTAGGATTTATGGTCTTGCATTGAGAGCAATGAGTGTATTTTTATACATAAACCAGCCTTGTCATTTGTAAGGTTGTAAATCCTTACTAGAATTATTAGAATTAAATTATTGTAATAGTATTTAAAATAACCATTATTTGAGTTGAAATATACTATTATAACATATGCATTTTGGTGTATGAAGCACCTTATTATGAGTGAGTACGATAAATTTAAAATTAAATATGTTATTGTGTAGTGATACATGCATGCAGTGTTTTTTATGTGTTAGTTTAGATTAGTGTTTATTTAATACACATTAAACGCTTAATTTTTTGTTAGTGGATGTCTCTATAATGTTTTTTCAATCACTAAAGTAAATAAATGGTCATGTATTTGCACATAAAGTGAGTACTTTAACATAAGTTTTAAGTGGGCAAGAAAGGCTGATTTTTGTTGTGAATCTTGGACCATTTTAATCTCATTTCATTTTTATAACCTTTTTACAAATTTCTTACTTAAATGTTGAGGATTGACCTCTCAAATATTGATCATCTATTTCTATAAAACTGCATTTCATAAATTATAAATGAAATATCACAAATTTCTAACCACTTCAGCATTGTTACTAGAAATGCTAGGGTTGTAGGTAAACACTTGTTAATCAAATTGAAAATTTAGCATTTGGTAATTGTGTTAGTCCTTTGGTTTGAGTCTCCATTACCACTGGCAATTCACTCCTCAAGGGCACCATTCTACATTTAGATAAACCAAAAATTATTTAATCAATGTTTTGTTGCCCCTATTAAAATTTTATTTTGGTATTCAGGCTGTCAAGACATGACATGTTTTCTTTTAATTCCATTGGAATTGCATTTATCATTTGCAATTGTACCCACTACACAACCCCAAGGTTCTATTTATGATGTTTTCATAGTTGTGTTTACTAGGACCTTTTATGTTGATCTACAATAGGCTTTGATGGTGTTGAAATTATTGGGGCTCATTATAGAAAGGCCCTATCACTAAAGAAAATATAAATATAAATATATCAACATAAATATAAATGTATATACAAGCATTACCCCTAAATAAATTTAAATATAAATATATAAACAGATTTGGTAAAGTGGTTTGGAAGGAGGAAATATTTTACTTTTCCTTACATGTGCCACATGAAGTGGGTGCTCTATGGATTTCAAGGCATATGGATTACGCAAATTTTGGAAATTATATGGGGGTTGTCCACTTGATTGACCCTCCAAAACCAACTCAAAGGAAAAAAACAAAATAATATTTAGTCAACATCATGTAAATAATAATTACCTAGTGGTCCCATGGATGGGCTAACTCAAACTTTTCTCAATAGGGACAACATAGAAAAGATTGGAACTTTTATAATCATTGGAGGAAGGTCATGTTTGGGTCTAATTAACCCTTATTGGTTTTGGGAAGATCTTAAATATAATGAAGATATAATAGGTTTATGGGGAAAATATTTAAATTATGTATTATTTCATCCCTCTTAAGCTATATTTAATAAAACAATGGCTCTATTTATTGAATTATTCAAAATAAGCAAACCTACTTGTAGGTTGGGAGGAATTTATATGTTTTGCACATACAAATTTCTTAAATTTCCTTTTTACTTCTCTGTGATTCAACATTGTGCTTAATTTTGGAGCAAATTTCATAGTAGAATCCTCTAATTATGTTCATCTTGTTTAACCATTTAATAAAATAATGGTTTGTTTTATTTATTTAAAATAAACAAACTGCAATAATGTCATTGCCAAGGTTGTTTTGTATATAGGGGTTGATTTGTATATATCTTTATTGGTTTTAGGATTCTCCATACAAATATACCATAACATCATTTCAAATTAAAATGAGAAAAGGTAGACCACAAGTAAATTTCTATTTGATAAAAAAATCCAAACAAATTTGAGTAGCTCCTACAAACTTACTAGTCCCTTGCTTTTAGCAGTAGCTAAATTTCACATTCCTAAAAAGTGACCACCACTGATTTTTAGGAAAGATTCCAACATTTGAAATTTATGGCATTTTTATATTCCATTGGGAAACTTGTAACCTAAAAATGGGAGCTTTAACCTAAGAACAGAATCTGTAGAGTGATGGCTTCTCTTGAGATTGTTTGAATCTAGGGCCTAAATTTTATGGCCATGTGACTTATTTATGTGTTTTAGTACTAAAATACAATCAATTTTTTTAAATGAGACCTATTATATGTAAAGTAAAAATTAAAATAGATTAAATCAAATCTAAGATTTATTCAGAGTGATGGATTCTCCCAAATCTATCATTAAACAAGTGAGCCTTATTTTAGCCATTACCTCCCCATGACACCTCAACCTTCAAAAGTATATGTAGAACATGGGGTTCTTGATGGGAATTTTAATATTTTCAAATAAATGCCTGAACAAGATGTAGTTATGTGTAATTTTATGATTGCCTAAAACCTTTGGTGTCTGCCTTACATGTTTTTAAAAATTGATACTCATTTCAATGCTCAGCTAGTGATAACTAAAACAACATGTACATACAAAAACTTATGCAAAAAGAAAGAAAACTTGGCTTATGAAGATGAACCAAACAAAATTTAGAATGAAGGGGAAAAACCAATGGGTGTTAAAATCTATTAAAAATGTAATTATTTTAAGGAAACTTGCTTGATGATGGAGCAACCTAAACCAGAACGAATGTCTTATGAATCGCCATGGGAATTAAGTCAGAGTGGCATGGTGATTAAGATAAATAAAATGGCTAGGGTGAGGGTCAATGGTTTCCATTCGAGCATTTACACCACCAAAATGGTATAAAAATTGAAATGGTCTCCATTTTCCACTCTTTCCTCAAACTATCAATGCCAATGTTGGTGAGTTAGTTGGTGATCTGTATTTGTGATCAATAGTTAGTTGGTGATTACAGGTGGCATCATCGATTTAGCTGAGCATCGATGGTTAATGTTGGTAGTTTGGGGATAGTGTTTTAAAAGTTAAAATGTTGAGATGATGCCAACATGCACATAGTTTTCATGTGTTGGTTAAGCTCAACCTGTTGGAAAAGCCATCCATTCTTTTTAAATAATAAACGAGAATTGGTAGATTAATTAAGGGATAAAAAGTTTCAAGACATCAAAATCATGGGAGTAATCAGAGTTCCAAATCCATATGGGAATTAATGTGAATAAAATATGAGCTTTGAAGTGTTCAAATTTTGTTCATAACTATTGTATATGGGATAATCATGGGTTGCATTTCCATAATGTTGTTTTGTGGAAGGCATCCTTTTTGTCGTGACACACTATTACCATCATGAAATGACCACCCGGTGTTGGAAAATTTATCTAATTTATTTTTTGATATTAAAAAGGGCATTCAGGGGTTAAGGAAAAGAGAAAAAAGTTTTGGGGCATAGAAATTAAGGGAGTAAGTAGAATTACAAATCTAGTTGGAAATCAATGTGAATGTATCTTCATTCTTTTTGTTTTATGTTTTTAGATCTTAGTAAAATACCACTGCTTCAAATGTAGAACTAATTGGATCAATAAAGGACTCTATTTTCCTGTGCCATTTTTTCTTCAACAAGTTGTGTGTTTCACTTTCTCTACTAGAACAAGTTGTCTTTCAATGGACCCTATGTCCATGACCTACACCATTTGGTATTAGAGTTAGTTTTGAGTCCAGGTAAGAAAGTGCACCTCACATACATAGAATTTTGAATAGTGGGATTAAAACATTAGTTTTAATTAGATAAGAGATTCAATTTGCCTCTTAAAAGAATGGTTGGCAGAGGTAGTGGAGTTGAAAATATAGCAAGGAAGTTGAATGAAATTGTGTACTTGGTGAGAGTCATGCAAGTAAGACTAGATGTTGTTGAAGAAGATAAAATAAAATATTTTGAACAAAAAAAATTATGTGAGTGGTTTTAAAGAAGAGCAAGGAATTAAATAAGAATAACATCAACATTATAATGAAAAATTAGATGTGATTGAAGACAAGATTATTATATCTATTTCAAGTATTGTAAGAGAAAATTTTATGGAAGTTAAGCTTCTCAAGATCATTGAATTTGGAAGAATCGATTGATTGGATTATAGATATGGAACAATACTTCCAGAAAAGTTTGGTGAGGTGGTTTCCTAGAGTCAAAGAAGTTTACATATATAAATAAAATACTCTATGCATATTTATTTATGGCATCAAGTGGAGATTAAATAAAATAAAAAGTTGCATATATTAATCGAGTGGAGATTATTTATATAGATTCATACTTCAAAAATAAGTGTTATTCTCCTGATTTACTCTCTACAGATTTATTTATGGCACCAATCAAATTCTTTTTAGTAGATTCAACAACTCCATTCCCATATAGATAATAATTTGAAGAAAACTTAGCCATTATCACACACTAAGGAGACTAGTGTTCCAAACCTAGTCATAATATTCTCTTTGAGGGATTTGATTAAATTTTGTGCTCTAGAATTTTTTATATTAGGCCCATTCAATGAATTTTTTAGATATAAAAGCTAGGCCATTATCACACACTAAGGAGACTAGTGTTCCAAACCTAGTTAGAATATTCTCTTCGAGGGATTTGATTACATGTTGTGCTCTAGACTTTTTTGTATAAATGGCTTCAGTCTATTTGGTAAAATAATATATTGTTTTTAGTATGAACATATGTCCAATCGATGAGTTAGGATAAATGACCCCTATAAAATATAGACCCCATTGTGAAAAAGGGTGTCCTTAAATCATAGGTTGCAAAGGCATGGGTACATGTATTTATCTTTTCATAATTGATGAAATATAGTTCTTTGGAAATTCCCCCAATCCACAACATCACTCCCTCCTCCTAAATTATCCATCTTTTGGTTAATTAAGGTTTTTGGGTTTCATTTGTATCATATTTTTTTATTTGATGAAGTAAATTCTTTTGAAACCAAAGCTATAAACTGGACAAGTGAGGGTTTTGATAGCTGGACCCACATCCAAGGGGAGGGTTTTACGTAATGGACCCACAACCAAGCATTAAAATCACAACAAAAGTATCTTAAGGATTTGCCGCCAAACCAAGAGTAGCAAAGAGGGTTTTGAGGATCCCACAACCTTTATAAATCCCATCTAGAGGGTTTTAAGGCTCCCACAAATGTATCAATAATAATAAGAGGGTTTATAGGATCCCGCGACCTTGGTTAATCAAATAATAAGGGGGTTTTCAAGCTACCATAACCATAACATGAGGGTTTTTAAGGTTCCCACAACCTCAACACATCCAAAAATGTTTTAAACTAATGGGATTTGAAGGGATGACACCATTTGATAGGACCTCCCTGAGATTTAATATATAAAACAAGAATCCCCTAAGGGAACAAGGTCTTCTACTGCTTGGGTCTTCTGCATAACCTTCATGTAACTGAGACATAGTAAGTGGGTTTTTCCTCTTATTAAAATCAGCAAGGTGGATTCCTCTATCATCCACTCTAATAGGATAGGATTTGGTTGTTATTCCTATAACCACCCCAAATTAAACCAACTGAAACTAAACAGGGATCTCCATATCTTTGATCTTTAGCATATTTTTTTCCCGTCTTCTACATTCCCTACATGCATTAGGAGTGCAAACATGTCTAAATGAAACTAAAACCCCTATGGAGGCTTCATCCATGTCAGATCTAATTCCTTAAAATCATATGATGAATGCCAAGAATCCTATAACTTGTATCCAATTATGAAATTTAAAAAGATAAATCCCAATAATAGGTATTTCTTGAGACTTACATTACAAAAACAAGAGTCTACCAGGGGAAAAAGATCTTCTACCACTAGGGACTTCCACACAACCTCCATGCATTTGATACATATCAAGTGGGATTTTCCTCCCACTAGATCTATTAATGGCTAATTCGCAACAAGGTCATAACTATCTCATCGTCATTAGTCCAATTGTAGTTTGAAACACCATAGGGTTTTATGTCTAATTATGAACAATATCCTTGAAATCTTGGGCAAACCTCATAACCCAGAAGAGGTAAGTGCAAAATAATCTATCATCCACTTTGGTAAGACAAGTTTTTATTTGGTTTCCTCTATCCACCATGATCAAAACTAAGTGAGACTGAAAACATTCCCCTTTAGATCTAGTCTTTCATAAGATTTTTGCCCATCCTTCGTAGACCTTGTGTGTTGAAAGTGACCATATGAAATCACTCAAAAATACCACCACCCATGAAAGGGTCTCATCCTTCTCAGATCAGACTTCATAAATCTTTGTGAGGATTCTTCTATCTTCCTCATTTGTATTATATCAATATGACTTTAAACACAAACACCATTTAATGGATTACATAGTAGAGAATGTCTCAAATAAGGGAGTAAAATGGGCTTTGAAGCATTCAAATGATGTTCATAGATATTGTAGATGGCACAATCATGGGTTATTTTTTCATAACATCATTTCATGTAAGGAATCATTTTTGGCACGACCCAATATTACCATCCTAAAATGATCACTTGTGTTGGAAAAGGGTTAAGGAAGGGACATGGAAATCAAGGGAGCAAGTAAAAGTCAAAAATTAGCTTAGAATCTATATGCATGTGCCATTATTTCTTCAACAAGTTATGTGTCTCACTATCTATAGAATAAGTTATCTTTCCATGGACCCTATGTCCATGGCCTACACCATTTGGTATTAGAGTTTGTTTTGAGTCTAGGTAAGAAAGCACACCTCACATCCATAGGCTTTTGAATAGTGGGGTTACAACATTAGTTTTAACTACATAAGATAATCAATATGCCTCTTAGGGGAATGGTTGGAAGAGGTAAAGGAGTTGAAAATATGGAAAGGAGGTTGAATTAGGATGTGCACTTGGTGAGAGTCATACAAGTAAGATTGGATATTGTTTAAGAAGATAAAATAAGCAAGTTTTAACCAATAGATTTTGTGAGTAGTTTTGAAGAAGATAAAGGATATAAATAAGAAGAACATCAACATTCTAATGAGAAATTATATGTGATTGAAGACAATATTATTAGAGATATCTCAAGGATTCAAATAGAAAAATAAATGGAAGTCAAATCTTCTCAAGATCATTAAATTTGGAGGAGTTAATTTATTGGCTTACAAAGATGAAGAATACTTTTGTGTTTGGTGAGGTAGTTTCTTAAGAGTGAAAGTGGCTTAGACCAAGATAAATGGTCATGTATTCCTATGGCATAAAAATGTACAAACTAAGAGGAATAGAATAGGTAAATAAAATATCAATTAATCGGATAGAATGGTTGCCAAGCTAAAGGTAAAATTTATTACTACATATTATCAATTGGATTGTTCTAGAATTTTCAGAACTTGAGGAAAATATATCTCAGTGTAAAATATTACACTACCCATTTCTTCAGGTTAACAAGATGATTTGGTCATCATGAGGTAGATGAAGAGAAGGCTAATGTAGACACTTAATTTTTGTACATGCAAAGTATTTGGTATGTTGTGAGGGTGTGTATATGTATATGGATCATTGATTCATATTACACTCTTATTGACACATTTTCCTTTGTGTTGGGCTATGTACAACCATTTTTTGTTTCTCTTGTAACTTTACTTTTAGTTCATTTAGATTCAACATTAATAACTCCATTCAATAAAGAACACTTGAAAAACATTTGATTATTTATTTTCCATAAGATGCTCCCTGTTGGCTCCTAATTTTGATCAAGTTTGGGCTTGCACATCTCTTCATATAAAATAAGCTAAATTTGACACAAGAGGATGAGGTGGTGCAAATGCACCAAATCCTCTAGATATTTCAATAATGATTAACTGGGTCATCAAAGCACATGTGGGAGCACAATGGTTAATAGAAAGACACTGATCATGAGGATAGGGGATGGGATTACACAAACCATAGAGTATAGAAGGAGGAGCAACTAGTTGAACTAATTTGAATGGGTTAAATGATGGTTGGGTTTAAGATAAAAACATCTAGAGTAAAAATAGTGCATTAAGGCATAGATATAGGTGTCGGTGATTTTATGGATATTTATTATAATGGTTATATAGGGTTGTGAAAACACTCAAATTTGGTCAATCAAACATAATTATTATGTATTTTCATGAATTTTGTATCTACAGGATCTTAATGTTGAATTAAGACTCATTTTTAGTCATGTGTATTTCTTTTTTATCACATCAATATTCACACTATACTATTATTCCATTTCAATGCTTATATAAGTCACAGGGATCGTTAGTCTTCCTTTATCTTTTATCCTAATTTCTTCCTGATTTAAGACAAAACCACTCTATTTGGGCTAGCATGCTCTGCATGGTTGTCTAAAAGGAGTGGTGTTGTCTGATAATATATTTTAGTGCCTTTTTCAAAACATGTGTCATTTGGGTCTCTCTTTATGACTCTTGTATTCCTTGTAATTCATTTTGGTGTGTTAATGAGTTTTGAAATGTGAATTTGGGAGTCTTATATTTAAACTAATATGCATTTTACATCTATCACAACTATCTACCTGGTCAAAAAACAATTAAAAAAGAAACTACAACAAGCTCAACACCTACCACTTTTATCTAAGATTTATATTGTACATCTAGATTGCATGCTTGGACCAAGAATAGAGCTTATGTGAAGAGAATTTATATTCACATTGCATATTATCTAGTCACACACAGACACAATAGAGGGATAACTATGTTGGCCTAAGGTCCCCTTTGGGACTATGTAGGCAATGATTAGTTACAAAGATATTTTTAAGGCCGGTTCAATTATTCCCCTTACCCATTATCCCCCTTTTCTATTTTATTTCTATTTGGATTCTTGTGCATGCCATTGTTAGGGTTTTTGCAAGAGAGAGAAGACAAAAACACAAGCTATAGTACATTATTGCATATCAGTGATGGGTTGAAACACATCAACAAGCAAGTCTACATAGTTCTCTAAATTTTAGATTTATTCCACAGTCAACACAGACAAGACCGGTCCATTTAAACAAAGGTGTGGGTTATTTTTGTTGGAATTTTTTGATCACATCCAAATAGTTAAAATAGTCACTTAGATTTAAAATCACCTCATGCAATCATATACTCAATCACAACCATTTATAGTTTTACATTCTCAAATAACAAATAAGTGCTCATGTCTCTTTATGTCATTTTGGTCAAAACCATAACTATTTACATGTTAAAATAGATGTGCATCGATGTCTACTTTGTTTATAATCTAATCTACTCAGTTGTTTGTCTAATTAGATTAAAAATCCTAAATCAAAAAATTTATAAAACATATTTTTGAACCTGCTTTATTTTCTGAACATTGCAAGCCCTAGTTTTCCTTAGGGTTTCCTTTTTAAAACATTATTTTCCTAGTGTTTCAAATTAAATTTTTATTTCCCTATTATGTTGGATTGTTTTTTAGCATTAGATTCTATTTCTCCCCTTGTTCTCATTTTAGCCTTTGTAAAATTTAAAATAACTAACAAAAAAAAATCTTCCTTCTTACCCAGTTAATGCATTTTTAGGCATTCCTTATAATTATGATAAAGAATAGAATAATTATCAATATTATGTGTTGGATACTAACGACGAGCATGACTATGCGTAAAATAATGATAATGATTATTTTTTTCATGATGATTATGAAGAATACTACTTAAGTGATTATCAATGTGCAAAATATAGTAATGTAGATGAATGATCTTCTCTTACTTACTCTATTATATCTCCTAAAAACAATGTCGAATAAAATAATAGTATAATTTCAAAAGAACCCCTCATTGGTGATGGATTATTTGATAATACTCTTATGTTATCAAAAACTTTTTCCATGTCTCTCTTTTGCATTTCACAATATAAATCCAAGAAACTTATCATTCCATTTCATAATGAAAAGGACAATTGTATATCTCAAGAGTCACAATCTATTTACAATAATGTTATTTTACATATGATAATGATATGACAAAATTAGAAAATACAAATGCATCTTCTATCCTCTCTTCTCCCAACAATGAGCATGTTGTTATTTTAATGTTGATAATGAAGGTAATGATTATATTCCTATTTAATCTGATGATGTATTGAGCAAAGTTGAAAATATAAATGAAACGTATACACCCTCTTCTAGTGAAAATACAAGACTTATTATTTCAAATGTTGATTTTATAAGCAAAAAAGATAGTGGTCATAATGAATATTGGAATGACGATGGTTACTATGTGTATAGTGAAGAGGAAAATGTCTTTACCAACCCTAGTATATATTAGTTATCTACCGTGTCCTCATGTTAATTATGATTGTATGTTACACGATAAATTAAATTATAGTTTTATTAATGACAATATTATTACAAATCATGATGAGTTTCATAGTATTATTCTAAAAAATAGAGTGAGTGAACATGTTGATTATAGTGATGAGTACAATAGTGATATTTATTCTATTTCAATACAACGTAATATACTTTTGAAAACTAATGATATATTAACAACTAACGAATCTCCCAAGCCTAGCATTCAACAAGAATAATTCATTCCTAAGCCTTCTTTTCCTATTAGAAATAGAGTACCAATGGCAAAAATTAATAATAAAATTCAATTATTAAATGAGCCCCTTAATGATCTTAATATGCATTCACAAGAGGTCCTTTCTCTAATGCATGTTGTTGGTGCGTTGCAACATGAAGTAAATCAACTTAACTTGGAAAGTAAGGCTTATCACTCTTGGGTTAATATTTTTCCTTTATATTATCATCAACTAAAAGAATTAAAACATTTATTTCAAATATTAGGTTTACATCAAGGTGTTTGGATAGATCATAACCTTTGATTGTTGTAAAAGTTTCAAATTTGAAACTATATTCTTGGATCCTGAAAATCCACTTAGTTAGCCTACCTTGAATCATGGGTTGATTTTTAAAATAAGACAAAATAAGCATGTTTGAACATATGATTACTTTTTTTCCCATTAGAAGACATCCAAATTTACTTAATGTTGAAACTAATCAGAAAACAACTTTTTCAATTAATGGATACCTAATTTCAGCATTCTTAAGGACTTAACTCACATAACTAATAGGTATTTTTTCATAATTTTGATCATATTGAGTCACAAAAATAGCTATGGCCTTATGAGTTGCATTAAAATAAAATATGAAAGGTTTATTTATATCTAGTTTTTTAATTATAGGAGTAATTACAATTGTATTTTTAACTTCATTGAAGGTTGCATCTAATATTGCATCCCTTAAATAGTTCTAATTTTTATTTGATAAAACTTTTAGATGATTAGATTTATCTGCAATGTTAGAAATAAATTAATGCAAAAAAATTATTTAACCAAAGAAAGATAGTAGACCAGAATGATCTTTGAGAGGAGGAAATTCTTTGATAGCTTTAATGTGATCTAGGTATATTGAAATTATAATTTTTAGTATCACATGACCGAACTGTTTGCCTTCGGTTACACCCAAAAAATTATTTCTTTGAATTTAATGGCATGCCAAATTTCCTACACCTAATGAATATTTCATGCAAGTGATTTAGGTGTTTCTTTATTTTCTTCGAATGAATAGTGAGATCAACTAAAGAGACTTGAATAATAATGTTAATCAAATCATCAAAGATAACATGCATAAACCTTTGAAAAGTAGCACCTGCATTAATTAGACCAAAGGAGAATTTTTAAAAGGTATAACTACCTCTACGTGTAGTAAAATTAGTTTTATGTCTATCTTCTAGATTGAAAAAAAATGATTTTATCTTAAAAATCCATCTTAAAGAGACATCATTTCATAACCAACAACCTATGATCTATAATAGGTGAAGGAAAATTATCTTTAACACTTGCATGATTTAAGAATCTAAAGTATACACAAACAAATATCACCATTATTCTTATGAAAAAGAAAAAAATTAGCTATCCAATTAGAGTATCTTCCCACATAAATGGCATTGTCATCTAACATATTTTATAGATATTTATTGATGGTGTCTTCCAACAAGGGGTTGATCCTTCAGGATTTCTGCCAAACAAGTTTTATACTAGGTTTTATTGGTATGTCATGTATAAATATAACATTATCATAAACATTTATGTCTTTATAGGACCAAACAAAAATATCAATAAACTCTTTGAATAAATTCATAAATTGTTCCCTTTCTTTGGTTTTACATTGAACACCTAAATATACATACTTAGGATATTTTTTGTCCTTAAATATATTGGAATAGTCTCATCTATGATCCTTTTTGAAGGTTCTTCAGTTCAAGATATTTTAGGATTAACATGAGAAGTAAACATTGATTTAAGGATTACCAAAATAGTAAGAAATATATTGCTACTTAGTTGGAAGTAATCACCACAATTAAGGACTTATTCATCATGATAAAAATAGTTTTTTTTACAGAAATGTCTAAATGTTCATCACAATAAAAAATAGACCAAATTTTATTCAAATCACATTTCTTAGGTCTGAAATTTTTTAAAAATAATAATCAACATAAGGATAAATTTCATTCAAGTTTGGGTTAGAATCATAAACAAGTTTATCAGCATGAATAGTATATTCTCTAAGAATATGCATAATATTATATGCTTCAAAATTTTCAATAAGTGACCATACTTTCTATGTACACTTATGAATAAGTGATTGATTATTTTTATATATCTTTTTGACTCATCTTATAACTAATTTTGAATCACTAAAAACTTCCAAGTGTTCAATATTCTAATTGACTTCCTTTTCAAGACCAATACACAAGGATTAAAACTTAGTTGTATTATTGGTATTTATGAATGGCAAATGATATGCATACCTGAAATCTGTACAAGTGTATAAAGTTAAGGGATAAAACGGGTCGTGCCCATGGACATTCTTTTCCTAAAAATTCATAAATCTCAACTTATGTAGATTATTTGAGATGGCTACACTAAATTTTGAAGATGGTATAGGAATATGAATTGTAGCATTTCAAATCTAGTTTCTAAAATACTATTTTTTTTAAAAATGGTTAAGTAGGTCAAAAATCTAAAATTTGAAGAGGAAGTCTCTTTTTTTTAGGAAAATAAAGTAGATAGTCGGCACTATGACCCCTAATTTTCTGATCATTATTTAATTTTTTTTTAAACCCTTTGGTAAAAATTTAGATAAGATCATTTAATTTATGACCTATATTTTTAAAACATATTCAATCAATCAATCAATATATATATATATATATATATATATATATATATATATATTATTAATTTAAAAAAAATAGATCATGAAAACTGACAAAAAAATTGATAGTCGGTCATGTGCCCCCCAACTACTTCAAAAAATTGAAATTTAGTTTTATTTTTGAATACATGTAGAATTAGGCCTAGTTTATGACCATATAATTTTTTTTTGCATTTGGATCAGCAAAAAAAATACATAAACATATATAGATATGTATATTTGTGGCATGTAGTGGCCTAAAAAATTCATAGTTATAAATCAACATAGATGGAAACCCTAAAATAGTCCAAAATTTAAAAAAAAATGTATATTTGGAAAGAGAAGAGTGTGTTCATCATCATTATAATAATTTTATGAATTGTCTCATTGAAATTTATAGTTTTTTTTGTGATAGCAATTGAAGTTTCTTATTTTCTATCAAAAATATTAGATTCGGATGTGTGTCTATAGGTCTAAGCCTTTAGCTCGAGAATATAAGTTTATATTTATATTTTTACATTTATATTCCTTATACTTTAAATTTATTTTAGTGAATATAAGAAATTAGGGTCACTCTACATCTTTTAGAGTTGATCTCACAGATGCATGCCTTACAATTTGGGAGATAATTTTTCAAAATCCAATTTGGTCGATAGTCATTTTCAAGATTTTAATATTTAATCTAAGGATTTTAAGGCATAAATTTTATGATTGATATCCATTTTGGGTAAACATATAGCCATTTTTTAGGTTTTGACACCTTCTAGATTGCTTGTTAGCATTTCTGGGAGACTTAGGTTTATCAAAATTAAATTTTACAAACTAACACACACACAATCACTCCTATATGCCAAGTTTACTAATGATTAGGTCTATTATAGGTAAAAAAGTGATATGACACCATAACCAATTGAGACTAAGATAAATAAGGATAATTTGGGCCATATTTAGGTGCGATCACCCTAATTCAATTTGAATTCATGTTAAAGTGGTGTACATGGGGAAACATAGGTTACATTAGTGACCCATGCACACCCAATCACCCATTCATGCCAATTTTACTTGCAATTAAATCCATTATAGGCTAAAAGTAACACAAAAACACCATATCTAGTTATGACCAAGGTAAATACAAATAATGGAGCCACCACATTAATGCAACCTATACATAATGAATCCTATTCAATGATGTCAAGTAATTAAAACCAACTATCATATTAATAGAGTAGGCATTATCCATCACATCATGTTACCCACACCCATTTCATTATTTATCACATCAACATCATGAAAAATGTATAAATATGACATTAGTCTATTCTCTGATATGGATATGTATTACATTACATAAATCATTCATGTCATGTCAGGCATTATGAACATTGGGTCACTTTGGTCATACCATACATATTGCATATGTAATGTAATAGCATTGATCATTGATAGAATTTTTCTGTCATTAAAAGCCAAATCATTTTACAAAAGGCAATGATATAAAAGGCAAAAATAGTTGTAAAAGTCAAATCACACTAAAAGACGTGATTCAAAGCACATCTCTTTTTTCTAGTCAAAGATCAAATTCCACAGTTGGTATCATGGTAGAGCCAAGGTCCTTTGGTATGTGGTAGACTAGTAGATTAGAAAAAGAGAATAAAAAAATCTTTTAGTGCTACCTAGTTTCTCACATAAGTACCCAATATTCATAGTAGACTGATGACTCTATAAGTGGTCCTGAGGAATGGGGAACATATCGTGAGAAGGTAGTTCCATTTTACCTTTTCTTGAACCAATCTACATTCATTAATTGATCTTAGTATCACACTTATATGCCTATAAAGCTTTATGTCTATAGCGAATAGGATTCTTTTGTATAGTGATGGTCACTAGTCACTTAGTGTCTTATCATGTCCTTAGTATGCCTCTTGTCTCCTAAGGTCTTTTCATAAGATGCCTAAGTCTTTATTTTTACACTCCCTTTTTCATTCCCTATATCTCTCATATTTCCTCTTGAAAAATAGTGTTTTGTCTATTGATCACTCTCCTTGGGATCTCATTTATGAGTTACATTATAAGACCATAGATAGAACCCAACTATCCTCATAAATTACCACATTATTCCTTCATATTGCCCACATCCTTTATTACCCAATTTGTCTTGGTTTGTCCACCCCAGTGGTTTTCTATTTGTGATTTTTAGTATAATACTGTAGATAGGACCTAACATTCCTCACAAAAAATTTCAATAATATAAGTCACAAAAAAATTACATGTGTCAAATATGAGATAAGATGTGATTGATTATGAAGTTACACATCATTGACATGTTTTTCAACTTGATTTAGTGTGTTTTATGCTTACTTAATTTTTATTTCACTGCTTTTATCTTTGTGATTTCCGAGTGCATATAAGAATTCAACCATTTCTTGATTTGTTCATACTTCTCAACTTGAATTAGTGTGATAAATTTAAGACCAATATTTTACCAATTTTATTTTTCTCTTATACTTTCCAACGTGATAGAGTATGATTGATTGACATAATTCATTTGTTTTTATACCATTTGTGCCCTTTTACATACATTCTATCTTATTACATTGTTTTCATACTTCCCAACATGATTTAGTATGATTTTACTTGTTTTAATTTGGTGCAAAAAATTTTTGCTTTGGTTTAAAAACAAATTCCTTTTTACCATCTTGTTTTACTATCCCTTGGTTCTTTATACTTAGTCATTTTCTTGTTATTACACATTTCCCAACTTGAAATAGTGTGTAGTACATTTTTGATTGATTATATTTTACCAAGTTCTTTTTATCTATTTCTTTTTAACCATGCATGTATTTTTCATAATGCTAGAAAAGAAACCACATCTAATATATTTCTTATTGCATATACAACAAATAAATAAATACATGTGCTAGAAATAAATATATCCAAAGCATCCACAACCACAACCATAATAATGACAACATTCACAATCAATATCAATATATATATATATATATATATATATATATATATATATATATATATATATATATATATATATATAAGTTTTTGATACAATATATACAATGCTCTAGCTCTATGGTTGGGCCCCATCATGTCTATCTCATGGCCTAGCCACGTTGCCTACCAAGGCCTCGGTCTGACTCCTCTAAATAGTACACTATAAGGAGGCCATTTGAGATGTAAATCCCTCTACATATCTCCATAAATGTGTTATCTTCACCTGTGCCTGAGCCAACTCACGTTGGGTCATTGTATGAGCATACATCAATTGGGTCTACATCATCATATGTGTCTGTGTCATTTGTAATACTATAGCCAGATGCATACCTTTCTCCTTTACCAGGGCCTACCATGCCCATATCTTGTCTGCACCCATCTCTTTTGGTGGTTGCATCCTCTCTCTCTATGCTTGTATCTATCTTGTTACCTCCCCTACTAATCTAAACCAACTTACCTGAGCTGGGACAGATGGTACACTAGGGTCTTCTAATGTAATATGGGCATACAACTGTAGATTCTCATCCAAGATGTTATGGAGTGTTCCCCTCATAAGGGGCCCCCATCTCTCCTCCTCATCCTTAGTTATGCCTACAAAATCACATCCAAATAGATATTATATCACTATCATATCTCATAATATCTATCTATCTCTAGTCTCTATTTCAAAATAAAAACTTAAGCAATGATTTAATCATTCTTATTACTTGTTTGTGTCTTGGCCACTATGGTCTTGTCATCCGTGTGACTGCCTAGTATAGTCTCCCCATCCATACAACCTCATATCACCTCCTTTATAGGTCACCTCCTCAGCTCAAATATGGCCATCATGACTCACATTTGCCTTAACTTGTGCTTGAGTGGCCTCTCCATCATCCAACTCTCCTCTGACTCACTAAGTCATTAGGGATGACATAGTCTCCACTCTCTCCTACTCCTCTTTCCTTCATTAGCATCATGTCTTCAGTGGTCATAGCTCATCTCATTATGGATCTAGTGGTGGTATCTCTGGTACCACTACTTCTACATCCCTCTCTTACTTTATTCCCTATCATGTTCATCCAGTCCATGATCGCTCATGACATAGTCTGAGAATTGACCTCATCACTATTGGACCTAGTCTTCTCCTCACCTGTGTCTCTCTCACATACCAAGCCCACTACTTGGGCATTAATATCGGTGATACTAGATGAGGTAAGCCCATTTGTCCTATCACTTGTGTCACTGTATGTGGCTCTCTCCACCAAGTATAATGTCTAATAAACTCTATCCTTGATATAGCTAGTACAAATATGTACCATCTCAGCCATGTAGTCATTATGTCCCCATATGATTTCCACACTATGTCTTCATGTCTCGCAATATGTAGCACTAGAACTTGGGGTATGGCCTACACTACTTGGTCCTCTTTCCATCTCTGCACTTGAGGTAACCTATCATCGATCGCATGAGGTAACCCAATCGGCTGATACATGGGAAACCTCTCATAGATCTAAGTTGTCAATAATATGATCAATCTTATATATTTCTACCCTCTGACCAACACCTCATACAAATCATGTATGATCTATACCTAGATGATATAACCAAGATCATATAATATGCCCTCCTCTATAATCCTCCTATTCCAGGTTACCATGAATAGTGGTACCTCGCCATCTGACTTGTGACATAGCACTCATTATGTCACAAGTCTTATCACATCATTCTAGATATCCGAATTATATGATGCATACACATTAAATTTCTTAACTCGCCTACCCCCTAATATTGTATTTGAGCCTGTATCCCACATAGTTAAGGCTCTCCTCTCCTCTAGGCTATCTAGTACGCCTTTAGTCATTGGTGCTCTTATCATTGGTAGCCCTAGGATGGCATGCACATCCTCCAACATGATAGCTACATATTCCACATCCCCATCCACCTCCCATCTAAAAGTATTAGTCAATCATTCCCAACATCCAAGGAAATGACTAATAAATTTGAGCTCAGGGGAATCCTACACATGTTACTTATCCCTCCTAGGCCTACAGTTACTAGCCTAGCTCTATCACCTATGGTCAAATGCTCTAATAGATATGGTATCCAAGACACATCTACCAATCTCCAAAATTAGGGTCATCCCTACAACCAAGAAACAACAAAATATGTATTAGATCCTTCATGTCATTTATAGTCAAAATACATTCTTTTTACAATTTTAATCAAAAACAATCTTATATTACTTTAATTCATTCATTGTTACCTATTTTTATCCTATTCGATCATTTTTGCCCTTACTTGGTCATTTCAAGCGATTCTAGCCTTCTTTTAGCCTTTTGCATGCATTCTCGTATAACTTTAGTTCTTTGGTCAAATTAGTTTGACTAAAATTTCCTTATTTTTAGCTTGGTTGACTTAAACATCTAATTCAACTCTCTTATTTTCTCCTCCCTAGTAATGCATTGTCATTCTAGACTTTTTGGATCAGTTGGCAAACTATACTAGGTCAGCAGTCTGCAAAACCTACTAGGTCGGCACACACATAATAGGTCAGCAGTGTGGATTTTGCTTATTTTCAGTCTACTGGGTCGACTGGGTTGACCCAAATGTTTTTAGTTGTCGACCCCTTAAATAGTCCTAAAAAATTATCTTTTTGTTGTTTACATCCTAATTATTCTAAACCCATTTCTCATTTTTCTATCTTCTAGCTATATAATCTAATTTTGTTCCATTCTGACATCTAGAAATGCTAAAAATTATATTTTTTTAAAAATTCACTAGAATTTAAAAAAATACTCAAAAATTGGCTTAAGATTCATAGTTGGATACTTGTAGTGAACTTATTGCCACTCCTAGAGCCCTTCCTCGTCTAGCCTATCATCCCCTTGCCATCCTAGCTCGTCTAGTCTCCAAAGCTCTTTTTCTCTCATTCACAAGTCAAAATAACAAAATGACTTCTCTTTCCCCCTATTTAAAAACACCTTTCAAAAGTCAAATTCCTTAATTATTTTTATGCATATTCTTTTTTTTGCCTATATCTTTGTTTCTATTCATCCATTTTCAAAATCATAAAATGCGTTGGATTCATGATGATGTAGAGAATATTTTCCACTGTCATATGCCTATTTTTCAAAAAAAAAAAAAATTGGCTATTTTTTGCACTAACTTCTACAGTTTTACTAGTGTTCTTCACATTGGATGCCTTCAACTTTCTCTTGTAGTCTACTTCTTTATCTACAGAACTAAAGTAAGTAAAGATATGTGTTTTTTCAATTATGTCATTTTCTTTATCTTATTTGTTGCTTATTGCACTTTACTTAGCATCAACATGGTGTTTTATCATATTCTCTTCCCTAAAGCACCATTTCGTGTTACACTTACATGACATGTGATGAGCTTCGAGTAAGGCATATGCATACACATACTATTTTCAAACTTATATTGATTACTGACACTTTGTATCTTGTAAGAAACCATCGAGTCTCAATTTGTATGAGTGCATGTCTTAAGTGGTGCACTGAGAAAGGGGTGGGCAGACCATTGGTGCTTCATAAAATTATTTTCTTTTTTACCACTTACCATCTACACACTCATATCCTAAAAACCATTAACCCTAAGCACTTACCCATTTCAATCTTTTGCCATACTTTATCTTCCTTTTTTGCCTTAATTCCATTTTAGATAGTTGTTTGTACTAGGGCTTGAACCTATACAATTTAGTGGTATTTTTCACTCTGAATTTGTTAGCCTTTAAACTGACCTAGCTCAGACCTAGTGAATTATCCTCAAAAACATACAAGGTCGACTGAGTCGATCCTGTAAAGCCAACATTTTTGAGAGGATTTAGGGCAAGATCCATCTATATATATAAGTTTATTTCTAACCATTTATAAGAAGAGAAGAAAAGAAGAATAAGTGCAAATGAGCATCTGCCTATTCACCATTTTACTTAAGGAATAAAGCTTAGGGTTCCATACTTTATTTGGAGATACGGATCTTGTCTTGTGAAAAAATCTTTTAAATGCATGGATAGGTTGTGTAGCTTAGAACTGGTTTGTCTTTGTTATCCTTACATATCACAATAATCTCTTGCGAAGCACCTTGACCAAGGGAGAGATTGAGGCTCGGTGAGGTTCATCATCAAAGGTAAGTATTCCTAGCTTTATTTATCCTTTGTAAGAGTAGATAGATAATGCAGTTATGCTTCTTTCTTACATGTATTAGGATTATGTATACATTGACATGAGTACATGTCTTCTATGTATGCTTAGTCTAGTTTGTTTCGTTTCTAACCCCCACTTTATGCCACAAGCATTGGTGTGCACTAGATTAGATTTACTTATTTATTAGAATATATTGAACATTAATCTTAAGACTCTTTTAGGGTTGTTGCATGATTGTGTTAGACTATAGGCTTTGGAACCCTTCTTAGCATGGTGTATTATGACAAGTGATACCTTAATTAGGTCTAGCAGATCCCCATATTGGTCATATCCCCACTTAACAAATGTATTCTCAATCGGAAGTGTAGGTATGTTCTATCTTATATGAGCTAGGATTGATGTATAGAAATGATGCATTTCTGATTGCATACACATTAGTCTTTTCAGGTCTCCTAAACAAAATTCTAACTCTTTTATCCTCTTCTTATCTATTTATTATTTTGCCTTCACACTTAGATTACCAAACTTATCTATAAAGGACTCAAACCAACTTGTATATGCTTCCTCCCTTACACTTCTTCTTCTCTCAAATGATAAATTGGGATGGGAGGATGTGTGCTCTTGGAGTGAATGATCTTTGTTTTGAATTTCATCTAACTTTGAACTTAAACCTACAATAGTCTTGCATTATAACCTAACTTCTTCCTAGGAATATTCTTTTCCATATCCATACAATATACATTTTATTAAATATGATCTATTTCTATCTTCTAACTATTTTACTATCAACATACTTTCTTCTTCTTGCTCATTCAGCACCATATTTGTACTATATATATTTGTTTATTCCTATTTCTTGGGCCCTTATGCATACTCCTTGCACTCTTTGCTTCTAACATATTTCATATCCTCTCTTTTTACTTTTCTATCTCCAGCAAATTCTACTCTACTCCTACTCCTATTAATAGTTAAGTCTAGATTACTCTCTTTGTTTCATCTTCTCTATTATCATAATTCTCTTTTTAATCCCATAATTTTGTTCCCACTCTAACTCTTCTCATCCTCCATGTTTTGGGTTCAAGTTTAAGTTTCTCTACTTATCTCTAAATCATTTACTTTTGTCTCTCTCACACACACACCCATGATGCCTAAAGCAACTACTCCACATTGGTAGGATAAGTCACCATGGCCTTTTCTACAACCAACATTATGATTTAACATAGGTAGTCATTGAAGAAACTTATTGCATATTCCTCTGACAAATAAGTCTTATGTAACTTCAAAGGCTAAATAACCTTGCACAAAAAAATTTGTGATACAACTATAAATTATAGTCCGGGTCCAGTAATCCATAGCATGGATCTAATCAGTATCTAAAATTCGTATTCTATCTAAATTTTCTTTCATCTAAACTATAAACTTTGTCCTTCTCGGATGGAAACAATAATACTCCAATCTTGACAACCACAATACTCATTATGCACAAAACATAAGTAAAATATGTATATAAAAACCATTAAAACATTATATTAATCTTTACCGCATTGAAACCATATACAATTACAATTGAGCTCTATATATAGAGTTTTACTTAGCATTGTCTCTTCACATTCCAAAATTTTGATATGCCTAAAAGGATTGACTCTTTGCATTCTATGGTCAAATATTATTCTATCAAAATTTGAATACATACAAAGGATTTTATAAAATACAAAATAGTATGCTATGTACACATGTTTATCAAACATACATTACAATTTTAGAATGCCATGTTTTTTGTCCAACAACCTTCATATATAATCATTGGTATGTGGAAGAAGCTCACCCTTTCTATATAATCGGTAGTACATGAAAGAGGTGTTAAGTCATGTGAGAGAAAAGTGGTACATGGTATCTAGGTGGTATGTGAAAAAGATTTGTCCTATGATTAATAGTGGCTTAATAATAAACCCTTGTACTTGCCTATATACTTGGTTTTTCTTGATTCTTGAATTTACACTTTTTGATAGACGTGAATGGGTAAAGAGTTGATCTCCTTATTTCTCCTTTATTTTAAATTTTTGGTTGTTTTTATCCAAATTTTCATAGAGTAGCTTGCATAATTTCTTAAATTTTACTATTGGAAATGAAAATTTTGCTTACAATTAACTTTAAATGCTTCAAAATTAAAAAAACACTTAAATAAAATTTGTTTTTTAAAAGCTTAAAATAATGGGAAGGTGAAAAGTCATCTTCCATTGTTGATGCTTCAAGCTCTCTTCATTATATCTTTACTACCTTGGTCTCCTTGCTCCATTTGTTCTATGGTCATCTCACTTGGTTGATGTTTGTGCATGGTCCCCCTTATATGGTTCTTTGTGAGTGGCTTGGGTCCTTTTTCTATTTTTATTTTTGCTTGGTGTCTTATTTTTTTTCCTCGACCTATATTTGCATTATTTTATGTGCCTATGAGACTTTAGGAGAAAGTGATTTTTTTTGCATTTATGAGGTAGTTTTATGTAAAAAGCTAGAAGGGATGCCTCAAAGCGTGCAGAGATTTGGAAGGATGACAGTATTAATGGTTCACTCAAGTTTATGGAGGGTGTTGATAATGGCCTTGGTCAGACCATTGTGGAATATTTGGTGGAAGGTGAGAAAAGGAAGGTGTTGGTAAAAATCCCTTATTTTAAAAAGCTCTATGGTAAGAAGATGTGTCAAAGAATTCTAAAGGTACAAAATTCATGTACGAAGTAGGAGTTATGGGTGAAGATGGGGTCAGCAGCAGTGCCTCACTCAAAGACGGTAAGTCATTTGGCCTAGGCAATACCTTGTCTCTATTTCTAAATGAATCAATGGAAAGGGATTTGCAATTAGAATAAGCTCATTTGATTAATGTTGATATTTTTTTTGTATGCTTGAATAGAAACTCTTTACCCTCTAGAAATTGTTTTGAAAATGGGTTGAACTCTGTCTGGGGTAAAAAATGGGGATTTATATTTCCTTCTATAGAATGTTTCATAAGGGGGTTTTCATGATTTTATTCAAAAATTTTAATATTTAACGGTCAGTTATTAGCAAACCCCTTTGGAATGTAGGGCAGTTGGGTTTTGAAGTTGTTCCCTAGAACCTTAAATTGGATTGTGAGAAAATTGCAGTCAAATGGGTGGATATTGAGGATGTCCCTACTCAAATTTGGAATTTTTTACCTCAAGCTCTTAATCCCCTAAAATAATTTATTAGGGTGGAATACTTGAGAAGATCCCTAACACATATACATGCAAGGGTTTTGATTTCTTTTGACACATTGAAAGTCTTCCTAGACACCCTTCTATTTAAGATCAAGGGAGAATCTTTCTCTTGTCCCATTAGAGGGTTAGGCGGCCTAAATGATTCTTTTTTTGTAAAAAGGATGGTCATCTTAGGAAGGATTTCTCGTAGTTAATAAAAATAGGAAAGGTGATTAAACCGGTGTTGAATAAGATTTTACTTGTTGAGAAAGATATTTTTGGAAAAAAAATTGAATTTTGATGATAGTGTTGTGGTAAGAGAAAATGCCTGCTTTGACTTGGAGCCATGTTCTATCCAAGCACCCTCTAGTGAAGATTTGGTGGGACTTAGTTCCCCTGATGGATTGTAAACTACTGACACCTCAGTCCAATTGCTTGATAAGGCCTTGTTGAATATGAAATGTGGTAAAGCTATACTCGGGCCTTCTAGTGAGTGTGTGGTCACAGACAATCTTCCTTTGGTGAATGAGATTCCTTCTCATACCCCCTTTATGGACCTTGAACAGAGTGAATGTATGGTGGAATATCTCCCTTGCATCAAAGGTAAATTATTAGATGAATACATTTTTATTTTATCCAATCCACCTACTTCATCAACCCATACCTCTGGCCCCTTGACCTTCAATTTAGATTTGTGCTATGATGAGAGAGTTCCCATGGTGGTCTGTCCCACCCCCTGTGTTGATGCTCAAACTGAATTTGTTTTGGAAAGAGACTTGCCTCTTAACGATGTTGGTTCAAATTCTCTCTCTGGTGGGCTGCATAGAAATAATTATAAGAGATTGAAAATTGAATCCAATTCAAAACCATTCTTAGTTTCCCCTAGGGGTAAGGATGAAAAGGTTCTTAAAGGTTTTTCAATAGGTGCTGAGGAAAGTAAAAGAAAGCCAAATAAAATAAGGTTCCTTAATGTTTTATAAGGTTGTACCAAAATAAATAGGCTCTCCCACTTCTCTTTTGATGAAGGTTGTTAGTTTGAAGGTGAGGGGCTTATAATCCCTTATCGTAAACCAATTTTAAGGTAATTTAGGTGTTCAAGAGAAGGCATTGTTTTTTTATCATTAAAGGAAGTAAAGGTGGTTGGTTTTAAGCTTAAATCTATTTTAAATTATATTTGGCCAGATTCTCCTTGATTTTCTACCTATCATCTAAAAGGGAAAGGTCGTGCATCCAGCTTATTCAATCCTAAATGAAAAGATTCAGTGGTTAAATTTGGTTTGTCCCCTTGCCACAGATGTGTGTGGGTCACTCTCAAATGTGAGGATCAAATTTTTGAGATTTGCAATATTTATGCTTGTAATGATTATAGAGATAGGGTTATCTTATGGAATTTGATTACTTCTATTTTTAAAATACATCCCATGAATTTTGGGAGGTCGAGGAGATTTTAAAATGGTAGAGGAAAAAGAGGACAAGCAGGGGGTGATGCATTTTCATGGAAAGGAAATGAACTATTTTTCTGGCTTAAACTCAAGTGGATCCTTAAACTCTCTAGCCCTTTTAACCAAGGAAAAAGGGATAGCAAGATTATTTGGTATACATGGTGTAATAACAAAGTCATTTGTAGGATATTTTGTTTTAGACTTGATATATTTTCTTCAACAAGAATGATTGAGGCAGTAGGAGTGCAACATAGTGAAGGTGCTCTTGTTCACTATCTCGAATCACCATCCCATTGAAATGTCTATTTTTATAAACAATAAGCGGTAAGTGAATGCTCTTAAGTGGAAAGGGAATTATAAATTGAATGTTGCACATTTGAACAATCCTAACTATATCAGAGGCATCCATTCTGCATGAAACATTAGTAAGTTTGTTGTTGATTACTCATCCTGTATTGATAAATGGAATTTTTATATGAGCCTTTGTGATAATTTTACACAATCTTTCAGTAAGCAACAAGCAATTTTGAGGAGGAAGATAGATTGTAATACACAAGATAATATGATTCTCTCTGAATCAAGGTTGCATCTTGATCTGAATAATGCTTTACTACTTGATGAACTAACAAGACTAAAACTTGAGATCAGAAACCATCAATTGTTTGTTGCTCGGGGGGTTCAAGTTTGATCTAGATTAAATTAGATCAAAATTAAAGATAAAGGCTCTAGGTTATTTTTCAATTTCCTAATAGCAAAGCATATAAAAATAAAAATTCATATGATTGAATGTGGAGGGACTGTGTCTAGTCATTGGACTGATAATAAAAAAGCATTCTTTTCATTATATGCAAACCTTTTTTTGTCATATGGCTTGATCCCACAGATTGATAATTGCATAGAGCTTTGTTCTAAGTGTATTCCTAAGAAAGTTTCTATGGAACAGGATATGGTGATTGATAGTGAGATCTTTGTGGATAAGATCAAGGCAATCATTGATTCTATGAAGATAGACAAAGCCCTAGCATTTGATTGATTTCCTACGAAGTTTTATAAGTCTAATAAGGAGTGGATTGCATCTGAATGCTTGGGGGTTTTTAATGAATTAGGTAGGTACATTGGGGCCTAAAATAAATAGGGGTGTGATTAAGCTCATCCCAAAATATGGAGAACCCTCCAAGGTCAAGAATTGGAGACTATTACTCTTCTCAAGCCTTCATTGATCTCTATTACTCAAATAGGGTTTGTTGAATGCAATGTTGGATTAATTTCTATTGATCCATAGTTAGTTAGTATTTTACTTTGTTAGTATTTGATTTTAGTTTATTTACTTGTTTTTTTAGTTGGTTGGTTACACGAGAAAGTTGGTTTTCTCCCGTAACCTCCAGTGAAAGTTTTATAATCTTTCACACACTTTGTAAATATGATTCAGAAATAATACAGTATCTATTTTTGTGTGTGAAATAATTTCTTCATGTAATTTGTTAATGTTATCTCTTGATGTCCTAGCCTACAATGGTATCAGAGCTATAGGAAGAAATCTTAATTGTAAAGGACATAAGAAATTTAAGATCTCGATTGTAGAAATGAAAAATTGAAGATACTCTTATCAAAAAAAAAGTGGGGGAGGAATAAAAAGAATATTGGAAGCCAATACATGCAAAAGTATGGCGATTGAATTACATATGTACGGCGGTAGTAGTATGAAGTTTTTGAAATAGTTTTAATTTTTTATATACCCTTAAATTTGTCTTATATTACTGCATAAATCGTATGGCATCATTTTTATGAGATAAATTCGTTCATGTTGCTTTCGGCCTCTAAATGCCATACAAGATCCCAGAATAATTTGTAGGAGTTTATAGATTCATTTGCGAGACAATCTGCTACAAATCCTACATGTACAGTGTTTGAAATCCTTTAGAAGATGGCACAAATAAAAAGGTGAAACTATATGAATGATTTGCAAGTTCACTTCCTTCTTCCATCGTGGCAACAAATTTGCTTGATAACAACATAGAATTTCATTGAATTAATCACTAAAAAATGGCTTACTTGTGACAAATGATGTTCTTTTCATATCAATCTGGATCGTAGGGTTTTGGTTTGAAACTTATATTTATTTTCCTAAGTCAACATTCAGTGATAACAACCTTGGTCAGCCATTTTTTGTGCAACCAGCCATCCCACCATGGTTGTGCTTTAGAAAACAAAGGATAATGTGTGACTTCTATAGTGTAGCAACAGAGAAATATAGCAAGAGAAATCTATACGGTGAAGAGATCTATTTCTCGTGAATGCTGGAAGAAAGGGAAAGTAAAATACAATACAGGTGGCACCACTAGACATGTACAGGAAATTAAGGAGAATTTTTTTTTTACTCTCAACTTTGAGGTGGGTCCCATGAAAGGAGGCAGGTTCAAATCTTAAAAGTTTTTTTATATTGCAGTAATATTTGGTGAAAAAAATTTAACCAATCTATTTTTATTTTTCATCCATAAAATCAATTTTATATTAAATATTTTACCTTTCTATGTTCAAGTTTATTGAAGGCAAGGTGGTTATAAAAATTTTTGTGGGTCACTTATAATAGATAAGGTCAAGGGTTCAAAACCCATTGAAATTAATTTATTTTGTCAAAATCATTTTTTGACATTATTTTGTAATGGAGTAACAAGGGTGAAAGTCAGTGATATAAGGGTGTAATAGGAGTTATAAGGTGCATTTTTTTACAAGTCCTAGGTATTTTGTGTAATCGGAAACTATTTTTGAAGGTAAAGGCAAAACTTCAAAATATTATTCCCTTGTCTTATTTTGACTTGTTTCTTTAGCACCATGGCAAAAATCGTGAGTTTGATTTCCAAAAATGGTAAATTGTCACCTAAAAATTATTAAAAATGGAGTAGGAACATAGAGAATACACTCATTTTTAATGATCTATGGGAAATCACTAAGAAAGAAACCACACCACCAACTAAAGCTACAAAGTTAATTGAATATCAGAAATGTGATAAATGTGCACTCACACTTTTGAAATCATCTTGCACTGAACAGGTAATCATTCATATTGAGGCAGTTAAGACTAGTGCATGGAAAGCTTGGAAAGCATTAAAAGATATGTATGAAAAACAACCTTCATACAAGAATATTGACCTTCTTACGCAACTATTGAATAATAAACTGGCAGATAATGAAGATGTCTCTGAATATCTTTCTCGCATGAAAACATTGAAATAAGAATATTGCACAACTGGTGGTAAAATTAATGATGATGTATTGATTTCCATCACATTGAATGGTCTTAGTTTCAAATACATCAATTTTTTGAAATGTTAGAGCTTAGTGATAAGCTTAATGATGCCACATTTGACTCTATTTATGAGTTATTAACTTAGCATGAGAGATAATTTGCAAAGAAGAAGAGTACATCCATGGAGGAGGCCCACTATACCAAAACAGGGAATCCATTATATGAGCATAGCAGAAAACATTCTTTGAAACACTATCAAAGACAAAAACACTCTTCACAGCACACTTCCAAACATAAGCATCATTCTAGACATAAGGATCATTTTGGTTCTTCGAAGAATAGACATAAATCTGGTTCTCTAAAGCATGAGCATCACCACAAACATTCACATGGACACAAGCACAAACATAGGCATTCTTCTTCATGTCACTATTCTTCCTCTATTTCCAATGGATGTGAGAGAATATGCTACAATTTCGGTGGCATAGGACATCTCTCTACAGAGTTCCCCTCCAAAAGGAGGTCCTCTCAACATCAATAGAAGGCAGAAGCAAACATTTCTAATCATTCCAGTTACTCTTATGGCTATTCTTCTACATATTCTTCTGATGGATGGGATGATTGTGAAGTTTATTAATCCACAGTTGATGACTATATATTCTAGGATGATAACACACCCATCTTGTTCGAGCTGCTAGGGCTCAAGATTGGGATTTGATCTAGTAGTATTTTTTGGCTTGTGTACTTTTACTTTCATAGATGTCATGTCTCTATGATCTTTGATGTGGATCATTTTAGTGATTTATACTTAGTTTATTTGGTGCACAATTTCTCATCTTTCACCTGATAGGGGGATAAGATATTGCATATTGGCTTTTGATTAGGTGTCGATGATTTATGGTATGAGTCAGCATTGTGTTTCTAGAATTGTTAGTGTTGAGCAAAGTCCTATGGAAGATGTTGGTGATTGTTGGGCAGCATCAGTTTGAGATGTGTCATATATAGTATAGGAGGTAATCACTTGCTAGATAGATTCTATGTGTGGATTGATGTAGTAGGGCAATGCATGATCATGTTCTACTATAGTGCAGAGATGATCAGGGTGTGGATCAATCCAAGATGCACAATGTACCAGTTGTAGTTACAACAGAGTCTACTTGGATGACTCACAATGTGTTGCTTCAGTCTTTCAATACCCCTTTGGATCAAGGGAGAGTTTGTTGGATTAATTTATATTGATCCAAAGTTACTTAGTATTTTAGTTTGTTAGTATTTGAGTTTAGTTTATTTACTTATTTTTTTATTTGGTTGGTTATATGAGAAATTTGGTTTTCTCTAATAACCTCCCATGAAAGTTTTATAATCTTTCACACACTTTGTAAATATGATTCAAAAATAATGCAGTATTTATTTTTGTGTGTGAAATAATTTCATGTAATTTTTTAATATTATCTCTTGATGTTCTGGCCTACATGCAGATATATCCTCGATAATCTTATGTCCAGATGGGAAGGTATGTATTAGGCTCGTGGTTCTATGCAAGGTATAGGCATGATCTTCCCTGACCTTGAAAAAGCCTATGATAGGATTGAGTGGTTGTTCATTAACTTAATGTTGAAAGCCTTTGTGGTCCAAGATAGATTTTGTAGAATGGTAAATGGCTTATTTAAAGATGTCTCAGTTATTATTGAATTTAATGGTGAGCTAAGTCTATTGAACTTCAAATATCAATTTGCTAAGGATGCCCTCTTGCCCCCTTTTTTTTTATTATGATGGCAGAAGCACTTCATTACTTGTTGAGAAACTCATATGTGGATCCTCTAGTCAGAGATATTTTTCTACCCAATGGTTTAAAAATGATTGATGTTTTATTTGCAGATGATTCTATGCTGTTTATCAAATTTGAAAAAGATAATCTTCAGCGAGTAGTTAGAAGACTTGACATTTGTTATTCTGCCTCTAGTTCTAAAGTGGCACTACATAAGTCATGTATGATAGTGTGGAATTAGGACCCTCCAGATTGGTTGGTGGAGTATGGGTGGGTGTGGAAGTGCCATAATCAAATATTCAGATATTTGGGTATTCATTTTTCCTTGTTACCTTCATTCAAGCATATGTGGGACTGGTTGTATGTTAAAATTAACAAGATTGGTAAGTGGCATGGTCATCTTCTCTCTCTCTCTCTCGGGAAGAATTCAAGTATGTCAGAAAGTTCTCTCTTCCTATAGTATATATTATGCCTCTTGTTGGATGTTTAATAAGTTTTAGATTAATATTATGAATAGAATCATTAGAGAGTTTCCTTGGTCAGATGGCAAGGGAAACAGAAAAAGGCATGTTGTGGCATGGAAGATTTTTTATTTACCTAGAAAATTTGGGGGGCTTGGGTTGAAAGACCTTAGGCTTCAAGTTATTTCTCTAGCCTTCAAGTAGATCATTAGGGACTTGGAATGGGATGATCCATGGAAGAATTTGGCTAGGCATAATATTCTGAGGGGATTCTTGAAAGGCAAACCGAATTAGAAAGGGCTTCATATTTCAAATTTATTAATTGGTTCATTTTTTGTACAAGTCCTAGGTTCCCCAAATTTTTGGGCCATTTAGAAAGCCTCAGAGCTTGTAAAGCACCTTGTTATTTTACCTCCTATTTCAGTGGGCTAGGGTCAAGGTGCCATGGGTATATGTCTATATGCTGGATCCTCATAGTTAACAGATGACTCACTGCCCTTACTAGAGGGTGCTTTCTTTTCTTCTAGTTTTCCAAGGGATTAAGATGTTTAAATGATCTATTTTTATTCAATGGTTGGGCTTCATGGACTGAGATTAGAGAAATGTACCATATTGCATTGTCTCAGAGGAAAACCTTCACTCTGTTAGCTAAGGCTCTTCAGTCTACTAAAGGGGTCTCTATATTTGATGATATTGGTGGGTTTTGGGAGGATATTAATAGTCCGAACAACATTTCAGGTGACAATTCAGATGACATTTCTACTCCAATTGGTGGTAGAAATTTTGAGAGCCATAATTTTTGCACCATAGCTCCATTTGACTCCCCGTTTGAGCTATTGGAAAGCTAAGAATGAGAGGAATGCCATGAGATGGCATGGAGCTTAGTTCAGTGGGTTTTGACCTTCTAAAAACTAAATAAAAGTGCCCCAAATTTTAATTTTAGTAGTGCAGTCTAAAAATAGTAATTTCTCAAATTCTGTATTATTATGAATCATGAAAGTTAAACCACTTAGTCTCCTTTGAGATTGGTGACCTTCCACATCCTCCTCCTACCTTCAAAATGTGTATAAATAAAGATGTAACCCAAAAAATAAATCAGACATCTCTTCTCAGAGATAGGCATATGTTTGGATCTGTAAATTTGATCAATAAAAAATTCTCTTCTCAGAGATAGCATTATTATAATTGTGTTATTTTTGTTTCTTGAATTATCTTTCAACTAAATCTCTTGAGTTTTGGATCAGTGGTATTAGAGTGGTTTGTCTTAAGAGTGTATGACCCCGAAGATGAGGTCAGACTATAGGAAACTTGGGTGAAAAATACAAGATTTAGTAGACTATCCCCCTGTTCACTCCAAACGATCTCAAATGGCAAACAACACCGAGACTTCTGATCCTTTCATGGAAATGGTGAATAAATCCCTCCAATATCAGCAAGTGCATATGCTACAACAATTCACCTAAATTCTCCAACAAATCTTGATGGAAAAGTATGGCTCCTCATTTGCACCCCCACATCATTTTAGTGCCCCAACACCCTTCAAAGTTTAAGTGAATTTTGATATCCCTGTATTTGAAGGCAAAATCAATGTTGATGCAATAAAAAATTGGTTGGATAAATTGGCTTCCTATTTTTTTGTAAATAAATGTATCAATAAAGAGAAGATCACTTTTACTCTTTTGAAAACATCATTGCCTATCAAAAATTGATGGGAAGTGTATAAGAAAAGATTTTGTACGGATGATATTGGTCTTGAGGCAGAACCTACCTGGGATGATTTCATAGAAGTTGTAAAGAAAAAAATACTACCCTATTAGAGCATATGATGATCTGTATATGAGTGGTAACAACTTCATCAGGGTAAGGAATATTCTGTTCAAGATTACACTAACATTTTTTATTCTCTATCTGTGAGATTGGGCATCCAAGTGAGAAACACAAGGTTCTCAACTATCATGGTGGACTACAATGGTATATATGGAGGGAGATGGAACTCTTCAATTTAGAAACCCTCAGTGAGGTGTACAAGTTCATGGTGAAAATTGAGCAGAAGCATAGAAGAATGAATATGAAAAGTCAACGTTCAAAATAAAAAAGTGACAAACAAGGTCAAAAATGAGGCCAAAATTGGAAGCAAAAGGAAGGGAAGATTGAGAAATTGTGTGATTACCACAAATATGAAACTCACTCCAAAAAATATTGTTGAGCCATCAAGTCCCTGCTTTCTGAATCACAATCCTCAACATCTACTACTCTACCTCATACACACCCTGTAGATGAAGAAGATGAAAAAAAGATTGTAGATGTTGAGCCCGATGTCATCATTACTTCATCACAGACCCACGAGGAGAGGCCAGATGATAAGAAAAAGTTATTTCACTCTAAGTTATGGGTGAAAGATAAGCCTCTATATTTCATTCTTCAAACGAGGAGTCAAACGAAGCTATTGTGCAAAAGTTATGGCTCCCAAAAGTTTTGCCACCAATTGAGGTAGAACTGTCATCTGAAATGTTGCTCGGATCAACAAAATGATCTAACAAAAAACACGTCTCATGGTAACTTCAAAATTGAAGTTAGTAAGCATTCTAGACTTAAACTGAAAAACTTTCTAATTTTTTTTTTCCAAATAAACGATATGATTTCTATGGAGAATACAAGCCATAACCTGTGGAAAAATATATGAACCTTCTTTTTGGAACACACATACCTAAAAGCAATATTGTACCACAGAATCTCACAATCAAATAAAGAGTTCCAATTATTAAAACAACTTTTCCAAATGCTTTCAACATAAGGACATAAGAAAAAAATGTGTTCAATAGTTTCTAACTCACCACACACCAAACAATGAGTGCCAAAACCAAACTTAGAAATAAATGATCCAAAAATTAATTTATTATACAAACGCAACCATTGAAAATAATATTTTTTTGGTTCAAGACATGATGACCACACAATATTGAATCTAAATATCCAACTAAAGAATGGATCACAAATATGCCAAACCCAATTAAAGGAAGAGAATTTTGAAGAAAACAAATTTATCATAAAGCATTTTAGTGTTATATTTCAAAAGGGGGGGGCTGGAGGGAGAGAGGCATTTATCCATTTAATTGATCTGATCAACATTTTAGGGACAATTCGGGTGACAGTTCTACACCAATTAGTGGCAGAACTTCTAGGCCCCATAACTTTTGCATCATAGCTCCATTTGACTCCCCGTTTGAACCGTTGAAAAGTTAAGAATGAGGGGAACACTATGAGATGACACAGAGCTTTGCTCAGTGGGTTTTGAACCTCAAAAATTAAATATAAGTACCCCAAATTTTAATTTTAGTAGTGCAATCTAAAAAAAATAAGTTTCTAAAAATAGTTATTCTTCAAATTTGATATTGTTGTGAATCTTGAAAGTTGAACCACTTAATATCCCTCGAGATTAGTGACCTTCCACATCCTCCTCCTACCTTCAAAATATGTATAAATGAAGATGTAACCCGAAAAGAAAATCAGACATCTCTTCTCAAACATAAGCATATGTTTGGATCTATAAATTTGATCAATAAAACATCTCTTCTCAGAGATAGCATTATTATAAGTGTGTTATTCTTATTTATTGAATTATCTTTCAACCAAAGCTCCTGATTTTTGGATCATTTGTAGATGATGGTGTTGTAAAGTGAGTTGGAGAAGTTCTTGAAAATAGGGATGATGGAAGTTTCTTCTATCTACCTTTTGGATAGTGGGGGATTGAGATTATCTCAACCTCCAGACTGGAGGATTTGCCATGGTGAAGTTGCATAGGTACATATTTTGAGTATGATTGGGGCTTGATTAGAAAACCTATTTTGAACATGTTGATAATCCTATTATTGGTTTGACTAGATCATTTGATTCAGATAAGAATGGTTCAGTTACTTGGTTAGAAGCCAATAAATATGTCTTGCATGCCTTACAAGCCTATGGAAATGAAGAGGAAGCTAATTCTGGTGAGGCGGTTAATGTGGTTGGTGTTGAGATGGATTATGTTGGTGGTGAGGATGTTCCCTTCTATCAAGTTGGTCATGACAGGGTTGATGTGGGTGATGGTGGGGGCTCAAATCAAAATATTTTTAATATCGTTGAGAAATTTGTTAGTGTTACTTCGTAAAAATTTGAAAAAGTGATTAAAGAGGAAAAGAGCAAAGATGTCGAAGATTTGGTAAACTGTGTTAAGACTTCCAACATGAAAGATCTTATGAGCAAATTGGATTGTTTTCCCTCCTCAATATAAAGTTCTAAGTTGAGACCTAGTTTATTTGACAGTGACTTGGGATCTGAGACAAATGGTGTTGAATTTGTTGAGGATGATGTGATGATTGATGATAGGGACAACATAAAATTGTAGTTGTTGGTGTTACTATGAACACTTTTTCTTAATTTTTTGTTGGTACTTTTAGTTCTTGCCACTGCCACCTAGGTGGATTTTTATATTGTAATAACATTATAAGATTGGGTTTACTTTGACTGTATGTTGCATCCTTGTTGACAGTTTTTTTGATGTTTTACATCCACGGATGTATAGACTTTTGTTAACATTATTCCAATATTAAAATAAAATCTTAAAACAAAGTACCTCCTCTCCATTTTTGGCTTATACATCTAATTTATAATATTGGAATATGTGAAAAGATGAGAAAATATGCCCTCCTCAATATAAAACCACTCATTATTTTAGCACCATTTGGAGGTTGAGATAATATGTTCTGTTGAAGATTTATTAACACCAACCCCTGCACAACCTCCATTGAAGTTTTAATCAGTGGCGTTAATAAAAAATAGTCAAGATGCCTCATAAGTTGTCATGTATAAATGAGTTGGTCAGTTAGCAAGTCCTTTGGAGTGCCTTATCCAATTAAATCAGAATAGTAATAGTGTCAAAATTTGGTAAGGAGCCTTTCACAAACCCAACACATTATTTTAGCACCATTTGGAGGTTGAGATAATATGTTCTATTGAAGATTTATTAACACCAACCCCTACACAACCTCCATTGAAGTTTTAATTAGTGGTGTTAATAAAAAATAGCCAAGATGCCTCATATGTTGCCATGTAAAAATGAGTTGGTCAGTTAGCAAGTCCTTTGGAGTGCCTTATCCAATTAAATCAGAATAGTAATAGTGTCAAAATTTGGTAAGGAGCCTTTCACAAACCCAACACAATCATAATGCACGCAATACCTTCATGGTATACAACAAATAAGTCAAAAATATGTCAAAACTTGTACCAAAATAGCTTAATACACACTAAACATGCCTTTCATGACACCTTTGAAGCTTATCAACCCAAAATTCCATGTAGCCAAACACTATAATATAAATAGATAAACACATAACACTCCAAGTTGATACACCACCTTGCAATGGTAGAATGCCTTATTATAGGTTGTAATGCATATGTAGGTTTGAAAACAACTGAAAAATGAAAAAAAATCATTTCCTAGTCATAAATTCATGAATAAATGATCAAAAACCTGCAAGTATGTCCTTTTTACTTAGCTAAACAATTACTACACAGCATTGTACAATAAAAAATTGAATTCTAATGGAGTTTTGATTGGAGGACATGGAGAAAGGAAAAATGGAGAAAATGAGATTGACTAATAAAAAATTTAGCTCTGGTACCACTATCAGGCTAGGGATTAATGGCATGATTTAATTATTATCATTTCAAGCCAAAATTGTGTTCACATTAAATTTGAATGAGTAAACATTATAAATATATAAGCCAAGATGGTTGTTCAATTCACATTCCCAAAAAGACTCTTTTTATTCCTACGGAAATGGAAAACAACGTATTAGATTAAGACAAAATACCCTATGACATCTATGATTATGTACATTATTGTACAAATCAGAGTTCATTTATATTCTACTCTAACCCTAGCTTAACTTATTAATAAAAAAGAGAAAAATAAAGGGGAAAAGAAATGAAACCATGTTGAAATGAAACCAAATATATTCCAATTGAATGAATGCGCCCACGAAATCAATCTCCTGCTTGGCCAGCAAATACACAACCACAAATTGAAAAAATACAAGAGTCTAAGGAATAAGAATCCAAGAAGAGAGATAACATATCCACCATTTGCATGTGTAGGAAAATGAAAACAAACTTTTGCATCTTTGATTAATAATGATCTTCATTTCAATAGCACAATCTTTGGGTTTACATTCACCAATTTGTTACAAATTTTAGTAGCATAATGCAAGGGTTGCAAAAGAAAGAGAGGAATTACACTATTATAAAAAAATGTTTGGTTTCAATGTCTCCCTTGTGATCAACAAAGAGACAACCCTTTGAAATGCTCATGCACTGGCTCTTTTTAATAACTTTGGTCAATAGAGAGAAAGAGTTTCCTTCCAAAAACCACTTTCACATTTCTCTCCAATAGCAATCTCCATTTTCACTTTTCGCTCTGTTCACACCTACAAAATAGAAGAAATCAGTGACTTTTTGACATATGTGAGCAAATAGAAATTTAAATCATTTAAATGCACTTTATATTAAAATTGAGGGACTCAGACACGATAATCTAGATAGATTTTGATCAGCAAACTTCCTTAAGAAAGTGATCACGTCATGATGACCGTGTCAGAGTCAGCTTTATGGTGCCACAAACAACACATGAAATGGGCTCCTAGTTTAAATGTTACGACCTCAAAAGCCCTCATAAACAATTACAAGCTTTCGAGAGAAAAAAATCAATTTGAAGTGAATATTATTTTTTTCAAAAAACATTAATAGAAAATATTAATTAAAATTTAAAGGAAATTAATTTATTAATATTAAATTAATTGAATATTATTTTTAATTTAATTTAATTAATTAAAATTATATCTAATAAAAATTATATTGAAATAATTTAATAAAAATAAATTAAAACAATTAAAAATAAAGTTTTAATAAATTATGAAAAATTGGGGGGAAGGGAAAATATGTCACACACCTCGTCCCCGCTGCCCTTCCGCCACACGACTCACTACTCCAAACACATGCACCCACTCCCACTACTCGGGCCTCAAAATCCCTCTATCCCCTAAACTTTGTAGAACTGTAGACCTCACGACCTGCTACTCCATGGGGACAGGTCTCGAGATACCCCTGCTGAGGTCTTCTGAGTATACAACCTGTGTATCACATCAATTAACCGTTTGAGTGGTGTAGTGGGAGTCACCAAACTTACCTCAAAAACCATGTGTAATTGAGCCCTACCTACATAGTTCGAATGGACCTCATGTTGATGTATTTCTCCCTTCAAGGATGTGTCATGACATGCAAATCTAGATGTTTGCTCTCCTAGTAAATCTTTGGCACATGCAATTATAATAGTACTTCAAAACATAGCTCTATGCAATGTAAATTTGAATAGCTCTTGAAAGTGTGTGAATGATTTGTAGAATGAGAATTAATGTTTGTATTTTATTGGTGCTTGCTCATGAGTATGTCTTTGTTAATATCATTTGTTTTTAAATTCCTTTTAGTATTTTTGTTTATATATGGATTATGAGAGTTTAAACTAAAACTTAGTGGTGTACACAAAGGAGCTAACTCAAAAGGAATTAAAAAGGAATTGAGGAGGGGTTAAAAAACTTAAAAGGCTTGAGGGGGGTTAAGAACTTAAATAAGGGTTAGAAACTTAAAAGACTTAAAGAAGAGTTAGTAACTTAAAATAATTAAGGAAGGGTTAGTGAAGTTATAAAAACTCATAAAGATAAAGGGGGGAAATGTAATAAATATGCACCATTAAGTGTTTAAAAATAAGCTAATGTCTATATGGAAAAGACATTAAAAGCAAGTGTTGTGCCAAATTTGAGTGTCTACATTACCTCCCCGCCCCTTTTAATCTAGAATTTTAGTGATATAAGCCATAACCTATAGTTTTCCTTTCATTGGTTAAGTGCACTCAATCTATTGTTAAATTTGTTTATGTTCCTCAAGGTCCATTTAAAGTGGGATTCATTCAACTCTTCACTCCACGAAACAAATATTATTTCATTTACTTCCCTAATTCATAGATTCTAATTTTTATGTCAAGATCTCAGAGAATATTTAACTCGCTTATATGATTTATAGATATCGAAATCCTTCACTACAAAAAAATATATGGGTATAATATATTTTAATTAAGTAATTTCCTCAAATACATATTTATAGTAGTCATTAGCCCCAATAATAAGGAGGCAAAGGGAAAAAATATGATGTTACTAGTCGAGCATAGTCTAGTTTATTACATATATAATATAAATTAGATTATTTATGCACTGTCTCTTGAATAGAGCATATGGATAGTTTCATTGACTCAAGAGGTGCTCAATTTCCCATATCTAAGGTTTGGGGTTGGATTCAAGGGCATTTATGCTTTGATCTTCACTGGTAATGTCCTCCCCTCTATATATATGGGATTGGGATATAAGTTTGTCTCTATCTATATAAAATAGATATAATCGCCTTCCTTCACTTTAAAATCTTCATATTTTATATATTATATAAGCAAAATTTAATAAATTATTCCATGTGGTAATCTAAGAGGTTTGGATTTGGGTAGTACTTTTCATGTTTTCTATGCCATAGGGTTTTCCACTTTTGTCACACCACCACCATTTTAATCACCTCTATGGTATTTTCCCTTAGCTCTAGCTTAGAAATCTTCCATTTGGGAGATTTTTATTTTATATAATGAGCTCCTCACATGAGCTTGCATCGTTGGATGCATCTTTATTTGGAGGAAGTATTACCGGTGCTAAAGAAAACAAGCACGTTCTTACCCAAGGCCTTCCATGAGATAATCCATCAGCTTCTCAGGAAACTCCTCCCAATCTTTTTCTTGATGTGTCTAAATTTGATAAAGCTTTCCAATGGCTTGAATCTCATACTTATCTTGAATATTTTTTGGGTGTATTCAAGGTGAATCTATGTTAAAAAGTTGGGATCAAATGCAATGGCGGCCTCATGGCATCAAACTCATAAGAATACAAAACTTGACCAAGGATTTCTTCCTCTTTAAGTTGGGAAATCCTTAACATTGTGATGGCATTCAAAAGCATGGTCTTTGCTATGTTATAAGTTCATTACTTTTTCCTCCCCCTAGACCTAAGACTTCCTCATCTCTTAGAAGGATAAGCTCAAGGTCCCAATTTGGGTACAGTTTATAGGCTTTCCTATGCCTCTTTGACCATTTTTGAAACAATTGGTTAAACCCTTAGGTCAATTTAATTGCTTCCAAACCGACAAGGTTTATGCTACCATACCACAACAATACATCAATGTGGAGATTGATATTGCACAAGACCTCCATGAGACCATCGACATCTATATTTTAGCACAATGCTTCACCCAATATGTGATGTATATTAACCTTTCTAGCACTTATTTTTTATTAAGGGTAAATGGTGGGTTTTATTTGAAACTAAGGACCCATACCCTAGAAATAAAACAAACAACCAAGCCCTGGACAACTAGATATTATAATATGCTTGGTGACAAAACAAGCAAACACTGAATAAAAACAACCATAGAACGATTAATAACAATGAGAAAATGGCCACACATGCCAAGATTCTCAATAAAAATTGTTGTCTTTCAACCAAAACAAAACAAGAACTAAAACAACTAAAAATATCCCATAAGATTTTCGTTGTTAGCTCTGAGAGATAATCATGAGTTGCATACCATGTTTACCTTTTCCTTTCTTTCTAGCACTTACAGTTTTCCATTCCCATTCTTTCTTAGGATTTGGCAATAGAGGAATGGTGATTTCTATTGATTTCACTCGAATTTGCATATGATTAAGGTAGGAGTCTGAGCTAATGAATCTAGTCTATTATTAGTATTTCCATCCATCCTCTCTTGTAACGCAGTCGCATCCTCCTCATTATTCCTTGTCTCAACATGTAATGTCTCCTTACTTTGGTTTAGATCCACTTATTCCAAAGGGGTTTCAGATATAAGATATGGTCCCTCACTCTCACTTCCACTATCATTTGCAGCTAGAATCGTAGAATGTTCTATTTATGATTTCTTCCACCATGAAAAAGATTTCTTGAACTTGAAGCTTGGGCAATTATTAACAAGATGCCATGTTTTGAAACATCTTCAGCATCTGAAGGGGATTTATTTAAAATCCAAGCATTGAATCCAACTTTTTTCCCTTATGCTCAGCTCCAATTGGGTAGGCAAATCCTTGGAAAAATCAACATAAACCAAAATACAGGCATATGTGGAATGCCCCTATCATCAATCAATTTATCAGAGGTCCAAAACTTTCCTATGGTATTTTCAATGGTTGTAAACACCAAATCATTCCAAACTGGGAAGAAAGATTTGGGAGCTTATTCCAAATCAGTTTGAAAGTGAAAATTTTAGTTTGGGCATTAAAATCTGGGTGCTAGGGTTTTACCAAAAGATTGTGATTATCCCACTTCCAATTAGTCTTTGAAAGCAACCTCTTTATCTTATATGGAATTAAAAATTGAAATTAAAAACCCTCTAGAATAGGGGTGAATATTTATTTTACCTTTAACCAGAGGTTGCCATCGAGTTGAAATACATTCATGAAGTACCGACAAAGTTGGCCAAAAACCTTCGAATTCACAGATTAGACCCTGGGATGAAAGCCATTTTTCCCTCTCAAAAATAACTTCAATCTCTTGCTCGTTGAACAAGACAACAAGGGTATCTTTCACTGGCCTCATAGGAGAGCTTGGTTTACATCCTCCTACAGCTTCTATAAAAGATCTTTCTCCTAATTTATGTTTTGCATCTTCTAGCAGATTCACATATTAGTTAGATATTGTCATAGGCATGAATTGGGTATTATTGGTTTGTCCAAAATCCCTTTGACTATTATATCTAGAACAATATATTTTTTCTTGGTGTCCCTTCCCCTTTGCTCTGTGTATAAGGATCTACCTCCTTCAAATCCGTTGAATGTAGGGCATTCCACTATAATGACTGACAGGTGGAAACCATTGACTCTGCTTGCTGCCACCTTCGTCGACCCAGAGTCCTTAGACAGAATGGATAATCCATCACCAAGAATAGCATAAGTATACCTAACGCTGCCATTATGTCTAGTAAGTTATGGGTTGATAGAATTAATAGAATAACTGTAATAATAGGGTTCCCACCACTAACCCTAAACTAGCAATGGTCGTCATTGTGGAAAACTCACCACTAATTATCTAAACCCAAGCCCTACATACCCCTCTAGTTCCCCAAATAATCACTAAATTGGTTATGGAAAGTACTCCACAAGCAACCAATGTGATTTTCAAAACATAGGATTCTATATATCCCAATTTCTCACTTTTTAATTCACAAAAAACCTTGACTCAAATGGTCCCTATCTTAGCTCTAAATCCCATCGAAACTCCTCTTTCTCCTCATTGTTAGGGGAAACAATGCTTGTGGAACCCTTCTTGATAGAAATGAGGAGTATTTATTACAGAGTGAGTAGTAGCCTATATTGCTTTCAAACTTTCTTGATAAGGGTGAGCAACATTTTTTTTTATCAACCGCTTTGTGACACTTGAAGACCAAGCTAGTGAAACTATACACCTAGATGGTTTATAATGAATGTTTTTCATGTAACTTTCATAGTTTAACATACTTTGACTTTTAAGTACATGGTTAGAGCTAGTTGTGGAAAAAAATAGATTTTCACTTTCTTTGTTTGTAGGAAGTGAAAATTATTAATTTTTCTATCCACATGGTAGCCATAACCATTTGGTCTTGAAAGGAACATCAACAATATCATTCCAAGCCCAAGATCTGAAGTGTTAACAACAAAAGCATCACAAGAAGAGTTATGAGAGTTGTAAAGATGATATCCAAAGACAAAGGCAATATCATATAATATCTATAAAATAACTTCTATGTGTTACAAATGAGAATCCTTGCCTATATAAGCAATGACAAATAAGAAGTAAGTCAAACTAACTAATGTGGGATAAATCCACAAAAAGACAAATTAATAAATAGATAAAAATTATCTATAGAACTTAGCAAACATGAGAACCAACTCTAACATCCCCCTCAAGTGAAGCTAGGGGCTAAAAATAGCCAAATAAATAAAGTGGTGTATCCATAGTATGAGTCCTAGCAACAAGGACTGATGAAGTACTCATGTACAACATATATCCAAGAAATGGAGAAAGAAAGAAAACCTATAGAAACAAAACTCGCCCCCCCCCCCCCAAAAATGATGTAAAAGATATAAAAGAAGGAAAAGAAGGAAAGGACTTCATGTGGAATCCCCCTAAGGACAACTTCCTTCACCCCACATGAAGATTAGTACTATATATCTTGTGTGGATGGAAAGAACATAAGGAACCATCTACATAGGTGGTGAGATAGTCCCAAAAATAGAATGTTCTTCCCATTGATGTACCTTCCTCTTGAGTGCTATGAATAAATGTCCCAAAGACACATCACCTATAGAAATATCGATCCCAATAGGAGATACAATACCTTGTAAGAGTTTGCCAAGACCTCCATGAGTGTAGCCCATAGAATGAAGTATGCAAGATCCAAATCTAAGAGTATGTTTCTCAAAGGAACCAAACACATAAATAGGTAGATCCAAAGTGGGACAAGCAACAAATGTAGTAGCAGGAGTATCAACAAGCTCCAAATCAAAATGTCCAACAATAATAGGTTCTTCGTGAAAATCACCATCAAAACACATATCCTCACAAAAAAAAGAGTAGGTGATGAAGGTGTTAGAGTGTTCGCCAAGATCATTGGATCAATAAAATGCACCAATTCACCAAATGTGAGACAAGAAAATGAATAAGGTTGCTAAAAGTAAATAAAATCACAATAAGAAAATTATTGCATAATCTTGGAATCAAACATCCATCATATTTCACCCAAGAGCAATAGCTCTCACTCCACATAAAATACAAAGGAGGACAGGTCCTTAAATAAGCTGAGGAGGGGCATAAATCCACATCAATTTGGCAATGAGAACATGCGTCAATTTATAAATAAATAGTAAACCCATGTGTTATAAATAAGTCAACATTAGTTGGTGAATGATAAGGCATCCTTACCAACCCATTTAACCATAATTTACACATGTGAGTGTGCAAATAATTGAGCTCATAAATCATCCTAAATAACCAAATATCCACCTAAGCAATATGAATAATAAAAGTGTAGTAAAAACCTAAGTAAGGTGAAAAATATATACTAACACCCCTCCTTAATCGTAGCTTAGGTGGGTAGTAGAATTAGGTCCCGACAATTAGCCCTGATTAGGTATCAAAGTACAATGCAACTCTCAAAAAGTAGAGTAAAAGGAGAAAACCCAATGAAAACAAACTCTCCTAAAAGAGAGACAAAGAATAGAAGGTATGACTAGAAATCCCCACTCCAAGCTACAACTACTTTTGGCCACCCTATATCCTGCAAAGAAGCGCTTTGAAGTGATTGTGGGTTAAAAGTAGATGAAGTGAAGAACAAAGAACCATGAAAAAATGAATGAATTCGTCAAGTATCTAATGGATCTCCAACCAAGGTGTGGTTTATATACAAGGAACCATGCTACTCATGTAAATTAGAAATGAAAACTGCTCCATGAAGGGATGGTGCTTCTGAAGTTGAAGTGAAGAATGAGTATGTAAGGCCTTGAAAATGTATAGAAGATTGCCCATTAGTTGATGTGTTTTGAATCAAAGATCCTGCTCTCTAAAAATTTTATGGTGGACTAGAAGTAGGTGGATCAATAAATAATTCCTCAAGACATGGAAGGTGACAAGGAGATGGAGTAAGTGGGTCCCCATCACTACTGTAGTCATATGTGGTAGAAGAGAAGTCATCAACATCATAAATGTGCTCAGGGTCTAAAGTGTCATCAAGTTCAGGTGAATCTAATGAAGACTCTGAAAGAGGGACAAAGTGAGAGAAAGAATATAGACGAATCTCATTATCGACTAAGCCCACTGCAATGATATTGTCACTATGCAACTCTCTGGCATACATTGAATTTGGAGTGAACTCAACTCGCATGCCCTGACTAAGGTATTAATTTGATAGATTGATAGCAGATTAGTTGACAATGAAGGAATACTTAAAACATTGTTAAATGTTCCACCAATCACTTCAACAGACCCTCTCCCAAAAACCAGTATAGAAGTATTATCACCTAGTCGAACATAAGACATGTCACATAGCTCCAATGAAGTGAACTTCACATGCGAATAAGTCATATGATGTGATGCACCAGAATCAATAACCCATGTTGAAGATAGAGGTACCACGGCAACTAGAGCTCTCCTATTTGTTTTCTATTTTCTTGATTCTTTCCCTTTTCTTTTTCCACTATCATTTTCCTCATATTTGTGGGTTGATGAAGATGGTTTGATAGACTCAGAAACACATGTGTTATTATTCTCAAGAAGTCTCGTGAGGTGATCAATATACTTCTTAAAACACTTGCTTTCATCATGGTTTCCCATTCAATACCCACATTTGATCCTCTCTTTTTTGGATTAAACACTGGAAGCATTGAAGTTTGGTTTGGTGGCGGGTTGATCCTTCGTGCTCTCATGATCCTTCTTGTTTTGTTTCTTCTCTTTTGAAGCCTTTTTGATGTCATGTCCTATAAGTAGAGCATGTATAGTGCATCCATCTGAATTACTTTATCTTGTTCCTAAGTCAAGTCAGCAACAAACTCATCAAATAAGGGCATCTTCCATGAAGTACTGAGTGCTCTCTTGGTTGCATGGAAAGTGAAGATGCAAACAGAATAGTCAGGACCAAGTTTTACAAGGATGGAAAAGATTAGTTTTGAATCTTTCTTATCAATTTTACATTCTTTTAGTTGTAATCTCAATGATTTGAACTTGGTGAAGTACTCCTGAAGTGTGTCAAAACTGCTAGGGCTAAGACTAATTAGCTCAATTTCCAATCCATGCCCTCTCATCTCTTCTAATTTCCCAAAAAGTTTCTCTAGGGTATCCCATACTTCCTTGGGTGTTTTGGTTGATTCAATGTGAAAGCACATATTCGGTGACATAAAAAGGCATATAAAACCAAAAGCTTCATCACACTTGTCAAACCATTTTTCTTTCTCTGCAATAAGAGTTGGTTCAGTTTGCAAACCCATAGTTATCCTTTAGAGATTCTTATTTCGCAAAATGAGTGACATGGAAGCCTTCCATTCATGATAATTGAAGGGTGTGATTAAATCAACTGAATTATGATCTATTTTAGATAATGTGATTTTGTTTGAAATAAAATGAATAAATGTAGAAATATAGAATCAAAATAATTAGTACACCCCCTTGAAATTATGCTTGACCCTCTCAGATTTTAGCACTTTATATTTTAGTTCATTTTAAAATTAAATTAGGTCTAATGCATAAAAAATTAAAAAAATGAACTCTTTAAAAAGACAGTGCTCAATTTTGAGCTACCAATCAAAAGTTATTACACAATCAATTTCTTATAAATGAGGCCTATTTAATAAAATTGGCACTAAAACTTTAAAAAAAAACCTTGTGGAGAGAATAAACCTAGCCTTCTGACCAGTTATTGAAATTAGAATTGAATAAGTGACCTACTAGTCACAACACCAAGCCTTAACAAATCTTTATATTTGCCCAATAATGCAAATCAAATGAAATAATTCCACTTAGTGGTTGTTTTTCCTGAATATTATCACAGTGAGTAAAACTATGATACTTTCTTAATTCTTAATGAAAATCCAATTTTCAAAATGATTTGAAAAGGTGAAAATGAGGCACACAAAACCCAGAAACTGTTATAATATATCTTTTATAGATTTACCACAATATTAAAAATAAAAATAAAAATGGATTTGTAAAAACTAGCAAACCCTGATTTGAAATGCCAATTGATCATTTTGAGAGAGTTTTGAAGGATGTCTTTAGCTACCAAGAGTGGTTTAAAGCCTTCTTAAAAATATGCATGCAAATACACAAGTAGAAATACATGCAAATGTCAATTCCTTGACTAACATAGAAAACTTTCAACAATGGATGTGAACAAAACAAGCTCAATTTTGCAAATAGACTAAGGATTTTAAAAAACTAAGAGCATTAAAAAACTAGACAATCAAATCTCAGATTGGCTCTGATACCATGTTAGAGTATTCGTCAAGATCACTAAGTCAATCGAATGCACCAGTTCATTGAACGTGAGACAAACAAATGCATAAGGTTGTTAAAAGTAAATAAAATCACAATAAGTGAATTATTACACAACCTTGGAATCAAACATCCATAATATTTCACCCAAGAGAAATAGTTCTCACTCCACACAAAATTCAAAGGAGGATAGGTTCTTAAATACGTTGAGGAGAGGTATAAATCTACATCTATTTGGTAATGAGAACACATGTCAATTACCAAATGAATAGTAAACCCATGTGTTATAAATAAATCAACATTAGTCGGTGAATGACAAAACATCCTTACCAACCCATTTGACTATAATTTGCATATGTGATTATGCAAATAAATCACCTCATAAATCATCCAAAATAACCAAATATCCACCTAAACATGGTAGATAATACAAATGTAATAAAAACTTAAGTAAAATGAAAAATAGACACTAACAAAAGGAACAATAACTATGGCACTGTTGTGGGCTGGAATTGCACCCTTGTGGGAGAGCTTTTTAGGCTCCCTCACTCCCAGCTACAATATTGGAACAACTTTAGGCTATGGGTATCATGTAATAAGGTTGAACCTCTAGATATTTTAATGAAGCTAGCTCCTCAGATGCTTCACTTCAACTTATTTTCCACACTAAAATCTACTGCTGAATTAAAAAAAAAAAAGAGAGAAAAATAACATGAAAGAGGAAATCTAAGCTAAGGATGGTGATGCACCAAAGATGAAATGATCCACTTTCAGCTTGGAAACCTTAATAACTACTAATGAACCTAACCAAGACACAGACTAATCTGATCCTATCTCAAGACCACAAGCATAAGTATTTTGTGTGGAGATCAAAGGGAAACTTGCAATTTGAAGGACAGAAACAAATATGTCTATATGAGACACTATAAACTCATGACACTTCAAGAAAGGGACCAATGTCTAGCACTTCAGACAACCTGCAAGGAACCAAAAGAATTAAAGCAAGATAAGTAGAGAATCTACAAATGATGAAAAAGGGCATACATCTTCTAGTTAAAATCCAATAATGTATAATTGACTTCAAATCAGAATCAAAAAAATCATCTCATTGCTTCAAAAGAGTGTTACAAAGCAATTTTGATACATTAACTCTATCACCAGTCGAGGGATCTCTTTTTAAGCTCAGACACATGTCTATATAGTAGAAAGGGATGAGAGAAGAGGGGGCTGACATGAGAAAATGGAGAGAGGGGTCATAAATGGCTACAACTACCACTATGTCCTTGAACTCTTTTATATTTAGAGCATGCAACTGCCTTGACCATGAAATGAACTGTCCAAGATCACCGCAAATCTCTTCGAGCCCCTCATTAATTAGTGAACATGCTAAAAGATAAAAACTTCTCTAAGAACATCTTTAATGTTCGAGCTACCTTTTTTAATCCCCTGCTCTTCACCTTTCATTTCCACACCATCTTTTACTTGTTTTGCATGTATAAGGATAAAATCCCCATAACTTTGAATCTGGACCGACCCATTTTGCTTCTGCATTGAGCGATTGTTTATCAAAGATGATGGCCATGTCAAAGGAAGATGACTTCTCCATTAATTTCACCTACCAGCTCTTACCTTGAAACTTGGACCTGATCTTTCTTATAGATGAAAAACCAATCTAAGAACATTGGTTTTCCTGTATCCATTTATGTTGATGTAATTCCATACAAATCCAAACGGCTACTTGTAGGGGTTCAAATTTTGACATTTATGAGCCTGTCATGGGATATTTAAATCCCAATAGCTATTTTATGAGCTTGAACTTTAACACTGGCGTGAACGTCATGTTTCCTTCAAACACTTTCCTATGGGGCTTTTCTTTTGAGCAATTTTCTTAAACAATTTCCATAGACTTTTTTTCTGAAGGAATTAAACTTCAGACTTTTTGAGAATGACCCTTCAGATTTTGAAAAGTCCTTTGGAGAAGTGCCCTTTCTGAAGGAAAAGTATCTTTCGATCACTTTGAAGATGCCCCTTTCCAAAGGGAAAGTACCCTTTGGAACTTTTGTAAATGTCCTTTGGTTATTTGAAATGAACCGTCGACTTTTTGAAAAAGACCCTTCAGATAAATTTGCTTCGGCCATCTCTTTGAAAGAAAAGGTCTTTGAGACTTTTGCAAAGGTCCACTTCTTCAAAAGATACCCTTTGGAATTGTTGCGTAAGACACTTTGACATGGAAATGACTCTTTGAAAAAGTGTTTTTGGCCCTTTGCTTTGAAAAGTGCCCTTCGAGAACCTTAAAGTGGATCGTTTCCCTAAGAAAAGTACCCTTTAGGAAAAGTGTATAGGACACTTTATTGCAGAAGAATTCCTTCGGAAATTCTAAAAATGACCATTTCAAGTTGAAGAGTTACCCTTCAAGAAAGTTGTCCCAGATAATTTTTTTGAAAAAAAAGGTCTTTGTCTTTTGCTTCGGTCATTTTGCCCAAAAGAATTATCCCTTCGAAAACTTTGTCTCGGACAACTTTTCTGAAAGAATTCAAAACTTAGTCAAAACGGGTCTCGAAAGAAAAGAAACACTTAGTCCCCACAAAGTCTGAAAGAATGAACAAGTAAAGACTTAGCTGAATAAAATATTTTGCACTTAGCTTCTAGCTTAGAGGCTTATCCTTGAACACTGTTGTTGGATCCTTAGAAAACCTTGCTTGGATCCTCTCTATTTGAAAATGTTGGATCCCTTTTTAAGCCTTTGATCCATTGCTTCATCAAACTATGCAAGAGATTTATATGTGGGCCAAAAATGGCCAACATTTTTGGCAACTCACAGGGGTTTCATGTCTTTCAATGCAAGAGAACTTAGACTATGTTTCCTTGTCTAGTCCATTGGGCATGGAGTCATTAGCCTCTGCAACTAAGCTGGTCTAAAACTAGATACAAGGCTGACCTTTTTTAGAACTTTCTCTTAAAGCAACAAGGACAACAAGTAAAAAACAAACATTGTGCCCAAGGCACTTAAGGAAGGAAAACACACAACTGAAAAGATGTGCACAAGGCACTTAGAAGAAAACATCGAAAAACTATATAAAAAGTATAATATATATAATGGCTGCAAACACTCTTAATAACAAGGCTTTAAATGAATCCCATTAACTGGGATGGGTAGTACCTCTCCATCTAGTTGGGTCAGCTAAAAAGCATTATGTTATTTGCATCCATGGATCAAATAAGGACCACTCCACAAGCTATCAAATTTGGTATGATTGCTTGGCTTGGCCTTATTTGAATCCCACTTGAAGACTATATCCCCTTCCTTTAAGTCCCTTGTTATGGCTCTCTTGTCAAAGGATTTCTTGACTTGAGCTTGATGCGACTCTAGTGTTTTCATTGCAAGGTCTCTCATTTCTTCAAGCTCCATGAGATCTGCCAGTCTCACATGCATGGGTTCATCTTCTATCAACTCCAATTGATGGGTTAGTTCTAATGTAGGTAGCTCAAGAGAAATGGGCAACTTGGCCTCCCTTACATATATTAAGACATGGAAAATTTCTAATGGTAGCCTTAGGATTCACCCTATCAGCCCATAAGGCAGTCTTTAGTTTAGTGTGCCATGTCTTCTGATTCTCTTCCATAGTTCTCTTGATGATTCTTAACAAATTTTTATTTGTGGACTCAGCCAATCCAGTCCTTAAGGATAATAGTTGGAAGAGGTGTTGAGGTAGATGCCCATATTGAGATCCCATTCACTCGTTTTTACATCGAAGAATGCTAATGCATTATCAGAGATGATAGTGGATGGAACACCAAACCTGGTCACAATGTTGTCATAAAAGTCCAGGACTACACCTTCATTAGCTTCTTTCAATGTAATGGCTTCCACCCACATGGTGAAGTAGTCAATTGTAGTAAACACCCATTTATGTCCTACACTTGATGGAGAGTTGATCATTCTTATGAAATCTAGCCCCCATTGCATGAAGAGTTGCTCTACCTGAATTGGGTTGAGAGGAAGGTTTGTCAATCTTTGCTTACCCATAAAAAAAGCATACTTTTGACACTTTCTTACCCATGTATGATCATCTTTGAAGAGGTTGGGCTAATAATAAATAGCTCTCATTATCTTTGCTATTGTGGTTCTAGGTGCAAAATAACCTCCTGTAGGCCCATCATGGAATTGCTCTAAGAGCCTTGTCACTTGGTCATCATTTATGCACCTTAGGAGCACTCCATTGAGGTCCTTTATGAATAAAACCCCATCAACCAATGCATAAGGTATGGATTTAAGTCTAAAATACTTTCTTTTTGCCCTGTCCATACCTTGAGGGCACTCACCTATTATCAAGAAACGTGTCATACCCTGGAGCCAGCTAGTGTGAAGTGGAGGTGCATCTGTTTGTGAGTTATCTTGTGATACCAGGATAACCTCTTTGTCTTCATGAAGGTCATCAACCATATGCTCACACAAGCCTTTACCTCTTACTAGCTTAGTGACCTTGATCTCTACATCATACTCCATGACCTTGGTAATCCAACCAGCCCTCTTTTCATTCAAGTCTTTGTTAAGAAGGTAGTCTCTCACTCCAGGGTGAGACACCATAAGATAGATTTTTCTATTGGAGAGCATTGACCTAAACTTTTAAAATCTTCCTAACACTATAAGGACTTATTTTTATACAAAAGTATACCTCACCTCATACCCCTCAAGCCCCTGACTGAAAAATGCTATTGGCTATTCAAGTCTTTCACCATTCTTTTGCATCAACATAGTTGATATATTGTCAATATTGGCAAAGGCATACAATATGAAATCTCTTGAGAAATCAAGATTCATGAGTGTGGGTGTTTGGGCAATGGCTTGCTTGATAGCCTCAAATGTTGATTTACCTTCATTTGAGCAAGTGAACATTTGGTTCTTCTTCAACATAGCAATGATGGGTTTGACCAAGTTTGCAAAACTAGGTATAAACTTTATCACAAAGTTTATTTTCCCAAAGAAACTTTGGAGTCCCTTCTTATGCTTGGATAAGGATAAGGCCAAGATGGCACTTATTCTATCAAGATCGATAATTAATCCTTGTTTTGAGACAATATGACTCAAGAGTTCTCCCTCATTGACAACAAACACATATTTGTTGGGATTCAAAGAGATCCCATACTCTCTACATCTCTCAAAGATTAACCTCGAGTGGTCTATGTGTCCATTGGCATCTTTGGATAAAATCATGATGTCATCCAAGTAGACTAGCACCATTTGATTCAGCAGTCCTTGGAAGGCCATGTCCATTGCTCTTTGAAAAGTGTCTCTAGTATTTGATAGGCTAAAAGGCATCTTTTGATAAGCATATGTGCCCCATTTTGCGGTGAAGGAAGTCTTGTATTGATCTTCTTTCTTTACTAATACTTGATTATAACCTGAATATCCATCCAAAAGAAAAAAAATGTTTTGAACCTACAACTATTTAAAGAAGCTACTCCATGAATGGCAAAGGGCAATGATCCTTCAAGAAGACCATGTTCAGATCTCTAAAGTCAACACATAGCCTAATCTCCCTACTCTTTTTCCTTATAAGCACCAAATTGGCTACCCACGATGAGTGATTGATGGGAAAGATGATCTTGGATTCAATTAACTTGGTCAACTCTCTCCTCATAATCTCTTCTATTTTGGGGTTAACATGGCTTTATTTTTGCCTCACAGGCTTAACATTAACCTCCAGATCTATAGTATGTTGGGCTAAGTTTGTATCAAAACCTTTCAGGCCACTATATTCCCAAGAAAAAATATCTAAATATTATTTACAGAGTTCAATGAAAGCATGCCTTTATGCCTCATTACTTACCTTCCCAGGCTTGAGGAGCTTGTCCTTGAAAATAAGGACACTTTCCTAGTTCTCCTCATCAATTGACATCACTACCTTGTCTTTAATCATATGGTCTCCCTCATGGAAAAGACTTTCAAGGGTGACCAACCCTTTAGGAAGTTTGTTAGACTTTAGTTGAATAATTTTATCCCGATATTGATGTTGAAATTTACCTTGGTTTATTAAGAAAAACTTTGCTTCTTACTGCAAGAAAAAAGCAATTTGTTTGTCATTTTCAAAGACATGTCAATGGGCTTCATTATCTGGTACTGATGGCCTCACCACCACCTTGACATGTTGTTGAACCTTGGCATCTTTTAACTTACTTGAAATGTCAAACTAGGCTCCCACAGCTGCTAACCTGTCAACAGGCTGGTCTGGTTCCTTGGCACAGCTTAAATGTTAAAGGCTACAAAATCTTCAGCTAGGTCCCATACTCTATTTTTGTAGGACCTCACCAAAGGATTCTTTGTAATGCTTAGGCCCCTGACTTGGTTCATTATAAGCTCACTATCTCCATATGCTTGCAACTGCTTGATTCCCCTCTTGCTGGCCCATTAGAGGCCATGGATTAGGCCTTCATATTTTACTATATTGGAGGAGCAACTGAAATGGAACCTATAAGAAGAGTAATACTTACCATCTAAAAGGGAAACCAGCATTGCCCCTGCACCTACTACATTTTTGCTCCTTGAACCTTCAAAGAACAACTTCCACATACCATTGAGGTCCTCTTTAAGTCTAATGAGGGAAGGCATGAGTTGATTTTCTTCATGTAACAGATAGACACCCATGTCTCTTTCCTCAACACCTTTTAAAGGGTTGAGAAATTGATTATCCCCCCAAAGCTCATCCAAGAATAAGTCTGGAATCTCCTTAGGATAAGTTTTAGTTCTTGACCAATTATAAATTCATCCTCATCAAGGATATTACAATTGAGGTTTATGCTATCTAGTTGATGGGGTTCAATGTAAAATTATGCCATGGGCTCAGCCTTGATTGATACCTTGGTCCCATGCCTTATTTTGAAATCCATGTAGGACCAATCTGCTACTAGATAACCCCCAATTTTGGTTGTGAATTCTATAGAAAGGCATAATGTAAAGCGAGGAGTTACATCAACGATCAGCACATCCTAAACCACTGAAACAATAGGACAAACATGCAGGGTCAAGATCAAATCCTTAATGATACCAAATGGCTTTGTGGAAGAACTGTCAAGTTGCAAAACTCCCTTAGTGTGTGGTTTATATTTGAGGTTCAGCTGATTAGCTATAGACTTTGGCATTACTGAAGTGCTAGCTCCACTATCTACCAAAAAATTATGCACCAAGGAATCACCAATGATTAATGAAATGTAGAATGGAGAAGGTTTGACAACATTACTTGATCCTTCTCTCATAGGACCTTGGGTCGCATTTGTGAGGACCTTAGTTTCTTTGCTTAGTTATATGCCTGTAATTGTAACACCTATCTTGGACAAACCTTATTGAAGGATGTCCACTTGACCGGGCATGGAAAGCATGTCCAACATTGGCACACTCACATTGGACTTTTTTATTTGTTCAACAATGTTGACTAGTGGACCACCAACCTTCACCTGAGCTTTGGGAGCCACTATTGTTGTTTGTTGAATTTGTGAGTTTTGTGGGTCATAACCTTTCTCTTGATTCTAATTTTTAAGAGGTGTTGAGACCTTTGGAGTGATAGCATGATCATTAGGCTTAAACATTAATGGATTAATATTAGGGGGGTCTTTGAATGCTCTTTGGTTACCATCCATATTCCTTCTTTTGAATCTTGTATTAACTATCACTGGAATGTATGCTTAGCTAGAACTAGCTTGTTGATTGAGTGCATAGCATTCGTCTTGCTCACTGATGACCATTGTGGCATCCAGTTCGTTTGGTACCTGATTAGATCCTTGGTTTTATATAGACTATCCTGGTTTTGTCATCATGGGGTCTCTGTGTTTTGAGCTATAAGAGCTTGATTGTATCCATAAATAACAACTTGTTGCCATTGGTCATTGAATGCCTGGTTAAAACCATTAGTTGGGACAATGGATTGCCCAAAAGATTGATCTCAAGGTATGGTCCCTTCAACCTTTGAGCCATATTGTTTTGAAAAGGAACCAAGGAGTAGGAAGAATCTATAGCATTTAGATTATAGTTATTTTGTCTAGCATAGTTAGGTTGTCCTTGCCCTTGTCTCAGGGTCTAGTTTTGGAAACTTCCCTTGAAGGATGGTCTATTCCCTTGATAAGATTGTTGATGAAGATGATATGGAGCTTGATAAGGTTTATTGAACTAAGCTTGTTGCCTTTTAACATTTGCTACATCGTTTCCCAAGGATTGGAGCATGTTCTTAAGTTCTAGGTAGTTTTTTTGCTCTTAGGAATCACTTCATCTGCTAGTGGAGACCTTTTCCTGCTTAGACAAAGGTATAGCAGCAATTGTTAGAAGAATAACATCAAGTGGGGGAATAACTATATGGGTGGTATGATTTCAGAGAAAAAAGGCATTGGAGGTCTAGGAGAAAGCTTGTCAGCCTGAATTAGGCAATTTTATGCTTTAATAGCCACCTCATAAGCATCTGGGAATATGTCTCCTCCCATGGATTGGATCATTAAAGCTATATTGCTATTTAGAGCCTTGAAATAGTATAGGAACGTAAAGTTAGGGGATGATCTAATAGAGGCTGGAATTCTGTCCCAAGTTTTTTGGAATCTTGTGTTGAAATCTTGTATGACTTTATGGGGGGATCTCTTAATTGTGGTAAGTTGTTCTGCTAGTGACAAATGGTCACTCTTTTCTGCAAATCTTTTACACAAAGCCTCTCTTAGTTGATTCCATGATTGAATAAAATTAGGAGCTAAGCCTCTACACTAATCTAAAGCTTTTCCTTTAAGAGATATAACTAACAGTCTATTGGCTATATTTTCTGCAACGACATTATGGATATTGCAAAAATTGGCTATGTCATTGATGTGTTCAGCAAGGGTTATGGCTTGGTCTCCTATAAAATATGGGACACTTTTGAGAGTTGCTACTACCATAAGATCGCATTGTGGCAGATTCAAAAGACTTTGACCACTAAAGCCTACAAAAGCACTTTGGGGAATCATGGTAACAAAAGGAGCTAACAAAAGTATTCTTGCATAGGTACACCTCACGACTAGTTTAATAAAATGGTTTCCTATGTATGGATGAGTATGGGTGAACCTTAACCTTTTGGTTGAATTTAAGAGTTCAACAAACTCAAAAGGAATACCTCTAGAAGTTGATCTTGTAGTCACCTTTGACATGAAATATAGTTACTATTTTACCACCAGATTGCTTAGTGTTCTTTGAAGTTTCTAGATATTGAAAGATAAAAGCTAGAACCGCTTCAAATTGATCAAATCAACATCAAAATTGAGCAATATTCCTCAAATGTAGTCCCATCGAGCGTGCCATAATTTTTTGTGGGATGGAATTGCACCTTTGTGGGAGAGCTTTTTAGGGTCTCACTCCTAGCTACAATATTGGAACAACCTCAAGCTGTGGATACCCTGTAATGAGGTTGAACCTCTAGGATTTTTAATGAGGCTAGCTCCTCAAATGCTTCACTTCAACTTATTTTTCACACTAAAATCTACTGTTAACTAAGGAAAAAGGAGAGAAAAATAGCATGAAAGGAGAAATCTAAGCTAAGGATGGTGATGCACCAAAGATGAAATGATCCACTTTCAGCCTGGAAACATTAATAACTACTAATGAACCTAACCAAGACATAGACTAATATGATCCTATCTCAAGACCACAAGCATAAGTATTTTGTGTGGAGGTCAAAGGGAGACCCTGCAATTTGAAGGACATAAAGAAATAGGTCTGTATGAGACACTATAAACTTGTGACACTTCAAGAAAGGGACCGATGTCTAACACTTCACACAACCTACAAAGAACCAAAAAAATTAAAGCAAGATACGTAGAGAATCTACATATGATGAAAAGGGACATATATCTGCCAATTAAACTCCAATAATGTATACTTAACTTCAAAATAGAATCATAAAATTCATTCATTGCTTCAAAATAGTGTTACAAGGCAATTTTGATAGAGTAACTCTATCACCAGTCGAGGGATATCTTTTTAAGCTCAGAGCCTATATATATAGCAGAAAGAGATGAGAGAAGAGGGGGCTTGCATGAGAAAATGAAGAGAGGGGCCATAAATGGCTAAAACCACCACTATGTCCTTGAAATCTTTTGTACTCAGAGCATGCAACTACCTTGACCATGAAATGAACCGTCTAAGATCACCGCAAATCTCCTCAAGCCCCTCATTGATTAGCGAACATGCTAAAAGATAAGAACTTCTCTAAGAATGTCTTTAATGCTCGAGATACCTTTTCTAATCACCTTCTCTTCACTTTTCATTCCCACGTCATCTTTTACATGTTTTGCACGTATAAGGACAAAATCCCCATAACTTTGAATTTGGACCGACCCATGTTATTTCTGCATTGAGCGGTTGTTTGTCAGAGATAATGGCCATGTCGAAGGACGAGGACCTCTCCATTAATTTCACCTACCAGTTCCTACTTTCAAACTTGGACCAGATCTTTCTTATAAATGAAAAACCAATCTAAGGACATTCATTTTCCTGTATTCATTTATGTCGATGTAAGTCCATACAAATCCAAACGGCTACTTGCAGGGGTTCAAATTTTGACATTCACAGGCCCGTCATGGGATATTTGAATCCCAATAGCTATTTTATGAGCTTGAACTTTGACACTACCATGAATGTCATGTTTTCTTCAAACACTTTCCTACAAGACTTTTCTTTCGGGCAATTTGCTTGAACAATTTCTGTGGACTTTTTTCTCGAAGGAATTAAACTTTGGAATTTTTGAGAATGAACCTTCGGATTTTGAAAAGTCTTTTGGAGAAGTGTCATTTCTAAAGGAAAATTATCTTTCGACCACTTCGAAGATGCCCCTTTCCAAAGGGAAAGTACCCTTCGGAACTTTTGTAAATGTCATTTGGTTATTTGAAATGAACCATCGACTTTTTGAAAAAGACCCTTCGGACAAATTTGCTTCAACCATCTCTTTGAAAGAAAAGGTCTTCGAGACTTTTGCAAAGGTCCACTTCTTCAAAAGACACCCTTCAGAATTGTTACATAAGACACTCTGACATGGAAATTACTCTTCAAAAAAGTGTTTTTGGCCCTTTGCTTTGAAAAATGCCCTTCGGGAACCTTAAAGTGGACCATTTTCTTGAGAAAAGTACCCTTCGAGAAAAGTGTATAAGACACTTTGTTGTAGAAGAATTCCTTTGAGAATTCTGAAAAGCACCATTTCAAGTTGAAGAGTTACCTTTCGAAAAAATTGTCCTGAACAATTTTTTCAAAAGAAAAGGTCTTTTATTTTGCTTCAGATATTTTGTCTGAAAGAATTATCCCTTCAAAAACTTTGTGGATAACTTTTTCGAAAGAATTCAACATTTAGCCAAAAAGGGTCCTGAAAGAAAAGAAACACTTAGTCCCCGCAAACTCTAAAAGAATGAATAAGTAAAGACTTAGTTGAATAAAAGATTTTGCACTTAGTATTTGGCTTGCAAGCTTATCATTGAACACTGTTGTTGGATCCTTAGAATACCTTGCTTGGATCCTCTCTATTTTTAAATGTTGGATATATTTATAAGCCTTTGATCCAGTACTTCATCAAACTATGCAAGAGCTTTATATGTGTGCCAAAAATGGCCAACATACGCAATAAAAGTCATCCTCAGGAAGTTGTGATGTCTCATCCATGATCTCCAAAAATGATGGGGAAGGTACCACATCCTCAAGAATTATGTCCTTTCGATCAATGAAATGAATAGGAATAATACAAACTATATGAGGAGTAATAGGTACCTCAAGCAAACTATTGTCAAAAAATAGGTCATCATTAACAACTCAAGAAGGTTCAATAGTGAGAGGTGTAGGAGATAAGAATGCCTCATCAAGATCACCATCAATAAGTATGTCCTCACAAAATGAAGAAAAATCTTGATTCATGTCATTAGTAAAGAGTGAATCCTCACTCCTCACTAGGAGTAGAATAAGGAAGTGTCAATAGTGTCTCACCCATGTCCCTGTCAAGACTCAAATCTTGAACAACATCAATGTCATCGTCAAAAGATAAATCCTCGCTAATAGTAGGAGAAAGAAGTGGAAGAAAAAGAGGAGTAAAAAAGGGTGCAAAAGACCTAGACGACTTAGTATCATTCTCAAATAAGGCTACAATAGCATCCCAAGCTTCCTTTGGTGATGTGGCACATGTGACATAGCACTACAAACTATCTTAAATATGGATGTGAATCAAACAAAGAGCCTCATCTTGCATAAATGCAATCCAAGCAAGATCTTCCTCATCTGTAAAGTGAGAAATGTCACTAAACATAACTCTCTACACATCTTTCAGTTGTAAGTGTATCCGTATTTTGATCTTCCAAATAACGTAGTTGGAGGTTTTGAGGGGCTCAAGGAAGCAGGAATCTATTGTCAAAAAATAATGAGAAATTCAAAAATAAGAACCCTCTCAAAAATACAAATTCCCCCATGACAATTTAACGTCTCCCATTCAAATTAATGAACACCTCAAAAAAGTGTAAGCCCCCCCCCATATTTGGCACTTTATTATTTAGTGCATTTTTACAATATAAATGAACCCAATGAATGATGAATAAAAAAGTATACACTTTTGAAAACAAGAGTACTCAATTTTGAGTCACGGTTTAAAAGTTAGTCTTTATAAATTTTTAATCATTATTAAAATGAGTCAAATAAGTAAACATGGCACAAAATTAAATGCACTAAGGACCAAAAAATACTTCACCACTTCATGAATCTGGAAAAATAAAACTTTAAAACAATATTTTCAATAATTTATTTGGCATAAACCAAGCATAAGTATTCAAAATGTGTGAAACTTAGCTTAAGAAAGATTATTTGCAAGATCCAAAAAAATTAGCTGAATGTGTCCTATTGTGACATCTCAAAATGTGGTACATCTTGATACAAATGGGTCCTACCTATTATATTCAGAAAGTAGACCTAGAATACTATCCTCTCTAAGAATCAGATTTAAAATTACAGATCATACAGCTTCAAACTAGAAGAAAACCAACTAGCGATCTAGATGATGAAGATAGATTGCTACAGTAATGTTCAAGTTGCCAAAAGAGCTATATGCCCTGCTCCAAAATGCTTCTAACTTATATGGTAGAAAATTTGGGAGTGTTAGCTAACTAAAACAAGTTTTAGATTTAAAAAATTAGATCTGTACCACCTGTAGTGAGAGAAAACCGATCTGGAGATAGTTATTTGTCAATAGACCAGCGAACAAGTTTTTTAGTAGATTGTATGACCTGATATCTAAAGATTATAATAAATTTTATAAGTAATAAAACTGAGAGTGTTATTCTCCTATACTCTCATATTTGGATTTTGATGAATGTATAGTTTAAAACCATCAAAACACATGCAAAAATTTTCTTAAAAAATTTCAAAATAAACCTAACCATGGGTCTAGCAAAATAAGTACCTAATGGTAAAACATAAGATCTGCATGGCCAAATAAATGGACAAAAATAAATAGATCTAATATCCATACAAGGTACCTCTACTTTATCAAGAAGAAATTTTGATAAATGGGCAAACCTTTGCAGAAGCAAACTTGCAAATGGATGGTTGCAACACCTTCAGCTCTAATACCATGAAAGGAACGTCAACAAGATCATTCCAAACCTCAAGAACTGAAACATTAATAGAAAAATCATCAAAAAAAGAGTTGTAAGAGTTACAAAGATGATATGCAAATACAAAGGCAATATCATATAATATCCATAAAATAACTTCTATGTGTTACAAATGAGAAGCCTTACATATATAGGCAAAGAAAAACAAAAATTAAGTCAAACTAACCAATGTAAGATAAATCCACAGAAAGACAAACTAGAAAATAGACAAAAACTATCTATAGAACCTAGAAAACATGAAAACCAACTCTAACCGACCTAATGTTTTATGTCATATCTCTGGTCAAGACACAGGGCATGGTAGATTAATCACTATGATAGCACCACTTTTTGCCTCTTTTGTTGCATATTTCAGAGTGGACCCATATAACCATGTAATTTTGACAATCTTTGATTTTAATGGGTAATCCCTTCGATTAGTTTATCTCTGAGCCTCCAACAACACTGTGGAATAAATAGTTTTATGGCAGTGGTGAGCAGAGCAACTCTTAGATGCCAAATGGATAATTTATGGATATTTAAAAATTGTGGAGTCTACAAAGGACAAAGAATGGGATATAATCATGATACATACTATTACTAAATGAGAGGCATACTTATATGTTTGAAACGAGTTAGGGTCTTTTGATCCTAATCATCATCACAAAACCTCTCCCTCCAACCCTTGGTTCACTTAGTCTAACTTTCACCAAAGAAACAATAGAGTGCTTAAGAGATTGGATAGAGCCCTTCTCTCAAACCAAAACATTTTTCCTTTTCTTAATGCTTTGATCGGCCAGTCAATGTGTTTACATTTGTTCTTTTATCAGACCACTAACCCATAAAATTATGCATTGAATGGCCTACTTCTGCCAATCATAAATTTCAACAACCAATTTTATCTTAACATCTCAAATTTATAGCGCAAGAAAACTCTTAGACATATTAGAAGGGTTTGTAATTTATTTCCTTGCCCCAATGATTTTTCTAGTTGGATTGACTGGTGGGAAGCGTCCATTATTCACACTGTCACTTTCCTTAGGGTGTTTGGTAAGAAATCAACCATTTTTAGGAAAAGGGCCAACTGTTCACATATAATGGATTTTAATATAATATTTTAGGAATTAAAACAATCCAATCTAGATGAAACTGTAAAATAAAATTGTTGTAACGAAGCTAGCTAAGATTCATCAAGCTCATGACGCTTGAATCTGGTCTTGAATCCACTAGCTAAAGATTTAGGATAGAGTTTAAAAGGTACTTTTCAAGGCTATCAAGTAAGTTTGTGACCCTCTCGTTGGTCTTCTAAACAACCTACAAGCTTGAGCCCCTTTAGAATATAGGGACACTACTTTAAGAAAATGTCTTGATGTAGTTCCCTATAAGCTCACTCTAAGCTAAAGAATGGTCTATGATAGGCCCATTCTCTTGAAGAGATTCATAATGCAATGATCGGTATGGATCATTACAAAGCCCAAGAATTGATGGTTCTCCCTATGATTTATTTCAAATCTTGTGGGATTATGTATGACCTGATTTGTACAAAGTTTATCTTGAAATTATGCCTAATGGATCTCTTGGAAAGTTCATTAACAAAGGAAATATAAAGTGTATGCCTAAGGTTGGTAACCTCTGAGCTAATCACCAATTAGAGGCCTATTACCCTCTTGAATGTTTCTTATATAAAAAATTCCAAGGATCTGGCTCTAAGAATTAAGTACCTCCTTCCCTTTGTGGTTTGACTAGAGCAACTAAATTCATTTAAGGTAAATATAAATTGGATAACATCATTGCAGTTTAGGAAGCGATGGAATGGGCTCACACATCTAAGCAGAAAGCTCTATTTATTAAAATTAACTTTGAAAATACCTATTACAGGATTCAACGGTCTTTCATTCTTGCTATGATAAAGCCCTTGGTTTGGATGTTAGGTTTGCTCACCTTGTCCAGACTCTCTTTCAATATGCTTCTACTTGTCTCACCATTAATGGTCATCAATATAAGAATTTTAGTATTTTTTTATCCATCAAATAAGGTTTCCCCTTAGCTCCTTATTTGTATATCTTAGTTACATAAGGGTTTGGATACATGTTGGGATATTATGCTTCTAGAGGGTTAGTTAAGGTAATTACTCTCCCCCATTCGCCTCAAAACCACTTCTTAATGAGTACTTTGTTGATGACTAAGTCCTTACTATTCTAGAAGAAGAAATTGTGGTTCACAAACCACAATGCATTTAAGTTTTTTGCATGGTCTCTGGGTCTAGCATTTAGTGGGCCAAGAGTTAGTGCTATAAGCAATATTATGGCCCTAAACCTAATTGGCTTGAGTCTTATCAGTGCAAATGGATTGTTCATGGGAAAATGTTTATAATTTTTGGCATTCCTTGTGATTTTGAAGCTTTCAGTTTTACCCTATTTTTTATTAATAGTGTATAATAGGTATAAAACTTTGGAACATTATTCAAATTATAACATATGAAAATTAAGAACAAATAAAAATTTAATGTAAAACTAACAATTGAAATTGATTGACATGTGGCATATGATAAAAATAGTAAGTACAACCAAGAGTAAGATACTTGAAATTTTTTAGTTTCTGGTTTATTGTAGTAGATGTCTAACAGTGAGGAACAAAATAAAACAAGATTGTGACAACTCAAATCTAAAGGTAAAGTTTGTGGTTGTCTCTAGACAAGTCTACACTCCTAGACAATAATCCAGTATGGTGTTATTTGTTCATTTTGGATATATCCGATGTTAAAATGATGAAACTATAATTATTCTACCCCCTATGCCTATGTATATTGAGAGGGATATGATATTCCGGTTCTATTAATATCGTGCATAAATATTTTTTTTCCTTCTCTTTGGCTTGAAAAACCTAGGAGTACTTATGAGAGCTAGAAACCTGAAGAAAATGAAGGGGAAGTGTAATGGGCTTAGTTGATCCCAATCACCCCCATTGTTGATTGATCATTACCTATGAATCCAAATACTCCTAGGAGGGAATCATTCCACACTTAGTTCTCCCACCTAGTGTGTTTATGCAGTTGTGTTCATTGACTATATGTATGCAAATAGAAATGTTGCTTTGATACCTGACAATGTTAGCTCTTAACTAGATTTGGAATGGTTCAGACTTCATTTGAGTCTACTCATATTGATTGATTTTGAATTTTTTAAGAATAGGGTAGATTTGCTTAGTATGTAATAGTATAATAGATAGATACCCAATAGAGATCAAGTCCCTTAATGAAAGAACTTTGATTTGTTTATATAGAGAACTTTTTGAATGATTTCTTTTAGTTGACTTGAAAAACATGCAAGATGACCCAAATGAATGTTTTTAATTTTGGAAACTAGCCATTAAATGGCATGGGGACAAGGTTGCACTAGACGGACTAGTCCATGGAAATGAACTCGATTTCCTAATGTGAACATGTCTCAGAAAAGTAGGGATAGTTGTCATGAAGTTATAAGTAGTATGAGAGTGATATAATGTAATATGAGCATTGACATGGAAATAATTATGTATTAGTGATGTAAAATAGATGGGTCAAGCGTGCATATAGATAAATTGCTAAAGCAATGGTGAATAAGACTCATGTATTTGAGTGTCAGTCAAGTGGTTTAGAGTCTATCAATAGTTAATATTATCAAGTACCAGTGACCAAATTTAAGTGTCTACATTCCCCCCTTTTATTCGAGTAATGAAATTTGTAAAGTAAAGGATAAATATATACATGAGTGTGTACAATACACTTTGTCTTTGATAGGAAACTCCAATTATGCAGGGCACTCATTTTAGTATACCCTGTAACAAAGTATGAAGTAGTCAATGTTTATATTTTAAATTTTAAATGTCTAAACTTTGAACATTAAAATTGAAATGAGATCAAGGAAGGAGTACACCTTTAGGGAGATGAAACCATATATCCATATAACTTGTAAAAGATGATGCTTCCCTATTGAATCTATTAGGGTGATTAATTCACCATTAATAAATAGATTTTAATTAATAATGTTTTAATAGGTTTTTTAGATTGTTTGAATCTTTAATCATATTGTAAATCCTGGGGGTTTGTTGTTAGCCAACCTACTTTGTGGGGATAATAGGATAATGCCATCCCTAGTATGTAGGGAATATTTTTGACATATATTTGTGTATAAATAAAGCTTTGAAACCTCATGGAAGTTGATTGAATAAAAATCACTTAGCTCATTCCTAAGTTTTGGTATCAGAGCACTAGATAGAAATCACATTGCATCGGCATCTACAATGACCATCACAATGCTTTGTTTTAATTAAACAGTCAAATTCCCCTTATCTGTGCCAGTTCTAATATGGTTGTTTGTCACCTAAGGAAAGCCCCCACAAGGGGAGCATCTTGTGCTCATCACCTAGGTGACACACGATGGCCTACACTCACCATAGAAGCATCTCAGGCAGGCTGCCAACAGCGCATGAGTTTGGGATAAATACCACTAGGCCTAGCCCTCAGAGCCAATCCTTTTTCCAAAGTCATGAATACATTTTATTGACTTCCCTTACCTACATTATTCTATTTACCAGAGGTTGTTCACCTTGGAGACTTGATGTAATTATGATAATGATCAGGCATGAATGGTACTCGATCCTCTATATTTTCAAGGGTTATCAAAGGTGCATCAAACACAATAGGAAGTGTGATGTTCTTCCAGGTGCTGGACCCTATGTCTGGTTAAATTGGTTTTAGGGTGGGCAAGTTGTTAAAAAGAAAATATAACTCTTCCCACAACCCATATCAAATTCTCTTGAGTTCTTAAAGTTGTCATCCACTGCCACATCCCAATTTTATTTCATTTTGATGATTGCACAAAGTGTGGCCTTAAAACAAGACTTCTCCATCTCTTAGAATCGACTAACCCATGTCCAAGTGTTATTCACATGGAACCTTTCCCCACTTCAGTTTTCAATGTTCTCTTTTGAATATTTTTTATTGTATACACATAATATTTTTAAACTTTATCAATTATTGATATTTTCTCTCTTGCTAGAACTTGTCGAGTCTCAATCTCTCTAAGTGCACGCCTTAAAGGGTGCACAAGGAAAGGGATGAGTAGACCATTAGTGCTTCACAGGATTGTTGTCCCATATACCACCACTTGTTATCTACACAACCATCTCTTATACACTTGCCTAAGCTTTGCCTCCTCCCTAACACACTCCTCTAAGCAATTCACTACCTTATCCCCTTCATAAGCCTAAAACACTTTTTGATAGTTTATTGTACATTGTCAGCCTGGACCAACCCTATATTTAATTTATTAAAAGCATGTTACGGGTCTAGGTCAGCTTAGACCAAGACCTAACTTGTTTTTATCAAATAATGATATTGAGTCAAATTGGGCCGACCCTATCATCTAAACATTCAGAAAGTTTAGTGTTAAATTCAACTATACATATATATCCATTTACATTATTTATGACGAAGAGAATAAGAAGAATATATTGTGCATCTTCTTATTCATCATTCTACTTGAGAAGTATTGCTCAAAGTTTCAATACTTTTTTTGGAGATATGAATCTTGTCTTATAGAGATGTATTTTGAATGCATAGAGAAGTTGTGTAGCCTAAAGCAAACTTATCCTTGTTATCCTTACATACCAAAATAGCCTCTTGCAAAGCACCTTGGCCAAGGGAGAGATTGAGACTTAGTGGGTTTGTCTTCAAAAGTATTCCTAACTTTTTTCTTAATTTATAAGAGTAGATATATTTACACTTGTACTTCTCTCCCATACATTAGGATTTCCTATACATTGACTTGAGTATAGAACTTTTATGCATGTTTACTTTTTGATTTTATTACCCTTATTTTGTGCCACAAGTTCTGATGAGCACTAGATTAAATTTTAATTTACTTTGCATATATTTAGTGAATATGAAAACATAGAACCTAGCTAGGGTTATTTCATAGTGTTGCTTGACTAGACGCTTTAAAACCCTCTCTAGTTATATTATTATGGTAAGAGACTCATTAGTTAGGTCTAGCAGATCCATCTTGGTAATGACCCCGAATATCTAATGTATTAACAATCAGAAGTATAAGATTTATCTTCTCCGAGTTATGATAGATTAATAGATCAACTATTTTTTTCTTTGTATATATTATGGTGAACCCGATGTGAACCAAACCATTGGATTTTAATGATCTAAAGTATTTTATTTTAATGTTTTTAGTTTATTAGTTTGTTTTATTAAATAAGATGGTAGTTCATGGGGAAAGTTAGTTTTCTCCCATAACCACTCGTAAAATATTTTATAAAAGCTTTTATCTTGCTTGTAAATATGATTCGAATAAAATAGAATTATAATTTTGTCAAATAATTACTTTTACAATGTAATTTCTTCATTATTTTCATTGTAACCTGGGCCATCAGTGGTATCAAAGCATGGTGTTTGAAGCATGGTGAAAAGCAAACAGGTGAAAGAACAATTCAAAAAATGATATGCCAGTAAAAAAAAATTGTTTGGTTGGTCTAAAGTTTAGACTTTGAAAAATTATTCAATATTTAATTTTTTAATAGTTTTATAGTAAAATTTTGAAGAAATAGGCCTGGTATGGCCATATAATTGGACAAGCTCTTCATGTTACTTGGGATTACTTCCAAACTCTTTTTTTAAGCATTCCAGATTGAATTTGTAAGCTTTCAAATGTTCCATATTCATTTTCAAAACCCTCAAATCTGCTAAAATAGCCATTTGTACAGTTTTTTCAACCTGAGAAATCCTTTGTATGTAAAATGGTTTCAAATTCCATTTAATCAATTTGTTTAGTTTCTAGTCTATTTTAGAGTTTTTAAAGACCATTTGTCAATCCATATTACACCTGGGAGGATATTCAAGTTCAGATTTGTAGTTATACACCCTAAATTTGGAGAAGTACAGCGTCCATAATGTCTTGGTTTATCAAAAATCAGATTTTCTTTATGAAACTTTTTTCTGAAAGTCTTAAATGGATCCATAAATGCATTTGTACAGTCTGGTGGAGTTGTTGAAAAGTTCCAATCATTCACAGATCAGTAATGGTGTTGAAAAACTTCAACATAGCGTTGGAATATTGAGAAAAATAAAAGATTTCATTTTTATAAACTTTTTAATATAGTTTGATAAAAACTAGGGTTTGGTGGGTCCTACAAAATCCTGAGAAAGATTTAATATTATTTGAAAAATTAATTTCACGGGAAAAATTATTTTTTTCTCAAAAGTACCAAAAATCTTTTTTTTTAAAAAGATGTCATTTGAATTAATTGTGAAAACCAAGAAAATTTGTACCTATCTTAACAAATTTTACTATATCTTGAACACACTATCATATCATTTTGTAAAAGCTACTTTTTTGGAAACTAGACTCAAATATCTTTCCAACGAGTATAAGCAAGGAGGGGTTTATCATGTCTTGCTATGAAATTTAAATCCCACTAAACTAGTAAAAGTTTATGAATTAGCATTGAGGCCGGGTCTGCCTAGCCTGACAGACAAGCAAAATTTTAAATTGTCATATCTTCTACATATGGTGGCCAAAATATTCATATGACCACTTGTTTTTCATGGAAATAGATTTTTAAGAACATCAGTGCAAGTAGTTTTTGATTTTGACATGCGTAAATATAATTTTTACATACTTTTTATAATATACACATTTTAATGAAATCAGGTGCATTTTTTGTGGAATTTGACACCCCAATTTTTTTTCAAACTATAAAAATGTGTTGTATACATCAAACAAAGATTGTAATGATGTGTCCCACCGCTTGTGTTATCAGTGATGATGGTATTACATTTCAACATTTATAAGTCCCTGAGGATCTAACAGGGTAAACATAGCAAACTAGAGGTTGGAGGATAATTTCCCTTCTCCAATTCACTATGTGCTCGAAGTTTCACTACTTGAATAGCAATTTTGGCTTGTGTACTTTGTTTTCATAGATGTGTTTCTATGATCTTTGATGTAGAGCATTTCAGTGATTTGTACTTAGTTTATTTGTTGCATGACTTCTCACCTCTCCTTTGATAGGGGTAGAAGATATTATATATTGATTTTTTGATCAGTTGTTAGTGATGTGCAGTATGAGTCAGCATTGTGTTCTTAGCATTGTTAGTGTTGAGCAAAGGCCTGCGAAAGATGTTGGCGATTGTTGGGAATCAGTTTGAGATGTGTCATACACAGTATAAAGGGCAGTCACTTGTTAGACGGATTCTGTGTGAAGATCGATGTAGTTGGGCAGTGTGTGATCATGTTCTACTGCAATGCGGGGATAATCAGAGTGTGATCAGTTTAGGATGCACAGTGTACCAGTTACAGTTGTGACAAAGTCTACTTAGATGACTTACAGTTCTTTGCTCCAGTCTTTCTATACCCCTTTAGATTAAGGGGGAGTTTGTTGGATTATTTTTAATAAGCCAAAATATTTTATTCTACTATTTTTAGTTTATTAGTTTGTTTTATTAAATAAGTTGGTAATTCATGGGAAAAGTTAGTTTTCTCTCCTAACCACGTGTAAAATCTTTTATAAAAGCTTTTACTCTGCTTGTAAATGTGATTCGAATAAAATACAATACAATTATAATTTTGTCAAATAATTATTTTTACAATGTAATTTCTTCATTATTTTCACTGTAACCTGGGCCATCACAAACCCTTGTAGGTTTTATTTCACGCATTCATTTTATCATCATATTATATATTTTTATTTTTTTAGTACTATATCGAACTTGTCAATATAGTTCTAATAGTTTGTGCATAGGTTTAACACACAGTCACCCCAAAACAACTTTATTTTGTCTATATAGGTATTTTTCAAATATAGATGATTAGATTGATCAACTCGACACAGTTTTATTCTCCAGTTATAGGATTGCGTACATAGTCGAGCCAATCAACTTTATTTGGAGTTCATCTTTTTCAACATATAGGTTTGCAGACATAGTCGAGCTAGTCAACTATGTTCGCAAATTCTTTTTCAACACACAGGGTTTGCAAACTCTATCGAGCCAATCGACTCTGTTTGTAGAATATTTAAATCAATACTTGAGCAACACAACATAAATTTTGAAAGCCAAGCTTCTTCAAAACCACCAAGGTTCATTCTTACCTTCTCTGTGATTTCACTTTTTCATTTCCAATACTATTTTTCACAAGTTTGTAGTCTATAAAATTTCATACCTATAGCAAACTGGATCGACTAGCTCAACACAATTTTGTATCATATATTCTATCTAGAATACATAGTCGACCTATTCAATTATGTTATTTCAGATCTTGTTTATGTAGAACAGTAGTAACCTTGTCAACTTTATTATGTATTGTTTGCATATAGTGTTCCCTGAATTGATTATGTACTCTTCATAATCAACAGAATTAACTTATTTTTGCTAATAATTAGTTTATTTTTCATTTCAGTTGCTTGCACATTTATAGTAGCAAACATAGATTAATTAGGTAGTTTTTTAATTTATCAATTTAGTCACTATTTTTTTATTTTGCACACACTTCCAAATCACTTTACACAAAAAAATATTAAATATTTTTCTTCTCAAGGCCTACCTACTTGGATTTTATCACCAAAGGGAAAGTCGATTTGGTTTTATGGCCAAGTATAAATACATGGTTGATAGTATATATTGGCAAATCACTTAACATCCTTATCATTACCAATGCTAATAGTGCTTCATTTTCTACCAATGCTTCTCACACCACTAGCGCGGTGTATGCTACTACTCATAGTGTAACTCAAACCACTAATATCGATACTGATGCATCCCATGTTGTGTACACAAGTCAAAATACTACCCAAACTCATCAACTTTTATTACAAGCACTCAATCAAATGCATGCTTTCAGACCAATAATGTAAATCAAATGATGCAGATGCAAAACCATGTCATTAACCTTCAAAACCAACCTTAACAGGTTTCATGGGGAGTACAAAATCTGAATTCCCTCCCACGGGGCCCCCTTAGGGATTATCATGGTAACCTTATTCCTCAACCACCCCTCATTAATACAATGTTTAAACATCTTTAAAATGAACCTCTTATACCTCAAATTGCTAATATTGACATATGAGGTATCACACCTACCATCACCTATAATGGATTCACCGATCCCACATTGCACTTAAAGACATTTGGTAACCTTTATAAATATTGGATCAAACTTAACACCTTTGCTACTACCAAGCTATTGGCTAAAACACTCTTAGGAGATATTTTAGATTGCTACAATCAAGTAAAACCCCATTTTATCATTAGCCTTAAAGACTTGGTTAACTCACTAGTACAAGAATTTCAAACTAGTGATCATCACAAAAATAACTTAGCTCATTTTATCAATTGTAAACAAATTGAAACTGAAATGGCACAAGCCTTCATCACAATATGGAATAACTTGTCTAACAAATGTAAGCATAATATGGCATATGACAACATCTTCCACATATTCACTAATGCTCTATACCCCAAGTTACAATATCAAGTTAGGACTCTCTCTCAAAGAACTTTGGAAGAAACCCTTGACCAAGCTAAGCGACAAGACTTTCTCATGCACCAATTTGAACCATCTCAACCTATCACAGGCACTCTTATGCTCATTAAAAATAAAAACTTCCACACAACCAATGATACTATTTACAACATTCAATCAATCATTCTAAATAATAGTATGGAGCATGCTCCCCATCCAAACAACACTCATAATCCTACATACTCTCAAACAAACAACACTAATATCCACAAACCATTATCCCTAGCCAAACTTCAAAAATGTCTTCCAAGGCCTCTACCATGAGATCTTTACACCAATTGTCCAATGAAATCATTGTATGAACCGAACAAATTTTGTTGGTTTCATGAAAGTTGGGGCCACTCTCACGAGACTTGTAGACAATTGCACAATTTAGCTATGGATTTCCTTCTTGCGCCAAACTTTGATCATGAATCACTCATTCGTAAACGTCAACAAGCATATGACATAGCTTTTAAATCCCATGAAACGCAAAACATAAATCAATATTTAAATCAATTTAATGTCCATCTTGCTATATACAAAGATCCTCTTCCCAACCATCAAGATAACACCGACAAGCTTACTTATTCTAAAAATAATGTTGAAAGTCTTATGGATCGTGCTAATAATGAAGAAAAGGTGGTACATGTGACTAACATGCGAAGATTAGTTGCTTTTATCGATACCAATCCAATACCCCTAGAACAAACTTTCCAAATGTTATGTGTCATTCAAGACACTTCCCCATCTCATCTGATGGAGTTGGGGAAATAAGACCTTATATCCTTCCAAGAACCACTTTCAACAACTCAACTTGATCATATCTTTCACACTATATCTACTCTTGCTCCAACATCTACACCTCAAGACAATGTTCCCTAACCTTCCAATAGTATTTCTTCAACCCAACCACAAGAAATATGTCAATCAACCATCCCACCACCTAAATTCAATCAACCTATTGTCCTCAACCCAAACCAACTACACCTTACCAACACAAGTTTAATTATACTTCCAACCCTCCTTCATAGGAGCTCTTGCAACATTATGTGCCTATATATAGCTATCCCCCCATGGGTTATGAGGAATAGGACTCCATTGCAAAAATTTCTCATCCCCCATCTCAAATACCTTTTCTTGAATTAATGTAAATTTATACTCGTCATTGAAACTGTCTAATGCAATTTTTGTTTGAAATGAACATTCGTCATCCTCCTCCAGTAGGATGTAAAGCTACGTTGTCTAGATCCGAAGATAGTATCCTTCAACAATGTGAAGAGATATCCATACATGTTGATGAAACAATGGACACTTCTTTTTCCCTTAAGTTTCCTATCACTTCCATGATTCTAAACAAGATTTTGCTTCGTGCGGATAATCTTCATCTATTCATTAGTGTCCAAATCGATGATATCCAAGTTAAACGTGTTTTAATTGATGAGGGTTCAAGAACTTACATTGCCTCTTTTGATTTCATTAAAAATATTGGATATTCCAAATGCAATCTCAAGTCCACATGTAGCACATGTCAAGGCTATGGTAGAAGGCAAATGCCTCCTCTAGGTTATATGTGGCTTCATATTACCATCCTTCCTATCACCGTCTGCATGAAAGTTGTGATCTTTAACTTTCCCCTCTCTTATAACATCTTGCTTCGTAGACCTTGAACTCATCATATGAGGGTCATCGCCTCATCAATGTGTCAATGCGTCAAATTCTCCCATTATGATGTTATTTATAATATTCAAGGAGACAAAAACATTCAGAATTTTGAACAATTCTAAGAACGTGGTGTCTTTAAAATTCCTACCCTTGAACCTTTGCCTAGTATCTCATTTAGAGAATTTCAACTCTCTAATCATCCTATTAATTCTATCCAAGGTTATAATGGTCACCCCAAACTCATTGGGAACATACCACCTGACCTCCACACTTTTAAGGATGATGAGCCAGATGAGATTAACCTCAAGATCAAAACTTTAAATTTATCCCCTCATATCATCACCCAACTTCCTCCCTATTTGTAACCTCGATCCCATCAATCTCTTATCAATGATATACTTGTGGTCTGAACCAAAACTAGATATTATATCCATCATGCAACTTCCAACAATAAGGTCATATCTCCATGTACCATCGACTTGCATACACTTAACTATGATGGTGGTTATGCTTTAGACGACCTATTTTTTGGTGGAACTAACCAAGCTACAAATGTCGAGATTCTTTGATATCGTATTTATTTATTTTAGTCATTTCATTTGTCTTTTAGCATTCTTTCTTTCATAATTCCTAATTCTAGCCTTTTTCCTATTTTTCATAGGGTAAAGATGGAGCGATCGCATGGTACATCTCCAGTTTCAGTGGAGCCTCTTATAAACATACTCATGGATTATGCCATAACCGGTCCTTTTTCTTTTGCTAGAGACCAGGATCCTTCTAGTTTGATTCCCCTAGAGATGCTTGCCACCACTCTTAAGCCTTTTATGCGACCCACCTCACCTTTAGATGAGCCTAGTCCAATCCTACTCCCACTTTACCTTTAGCTGAGCCTTGTCATGTTTTTTATCCTACTTTACCTTTAGATGAGCCTAGTCTTATTTCTACTTCAGCCCCCACCTTCCCTTGGCGATGGCCTTCTTCCTTTGCTGCAACTTGATCCCATGCCCACCCAATAGGCTGATCAACCTTATTATGATAGCCACAAAGTTATCAGTCATTGAACCAAAGACTACTTGTTATATCAGCCACCCCTAGCTTATCCTTCTACCTCCTCTGATAGTAGGCCCCCAAAGTCTACTAACAAGTGTATTTGTCACTTCTATGGGATAAATAATCATTCTTCCAATCATTGTCGAAAGTTTCAGCAATATATTGACACATTGCATCCCACCATTGCTCAACCCAAAGACAAAGCTATACCTCCTCCTAAGTTTTTGCCTGAGTATATCCCTAAATATGGGGAGGTATACTATCTTTGGCACCACTCTGGTACCCATCACACCAATCCCTGTATTCTCTAATAGCACGTTCGTGATCACCTTCAGTCAACACCTGCACCAACTATTCCTCCTTCCATAAGTCGCCCATGCAAGAAGGTTCCTCCTTTGTCGATGACACTTTCTTCTCCACCTGTGGCTCCTTCTTATCCACCAATGGTGCCTCCTCTCCCCGCAGATGTCATTCCTACTCTAGCACCTATTTCCTTGAGTATGTTATGCAAGAGAGCCCTCATGAGCATGATCCTTCATCTACACTTACATTTTCTATTGAGGACATTCTAAGAAAAGTCTTTGCATAGCTTTCCATGAGGATTGATGAGAATCTGGATACTGTTGGAGTCCATCTTCATAAATATGTTTCAGATGTCATGGACAATATTTGTGGACAAATTTATCAGTGTTTGTGAACAAGGCATGGTGTTCTTTCACATTGTTATTCATTATGATTTTGGATTAGATTTGTCACACACACACACACATTTATCAGTATTTGTGAACAAGGCATGGTGTTCTTTCACATTGTTATTCATTATGATATGTGTGTGTGTGTGTGTGTGTGTGTGTGTGTGTGTGTTATATAAATTATAAATTTGACTAAGTATCAAATTTGGTTTCACTTATCTATTTTACAAGGATCTTTCTATTATGCTTTATATATTTTATATGGTTTCATTTAATTTCCTATTTTCTTATGGCTTCTTATCATTATTTCCATGATTGCACATTTATATTTATGCGTTCACTTATTTCATGGATTTCTTTTTCTTTCCAATGATTGCTTGCTACATTATCTCAATTAAAACTCAGATAATTATTATTATTATTAATTGGTTACACAAACCTTAATCCTCTTAGTAATCTTTCTCTACCATATGGTCAGTTAGCAAATAAGACGTCTCATTGTAATTATATTTACCAATCTACTTTAAATCTCCCTTTATTCATTTATATTCCTTTCACATACTAAGCATACATACGGTTGAAACTTGAGATTACTTACTAGTTTATAGGTAAGCCTAAGTGTTTAGTTAGTCATATCTTTGGATACATAGCTTCCTTTAACCAAAGTTTAAAGCTCATTCGTGTAAATCACTTCTTTCAATCATGTTGTTTATTCCAAATCTGTATGGAAGACCAATTATAAAAACCATAAAAAATGTTTAAATCCAAATCATTTAAATAGAAGGCAACATACAAATTCAAAATTCAAATCACACTAAAAGACGTGATTCATATCACATCTCCTATTTCTAATTGAAACTCAAACTCTCCAGTTGGCCTCATGATAGAGTCGAGGTCCATTGGGGTGAGGTATGCCAATAGATTGGGAAAGGAGAATAAAAAAATTAGTGCTACCTAATTTCTCACATAAGTACCCAATCTCTACAATAGACTGACAGCTCTATAAGAGGTCCTGAGGAATGGGGAACATGTGGGAAGGTAGGTCCATTTTTATTTTTTTGTTTATAAAATCAGCTTGAATCTATCTTAGTATCTCACCTATTTTCCTATACAGCATTGTATTTATTGAGCAGGTATCCTTTTGTATTTTGATGGTCACTAGACTCTTAGTTTTTCTCTTGTATACTTAGTATGTCTTATGTTTCCTAAGGTCTTCTCATAGACGCATGTCATGTTTTTTACATTTCCTCTTTCATTACAACATTCTTCATATTTCCCCTTGAAAAATATTGTTTTGTTAGCTGATCATTCCCCCTAAGGTTTTCTTTGTGAGTTGTAGTGTAAGACCATGAATAGGACCAGGCTCTCCTCACAAATTCTCATAATAAAACATTTCATTATTACCATCCACCTCATTAGTGTTCCCTTTGTGAGTTGCATTGCAAGACCATGAATAGGACCAAAGCCTCCTCACAAATTTTCACATTAAAAATATCTTTTAAAATCATTTCCACCCCATTGGTGTTACCTTTGTGAGTTGCAGTGCAAGACCGTGGATAGGACTAGGCCTTCCTCATAAAATATTACAATACCTAGTTCTTATTATAACCAAATCTGAATAAAATTATATGCGTCAAATTTGAGATAAGTAGTGTTTGATTATGAAATACACATCATTGACATACTTCCCATCTTGATTAGTATGTTTTATGTTTATTTTATACATCTTTCACTTTTATCTTCTTATTTTATGATTGTGTATGCTTGCAACTATTTTATTAAATTTTTCATACTTCCCAATTTAAATTAGTGTGATTAATTTGATTTTCGTTTACATGTTGTATTTCTTTTTATACTTCCCAACTTGATTTAGTATGATTGATTGACTTAATTACTTTATTTTTATACCATTGATTTTTCATGTGTTTTCAATATTATTACAATATTTTCATACTTCCCAACGTGATATAGTGTGATTTTTATTTGTTTTAATTTGATGTAAATTTTTACATGTTATAAAAATATTTGTTATCCTTTTTACCATCTTTGGTTTGTTATATTTATTCATCTTTTGTATTACACATTTCTCATCGTAATATAGTGTGTACTAACATTTAATTTGAGTACTTATACTTTTCCAAATCGTTTTTGCCTTTTTATTTTTAACCATGTGTCTCACATAATGTTAGAAAAGAAAATACACATCACATATTTTCCATAGCATATACAACAAAAACTAAATACATGTGTTACAAAGGAAATATATCTATGCATCCACATCTAAATTGAAGTACAACTCATGAGATCAATGAAACTATATATAATACAAAGTAAAAAATATAATAGCTACAGCTCTATAGTTTTACTTCATCATGTTTGTCATGTGGCCTAGCCATGCTACTCATGGATGCTTGCGACTGACCCCTCTAAATAGTGCACTGTAAAGAGGTAGTCGAGGATCTCAAACCAACACCCTGTCTATGTAGATTGGTCATCTGGGCTTATACATATCCTAGCTATATGGCAGTTGCCATGTGCATGGCTCGCTCTTGTGCTAGATCTTGCCAGGGTTGTGCCTCGCCATATTCAACCCTTGTTGGTGGTTGTGACCCATCACCGCGTGCCTATAAATATCTAGTGGCCTCTCCCACTAGTTTAAACCAACCTATCTAGGCTAGAGCAGATATAACCATGAGATCAACAAACGTGATAGGGTCGTATGGTTCCATCACCCCATCCAAAATGTCATGATGTGTAACCATAACCAGGGCTCCCCATCTAACCTCCTCTGTAGCAATATTTGCAAAACCAAAAACTAGATAAGCATCAGATCGCACATATATATAATCAACAATGCAACTAGTGTTCTATATTCAAAACTTAATTCAAACTTAAAACATTTATCACCAATGTTGGTATCACCAATCATGATCTCCATGTCTACTTGCACGTCGAGCACCTCCTCCATCGACTACCTCCACACCAATGCAAATCTAGGATTCACCACTTGAGCCCATCGTAGTCCTCTCCTTACTGGTTTCTCTATGGACCAACTATGTCCTAGAGATGCTACTAGTTCCCCCTACACGATAGCTAGTCCCTGTGCCTACTTGCATCGATGATGTCTCCATCTCCAATGAGCTGACAATGGTCGTTGTAGCCTCTACTATTGTATTTGATGTGCTCCCTCCTCCCCTACATCCGCATCCATGCCATCTCCTCTTGGCCATGTTGCAACCTATTGTCGTGCTTAACCATCCCCTAATCTAGCTCGTTGATAACTGATCACCAGTATCTCCATAGACACCCCTTCGCCTCCTCTCCCTCTCGGCTCTCTAGCATGTTGTCCCAATAAGCAAGCACTACTAGAGGAGTCATCAGATGGGGAAGTCCCATCTATATAGATAAATGAGCCACTAGATGAGCATCCATCCATGAAGTGTAGTGCCTCGTGATCCGTACACATTCCAAACCTATAGCAATGGTAGACCAACTAGGCCATATGGCAACTATGTCAGTGTACAATTTCCATATTATCTACCCTCATGTGATGGTCTGTAATATTAAAACATGGGGCATGACCCATGCTACGTGGTATTTCCTCTATCAAATGACCTAATGCAACCTATCACTGATCGCATGGGGAAACCAAGTCAGCTGATATATAGGGAACCTCTCATATATCCATGCGCTCATCATCTGTTGTCCCTTGGATAGCATCCCATACATATTATGCATGATCTAGGCCTAGATGACAGAACCAAAATCATAGAGCACTCATCGATCTAATATTGACTTATACAAGGCTATCGCATACATTCGTACCTTGCCATCTGACTTGTGACATAGCATTTGTGTTATCACAATTCCTATCATAGCCTAGCATATTTCTAGAATGGTTGCAAGATAAACATCAAACAAGCTCATGCTCAACCCAAGGTAGATTTTATATGACCATGTAGCCAATTGAGATAAGGTTTGTCTCTCATTGTCTGACTCTGGTGTATCAGTGATCACCGATGTTCCACCTATCATTAGTTCAATCAATGCATCGACATCCTCCCAAATGAGCCACCTCAATGGTGTCCCCCTCCACCTCCCATCAAAAAGTGTTGGTCAACTTTTCTCATGCTCCTATGAACATGACAATAAGATCAACACTCAAAGGGATTTGTTGCATCTCCATAATGCCACTGAATCCCAAGACAACTAGTCGAGCATTATCCATGTCAGATAATTGTTCCAACAAATCTGGTAGCTATGATACATCCACCAAGCACCAAAATATTTGGTGTCTCTACAAAAATCAAACAATAGAGGATGTATTAGATCTCAATGTCATAATAATTAAAATACATTCTCAAAATTTAAAGATTAACTACTTTATCAGCGTGTTTAATTTAATTTTCTTGTCTTTCTATTTTTATACCCATCAACCCGTTTGGTACTAAAGCGTCCCTATTACAATCTTGTTACACTATATTGGCCTACTGGTATGTAGTTGACCCTTTTCTTTCAAACTTTATCAACCTATTTGATATTAAATCAGACCTTTCCCAGCTTTAGCATAATACATCGACCCTCTTATACACAGTCAACCCCCCTTTAACAAATTATATCCACCACATATAACCAATTGCATCAGTTAGAGGGTACTATGTCATCCATCTTCTCATTTCAGCCAATATTGGCCTACTGCTATGCAGTCAGCCACCTTCAACAATACTATGTCAGCCCACTGCTAACAGTCACCCACTATTTCTCTATTGTCTTATGAACTAAGTTGACCAGGTCGACTCTGTTCTTTGTTTGTGGTGACTTTTTAACCATTTACCATAAATGCTTTAGGTATTTATTGGTCAGATCTTTTTCTACCCAATACTCCGTTCTAGCCCTAGTTTACCTAAAAAATTCCTATGATCAATTTCAGTGTCTAGATTTTGCCTACCAATCAATTTTCTATTTTTAGCTCAACTTCTAATAAAATTACTTAAAATTTTGAAATTCATGCTTCCCTTATCTATGCTCCACTCGATGCATTAATTATCTTTCCTCCATGTCATAGTTGTTGTCTCCTCACCATGGTCACTCTCTAGGCTCAAATTGGGTCTCTTAGAGCAATGTTTTCTCAAAATAGTAAAAATAGTAAATGAATTGTTTTTCACTCTATTTATATTTACTATTCAAAATTATTTAGCTATCAAATATTTACAACCAGATTCTATTTTTCACTCATCTTTGTTTCTACTAACTCTTTTCTGAATTGAAAGATGTTCTAGATCTTGATATTGTATAGAATCTTCACATATTACATGTATATTTTGCAAAATATTCAATTTTTTATCTTTTTTGCTAATAGCTACAGGTTCACCTAATGTTCCCTAAATTGGATGCCTTCACATTTCTTTCACTTCATTTTTTATCTACAACACTAAGGTAACTAAAGGTATATATTTTTCAATTATGTACTTTCATTTATCTTATTTATTTCTTACTGCAATTTATTTAGCTTCAGCGTTGTGTGTTGTTATGTTCTTTTTATGAAGCACCATCCCATGTTGCACCTACATGACATGTGATAAGCTTCGAGTAGGACATATGTATACACATAATATTTTCAAACTTTATCAATTATTGATGATTTCTCTCTTGTAGGAACCCATCAAGTCTCAATTTCTCTAAGTGCATGCCTTAAAAAGTGCATCAAGAAAAGGGTGGGCAGACCATTGGTGTTTCACAAGATTTGTGTCCCCTATACCACCACTTTCTATCTACACAACCATCTCTTATACACTTCCTTAAGTTTTGTCTCCTCCCTTACACACTCCTCCAAGCAATTCACCACCTTAGCCCCTTCCTAAGCCTAAAACCCTTTTTGACAGTTTATAGTACACTAGTACACTATCAACAAGGGCTAACGCTTATTTAATTTGTTAAAAGTATGTTGCAGGTTTAGGTCATCCTTAGCAAACCTAGACAAGGACCTAACTTGCTTTTATCAAATAATGATATAGAGTCGAATTGGGTTGACCATGTTGGCTAAACTTTCAAAAATGTTTAGGGTTAGATTTGGCTATATATACACATCCATTTTTGTCATTTATGAGGAAGAGAAGAAGAAGAAGAATATATTTCACATCTTCTTATCCACCATTCTATTTGAGGAGCATTACTTAGGGTTTCAATACTTTATTTGAAGGTATGGATCTTGTCTTGTGGAGAAGTCTTTTGGATGCATAAAGAAATTGTGTACCCTGGAGCTGACTTATCGTTGTTATCCTTACATACCACAACAACATATTGCGAAACACCTTGGCAAAGGGAGAGATTGAGGCTCGGTGTGTTCATCTTCAAAGGTAAGTATTCCTAATTTTGTTCTTCATTTGTAAGAATATATAGATTTGCATTTGTACTTCTCAACTATGCATTAGAATTTCATATACATTGACTTGAGTATATATCTTATATGCACATTTAATTTTTATGTTTATTACCCCCAATTTGTACCACACGTTTTGGTGAGCATTAGATTAGATTTTACTTTACTTTGCATATATTTAATGAATATGAAAACATAGGACGTAATTAGGGTTATTCCATAGTGTTGCTTGACTAGAGGCTTTGAAACCCTCTCTAGTGATGTTATTATGATAAGAGACCCCTTAATTAGATTTAACATATCCATCTTGGTCATGATCTCGAATATCTAATGTATCAATAATTGAAAGTGTAAGTAGGATTTATCTTCTCCGAGCTATGATTGATTAATAGGTTAGTTGTATTTTCCTTTGTATACAGCTACTACCACCAAGATTTATGGACTGATGACACCTAGTCATATTGGGTTTAATTACTTCATGCTCTTTGTTGATGATTTTTCTAGAAAAATGTGGATTGAATGTCTAAAAACTAAAATTCAAGCCTTAAACTTTCAAAAAGTTCAAAGTTGATGTTGAAATAGAAACTGGTAGGAAAATCAAAACCTCCGCTCAGATCGTGGGGGGGAACTCACTAGTAATGAATTCAATTTTTTTTCAATAAAATGACATCCATCATCAAATGGAACCTACACATACACCACAACACTATTATTTCTAAACAGGGGAATCATACTATCGTAAAAATGGTGTGATGTATGACACATGATTTAGGCTTGACAAAGGCATTCTGTGCCGAAGTAGGTAAAAACTACAATATATTTACTCAATAGAGTTCCCACTACAACTCTTGATGGGTTAACACCACATGTACAATGGTCAGGGCACAAGCCATCTATAGCACATCTTCGAGTTTTTGGATGCAAATCAAGTATGCACCTTCCCAAAAAGGAGAGGACTAAACTTGGCATGAAAGCAGAAAAGTATGTATTATTAGGGTACAATGAAGAAGTGCTTGCCTACAGACTCATGGATCTAGAAACTAGGCAAATATACACTAGTAGGGATGTTGAGTTTTTGAGATGATAGAAGCCGAAGTTCCTTCTACAAACTCATATGGTAAACCAATCATTCCCATAGAAAATGCAAAACATGTCAATCCACTAGAAGATGTCGGTGATGATGGTAACAATGGTGCAACTCCACCACCCACCAGAATCAAATAATGTATGCCTAAATGGTATACAAGTACAATAAGGGATGTTAAATTGGATGGTGTTCCAAACATGTCCACCATTGGACCAAGGACTCATAGTATGGCTCAAGGAGAGGTCAATTTGGCCTTAATGAATATAGTTGTTGAATCTGTTGATCCCTCTACAATTCAAGAATTCCTACAATCCAAACCTTGGAAAGATGCCATAAATGCAAAATATAACTTGCTAATGAATAATAAAACATGGCAGCGTGTAGACCTTCCACCAGGGAAGAAGTGAATTGGATACGAGTGGAAATTCAAAACAAAGTACAAAGCAGATGGAAAATGGCAGATTCAATAAGCACAAGGCAAGGTTGGTTATAAAGGGTACGCTAAGAAAGAAGGCATTGATTATGAGGAGATATTTGCTCCCACAACTAAGATCAAAACTATCAGGATGAATTTTGCTCTAGCTACACATTTTGGTTAGAAAGTCCATCACATGGATGTAAAAAGTGTCTTTCTTAACTTAGACTTACAGGAAGAAGTCTACATGACTCAACTAAAAGGTTTTGTCATACAAGGAAAAAAGATAAAGTTTTTAGATCCATCAAAACATTGAATAGACTTAAACAAGCTCATTGGGCATGGTATATCAAAATTAATGAGCATCTCTTGAAACATGGATTCAAAAGGAGTCCATATGATCCTAAGCTCTACCTCAAATAACAAGGGGTAGATGGTAATCATTATTGTCTATGTCGATGATTTAGTCATCACTAGCAATTTAGTGAAGAAGATTGAGTCAACAAATAAATATTTAAATCGATCATTTGCCATGATAGATCTCAGGGTTCTGAATGATTGTCTTGATTTGGAAGTTTGGCAAAGAGAAAATCACATCTTTGTATCTTAGCTCAAATCTACAAGGATAATGGTCGATAAGTTTTGCATGATCGATTGCAATCCAATTGCTACGCAATGGAGACAAGACTTCAATTATCTCGAGCAAATCCATCACCATAGGTAAATGCAACTCTATATTGAAAGTTGATAGGGAGTCTCATTTACCTGACTTATACTAGGTTAGACATCAGTTATGATATCAATTATCTTTCACAATTCATATAAGAGCCCAAAGTTTCCCATTGGAAAGTAACAAAGTGAGTATTGAGATACATCAAAAGAACCATGGATTTTGGCCTAAAATACAAGAAGAATGATATTTTTTTCTTGATAGGATATTTGGATTTAGATCATACAAGGAACATTGATGACATAAAATCTACTTTAGTACTTGTATTTCTTTGGGATCTGGATCGATATTATGGGGGAGAAAGAATCAAACTTGTGTTTCAAATTCCTCCATAAAATCAAAATATCGTGCAGTAGAAGTCTTTTATGAAAAGATTTGGCTCAGACATATACTTAAAAGGATTTGGCACTTAAAAGGATTTGGAATACCACAGAATCATCCTACAATCCTTTATGTAGATAATGAAGTAGTGAAGCTTGTTCACAATCATGTATTTCATGAATGCACCAAACACATAGAGGTGCAAGTACATTTCATTCACGAACATATTCAAAACAACACCCAGTTCCAGTATTGCCAAACATATCAACAACGTGCAGATGTTTTCACTAAAGCACTTACATGGGAAAATTTTGAGGAATTCAGAGATTTTATCTCATGTTCACTTGATACAATGTTGAATTAAGGGATGAATATTAGGGTAATTCATTTCTCCCTTAAAACAAATCCATTTTTATTCTTTTTTCTATCACAATAGATATGCAGTCAGAAACATCATTAGCAATGACCACAAAATAGGGTCTATATAATTTTCTTTCAAATAGGGGTTACAAACATCCCCAACTTTCTTCATACAAAACTTTGCATTCATACCCAGTTTAGCATCAGATGCAAATTGAATGTGACCACGAGATTGTAGTAAGTGTATGTTTAAATAATTTTTGTATTGGTTTAAAATTAATTTCTGAGCTTGGTTACATGTCTAGTATGTAAAGTTTCTAATGATATATATATATATATATATATATATATATATATGAGCAGGGTCAACTATAGGGAAACTATGAACATAAAAAGGCTCACAATCAGATCTTGGAAGAATCCAAGACATTTGAGGGATCTCCATCTACGAGCAAGGCATTCGATGGAGAGTCTTCTTCGAAGAAGGCAAACAAAGAGAGATTTTTTTATGAGTAAGATATGTCTTAGATGATGTAATTTTTTATATGTTTATATGGCAATGTACATGTTTTTGGCATTGTATGCCTATATGGTATTCCCCAGACACTATTATGTTCTTATTTTGTATGTCTTTATGATTTTTATGGATGTGTGTGTGTTCACATTTTGTGGTGATCATATTTTTGCATACAATTTGGCCCACATTATTATTGCAAAACTAAATTTAATGGTTGTATGGCCATATTTAAAAATGATCATCTTTAATATTTCCTTCATGTAATTATTAAAACTACCTTACAATCATTCAATATATGTTGCAATTAAAACTATATGGGAGAAAATAGTATAATGTTTGAGATAAGAGTCATATATTAGTGTGAAGTATCTCTCATGTTTAGGCTACACCTTATGATGATTTTCTTTGGGATCCTTAATTGGAATGGGTTACTATCCTTGGCTACTTTTGGATTGGCTAGTCATCCTTATTAGATTTTTTGATGACATTTCATGCTTTCGTTGGTTTGAGGATGGATATGATGCTTTGATATTATGTGCCAAGACTTCTATCTATCTTTACATTATTGTAGATCTATGCGATAAAATATTTGATATGATGTTGTCACTATTATAGTGTGGATACCCTTGCTACACTACGTTACTATCATTTGGCCTTTGCGGATGACACTTGGAGATATCATCCATGGATGTTTTTTGGATGGTTTGGATGGTTTAGAGTTGATGAGACTTGGAGACGCCATATGAAGGATCAGTGTTGGATGATATTTGATGTATTGGAGATCATCAATGTAGAATGCTCGACAACTACAATCAACTCTTCATGATCATACACTTTCTTTGATTCCTTTGTTGTAGGACTCACTTCAGATGGTCGTGATGAGGCATTTCTATGGAAGCATTATTATTTGATAGACTCATATGATCCTGCACTTATATGCATCAATATTACTTTCATTTCAAATAATCTGGACTTGTTACTAGTCTAAGTCCAAACAAAACTATAATTTTTAAGTCTACAAAATTAGAAATTTTCTAGTTATAAATTATCTCGAGTAAAATATATGGGGAAAAGATATAAATTATTATCATACTCATAGTCTAGTTAATTTGGAATATATAAAAAATATTGCTTGTCTAAAATTATCTTCAGTCCAAATTGGGGGCATTTGTCCATATTTTTTGAAATTGTATGTTGCTATCAGGATCAATATTTATATTTACAACAAAACCGAGGCTGGAAGATATGCATGGCCCAAAGGCTAGGTAAATTGTGGTTCTTAAACCTATCAAACAATAAATATTTCATACATGTGCCTTCCAATTTCATCCTCTCCAATTTTAATGTATTCAAATGGATCAACTACTCCATCTTCTACAACTCTTCTTGAACTCATTAGTCAAATTTTCAATACTCGCAATAAGTGGCAGTTGGAGATTTCCACCTCTGGTGTTTCATGACTGAAAAATGACACTATCAAGTTAGGGGTGGTAGATAATGTCTAGGACCACATTCTTGTCCTCCAATCACACCAGGTCTAGAGACAAAGTACCTATTCCAACCAAGAACACCCTTCTTGGTATGAAAAAAATACTTTTTTTTAGCCGAACTTCAAAGTTTGTAAAATAGAAATCTAAGTCGCTTGCACAAATTGAAAGAACCTTCATGTGTATGTCGAATCCCTCTTATTGAACCCTGGATCATGTCGATCTAACCTTGGAGATGCATTTTTGATAGACATCATAGTAGTCAATCCTGAAATGCAACTTTTTTGCAATCAAGAGACAAGTTCTTGTCCTCCAACTGACATTTTTGCCTTTGGGACCTCTACATGAAAATACATTACTTCCAATACATCTAGATAGGAAAATGACAAATGCTCCCATGACCATGACTTTTAAATCTACTTGAATGCATGTTTTTACAACTGTTCAAGAGCACAGAAATACTAACAATTGTTGTCAACATTGAAGCGACAATTGGATATCTCCATCTTTGATTGTAGCTAAAAATGGGCACTTCCAACATGTCGAGGATGGCAGATAACATCTATTTCTTAGACTTTGATCACAGCCGATAGAGATGAAGTACATGTTCTAGACTCAAGAATGCCCTTTCCAATACAAGAAAATTATAAATTTTTAGGCAAACCTCAGATGCTTAAAATAGAAAGTGTAGGTCATTTGCTTAAACTAAAAAAACCCTCACATGTGAGTCTAAGACCTCTAATTTCACCTAGGTTCACGTTGATCAACTTTGAATATGAATTTATGACAGACTTAATAATCAAACCTGAAATACAATTTTTTTATAGACAAGAGACAAGTTATTGTCCTCCAACTAACATTTATGTCTCCAAGACCTTTACATGCAAATCCATCACTTCCAACACATTGAGATAAGAAAATGACACGTGTTCCCATGACCATGAATTTCAAATTCACCCGAATGCATTTTTTTACAACTATTTAGGAGCGCAAAAACACTAACAATAAATGTTCTCAATGTCAAAGCAGCAGTTAGAGATCTCCATCTCTAATGCTTCATGGCTAAAAATTGGCACTGCCAACACATCGAGGGTGGTGGATAACATCTAGGACTAGGTTATTGACCTCTATTCATGCCCTGTCGAAAGATAGAGTGCCCATTCTATCCTCAAGAATGTCCTTCCCAATATAAGAAAATTACATTTTTTTAAGTGAACTTCAAATGCACATAAAAAAGAAACTGTAAGTCATTTGCATGAAGCAAAAGAACCCTCAAATACATGTCGAAGCCCTCTAATTTCATCCTAGAGTGTGTCAATCTAACCTTGGAGATGAATTCATGGTAGGCGTCATAGTAATCAATCTTAAAATACAATGTTTTTGAAATCAAGAGACAAGTTCTTGTCATCCAACTAACATTTTTGCCCCTGAACCTTCACATGTAAATCCATCACTTCAAACACGTCTAGATAGGAAAATGAATTGTGTTCCCATGACTATGACTTCTAAATCCATTCGGATGTGTGTTTTTACAATTTCTCAAGAGCATAGAAACACTAACAACAATATTAGCAACATTGAAGTGACAATTGGAGATCTCCATCTCTGGTGCTTTGTGGCTAGAAACTGGCACTATCACAATATCGATGGTGGTGGATAACATCTAGGACTAGGTTTTTGGCCTCTAATCACGCCCAGTGGAGAGATGGATTACATGTTATGGCCTCAAGAATGCCCTTCTCAATACAATAAAATTATAAAATTTTAAGCAAACTTCAGACATATAAATACAAAGTGTTAAGTCATTTGCATGAACCAAAAGAACCCTCATGTGCATGTCTAAGCCCTCTAATTACATCCTAGAGCACTTCGATCAAATCTTGGAGACGAATCCATGGCAAATGTCGTAGTAATCTATCTTGAGATACAAATTTTTTTGTTGTCAAGAGACAAGTTCTTGTCCTTCAACTAACATTTCTGACTCCACATCTGGATAAGCAAATGGCACATGTTCCCATGACCATGACCTTAAACACCACTAGGTTAGGAGACGAAGCTTACCCATTTTGGCTTCAATAGTATATAGATTTTTGTAATAACCTTGTCCTTTCATGGAAGTCTACCAAAAAAATGCAAAAAGCTCATTGGTATTGACATCATAAAGTCTTTTACGTATCACAATTGCTTTCATTATTATTTCTCTATTTATGTTCAATGCTCAGCTAGTTTTTGAAATCAAGTGTTTTCTCCATGTTTGACCACTTACTACACAAGTTGTAATTATGTGTCGAGCAACATTACAATCTTTGTTGCATCTCTGAACACCTATAGAATGATATGCATCATGTAGATTTTTAACAATTTTCTTATTTTCACCATCCATGTTAGATGTTTTTAGTCCTCAAGTGTACATTATAGGTCTCAAATTAATCAATTTGATCAATGAAACAAATAATTGACATATTTTACTATCGAATTCTAATTTTTCAAAGAAATTATCACAAATTATTTCAATTATTCTTCTTGAATGACGGTCAGACATTTTATTACGCATTGGTTTCAAAATATTTGCATCAACTTCAATTAAGAACTTGTCTTTCTACACAAAACTCTTGGAAGTGTTGTTAATGGTAGAATTTGTTGAGATGATGTTTCCATATGATTATGTTCATTATTAGTTTTTTCATTATTACTTTTATTGTTTAGTGTTTTCATGAGATTTTCTTCATTGTTACTTTCATCATTCTGTGTTTCCATGTAATTTTCTTCATTGTTAGGGGGTAAATCATTATGCATAGATTCATCATCAGCAAAATTAAAAAATGCATACTTTGAATGTGGACATGTAACATAATTTGGACTTTTAAGTAAACACTCATCGTCATTATTTAATTCATCATTATCTATGACATTTGGTTCAATAGAGATAGTATTTTTACCTTGTCTTGAGTAAAATATTTGCTTTCGTATCCTTTGTTTTTCCCTCAACACTTGTAATTACTCTGATTTTTTGTGTTTTAACTCTTTCCTCGTCTTTAAACGAGATATGTCACCTATGACTAGACAAACTTGATAGCATTTGATTGTGGGGTCCAACAAAAAAAACTTGATACCTTTTATCTTCGACTAGGTAAGACACAAAATAATGCAAAGAATGTAAGTGGGGACAAAATTCTAAAAAGATTTAAAAATAAACATTGGAGGAAGAATTTTGTCTATTGTGAAAGTAATGAGTACACGCTATAACACATACCATTATATCTATATAGTTATATATGATATAAATATGTTATTATAATATTATGTGATGCAATTGGGGTTGATTGATGTCCAAATCACATACTATACCATTGAAATTCGGTTCACCTATAATTCAATTAGCCCCGAATAACATGTTATACTCACAGTTAGGTTTAAGATGTTTAGATTTGCCCTAATTGCTTTTGTGATTGCATTTGTGATAAAATTAGGGTTGATTGAGTCCCTAATCATATTTTATAATCATAATTAGGTTGAAGGGGTTCAAATGGACCCAATTTTCCTTTATGATTGAATTGGTGGACTATTTGTTATAGGGTGTTATGGCATTTGGCTCAATTGACCCCAAATTACATCCTATATAGTCAAAATTAGGTTCATGGGGTTCAAATTCGACCAACTTGCATCATTGATTATAGCAATTGACTAATTGGCTCAATATGTAAGGAAATATGAGCTAATTTAGCCCCAAATCACATCATATCTCGTAATTAGGTTTAAAGGGTTTAGATTGGCCCCAATTACCTCTATATTTACATTTGTGACAAAATTATGGTCAGTTAAGCCATTTGTTTCATCTTATACAATTGATTGAGCCATAAATTAGATTAATAGGGCTCAATTTGGCCCAAATCACGTCTCAAATTGCACCAATCAACTAATTGGATCAATTCATGTAACAGAATCGGAGCTCATTTAGTCCCAAATCATGTCCTACTCTTTTAGCTAGGTTGAAGGGATTCAAATTGGCCCCAATTTCTTTCATGACTGAATTGGTGGACTTTTTATTTTTTTTAATGATATTGGGGTTGATTGACTCCAAAATTCCATCTTATATAGTCAAAATTAGTTTCTTGAGGTTCAATTTCGTCTAACTTGCATCACTGATTATAGCAATCAACTAATTGGCTCAATATGACAGGAAATATGTGCTAATTTAGCTCTAAATCACATTTTATAATCACCGTTAGGTTTAAGGGGTTAAGATTGGCCTGGGTTACCTTTGTGTTTGCATTTATGATAAAATTATGGTCGATTCAACCATATTTTGCATCATATACAATTGATTGAACCATAATTTAGGTTCATGGGATTCAATTTGGCCCAAATCATATCTCTAATTGCACTAGTTGACTAATTCAATCAAATCATGATAGAACCGGAACTAATTTTGCCCCAAATCACATCTTTCTCTTGTGAACATATGATTGCTATAAGGGGAGATTAGTATGGTGTTAGTGAATGAAATCAAATCTAAACAAATAACACACTAAGCTAACACTCTAAGCCTATCTCAAGGGGGGGAGCATATTAACAAAACAAAATGAAAAACACGACTAGAATGCAAAGACAAATAAACCCTTCACCTTCCTTGAATGCTCCAAATAGCTTGTTGAAGTGGCTTGCTCAGATGTGTGTTTCAAAAGATCTATTGCAATGGAGCTTAGCTATCCTCTACCTCCTCTTGGCACCATGTGGCTCGTGGTTTTGGCTTGGTTGAACCATTTGGTATTATAACACTAATTACAATGGCTTTTGGAATCAATTTAGTATTATAACTTTCAACCAAGATAGCTTAAAAATAATGTTCATGGCTCTTCTATTTATAGATTTCCAAAATGTTTCAGGATCAACAATGATCGTCCATCTCAAGATTAAGATGTGTCGTCATGAATAAATCCAATTGTGTAATTAAATTTATATATTTCCCCCATAAATATTTGGGATATAGAGGCATTTAAGAGGCATAAAAGGTCTTAACGAGGCATGGGGTGGCTTAATCCTGATATTTTATGCATTTATGGCTTGTGGATGCCACCTCATAAAAATGATGTCATTTGATGATGCAGATATTCAATATTCATTTTCAAAAAAAAATATTCAAGAAGCTCCATGAAAGTCTTAATTAAGCTCATGATTTGAATTAATTATCTTTTAAACATGATTACGCAATTTTGATGCAAATTTTGGCCCTTGGTGCACAAACTAATCAAATTGGTCAAAATGTCTTATTATTGGCTCAAAATTTGATTGGATTGGAATTAGAAGTTGATGTTAGATGCATTGGAACCATATTCCCATTTAGGATGTTTCCAACGCAAAATAACAAAGGCACATATCTCTTGCAAGAAATTTGGTAGAAAAGAGCAATCCAGAGCATTCAGGTGTGAAAATGTCATTTTGACTCGAAATGATTTGATCGAAGTTAGCTACTTCATAAATTGCATTGCCCCATTTAATCATAACCTGGCCAAAATCATCACTTAAATATATCAATTTCAACTCGTTTAATACATTTTAGTTTTTTAAAGCTAAATTGTGCACTTCGGTATAAATTCGTCAGAAGTTTGGTTGGAGGTTATCGGTGGCCAATTTTAAGTGTCTACAATTTATCCATGTTTGGGAAGGCGTTGCAAGCTATACGCACAACAATGTCTTCTCAAACAATGAGTAAAGACTTGTATGCCAAAAGGAAGATGATGATTGAAGAAAAAGTTCCAAATGGTGTTTGAGAAGCCTATGATGGTGCCCCCTTAAGGGAGTGACCATCACATATGCGGATGGACGATCCATTGAAAAGAAGCAATAAGAAAGGTGGGATTAACCTGTGGTTGAGAGTAATCCAAACGATAAATGTTTGCATGGATTGATTTAAAAGGGAGATTGATTTGTCCAAAGGGGGTTAAAATCGAGAATAAAAGCCAAAAATAATGATTTGCCTATAGCAGTTATAATCATTAAGATGACCTGGATTGTTTGATAAAGATGATTGTGATATGGTTGTGCCCTAATTAGGGCTGATTAACAAGCATAACTCAAGGATATAACTTGGAATACAGATTAAATATGAGCAATCACAAACACAGATGTGATGATTTAATGACTAAATAAACCCCAAACAACCAGGGATACGAGGATGCAAAGTGATGAAAAAGATGGATATAAGAATGAGATTGATCGATAGAAATGATTCAATTGTACTTGATAATAAGGAGATGCATGTCCTTATTAGCAATGATACAATTAAAATGGTTAATTGGTTGATTCAATTAAGATGGATGAAAGGATTTACCAAGGTTTTAAGGAGAAACTTTTGTAGCTCTATTGCTTGTAGGCCTTCTTGAAGTTGATTTTTGTTGTAGCACGTGATGGTATGCATCATGGTAGAACACTATGAAGACTCTCTCAAAATATGCATGAGCACTAACTCTCGATCCAATAAACAATTGAAAACAACGCACCAATGATAAAAACCATGATGACAATGTTGACGTATGAATATGTATGGACTCAAGAATAATGTGTGCAAGGAATCACCCAATGCATACATATAGACTGAGTCGAGAAAATAGTACTAAAGCAAACAAACAAACAAAGAAACAAACAAAAAGCACACAAACAGACAAACAACTTGAAATAAACAAACAAACAAACAAACAGAAAGCGTGAAAACAAAAGCAAAAAAAAGCATCCTAACAATGACCATGCCCCAATAGAGTGAATCGAGGATAACTAACTAGGCTTAGATAGGACAAATGCTTTTGGAATTTTGAGGTATCTTAACTCGTTAGAGAATGACAAAATACCTACTCGCAAAACAGTGAGAGCGTATGGAAAGAGGGACTGAGGTGACCTCAACGTGAATCGAGCATGGCCCACATAGTCCTGAAATGACCTCAAGTCATAATAATTTTGTCCACACAAAAGATGAGGAAAAACCAAGTAAGTCCCAACAAGTTCTCAAATCCGACAAATGGCCAGTCAAAAGAAAACAATAATAACAAGGTAATGTGGTAATACATGATAAACAAATATTGCCCCTAGTTTGCCCATAGGTAGTTATAACTAGGATACAACGGAATAGATCAATGATACTAATTTGCCCATAGACGATTATAATTAGTAGCAAAATTCGTGAAACATTAATTTGCCCATAGGCGGTTATAATCGGGTTCACATAAATCAACTTGATATAGGATGGAAAATGAAAGATATCTTGCCAGATAAACTATTACACTACTTTCATAGACTGTCATTGAGAACATAGATTTGATAGATTATCGAAACTTGATCGAAATCGCCTCAGAAAAAATGTGAGAACAACCAAAGTAATCAAGATCAAAACAGGATTGGATAGGACTACTAAAAGTAGGATCTGATTTAGATAGGAATGGTATGGTAAAATGGAATCGTCTTACTTAGGATAATGATGGTTTTCAATAGATTGGATAAAATGGTAAGAGGGTTGCCCCCAAGTGATGGGGTACATGGATGGGTATGCGATAATGGAAAAAGGATATGGTAATTGGAAACAGTATAGTACATGTTTTTACCCTGGGTGTGGTTTTGGATTCTGGATGTGTTTGGCCTGGGCATGGTAAAATGGCATATGATTTTGTTGTTCTTGTTGAAGTGGAGATGCACGTCCTGATCAACAAATGATATAAACAGATTAATCAATCATGTTAATTGCTAGCCCACACCTCATCTGAATAGCTGCTCTGTCAAGAACTGGCTACAAATTTGGATGTCAATGATGTTATTATGATCTTCATTGATCATTGATTTTGATTCCTTTAAGCATCGAGACAAGGTATCTTTGTAGCCTCTGCAAAAGAAAGTGCGACCGTGGATGGTAAATAGGGATAAATTTTCGATGATAGGTGTGTTGTGGCAATGAAATGGTGGATGATAATAAAATGTATAATGGTAACAAAACAAATGAAGAGTGAGACTTTCAATCACACATAATGTTGTTGATATTAGATTTGACACAACTTTAGATGTGGCAAGGTCAAAGACCTCTGAAGATGCTCTTGATTGGACCACTAGATTTTTTTGTTGTTTGATATTGAGAGTAGCTACAATCTGATTAGGTTGTAGATTGGAAGCTATTTTGATTTGATCTTTGATTTTGTCTTCATCATGCAGTGAAGAGCTTTTGTGCTCAATGATTGGCGTTTCGATGAGGTTTTCACCAATGAAATTGTCTTGATTATCCTGTAGCATCTCCAAAAAGGTTTCACTAATGAACATTGGCTTTTGACTTTGACTATCTTCTTGTGCCTCCGAAAAGGTTTCATTAGAAGATGTTGAGTTTGAACTTTGATTATCCCCTAGTGCCTCCAAAAATGTTTCACTAGGAGAGTGTTCTTCTTCTACATGAATGTGGTCTTGGCCTCCTCGGTCTTCTTCAACTGATATGTCACCATGGATACAGTTCAACAAAGTGTGATTTTGTCGATCACAATCGACACTTGTGGGAAATGGAATGTCAATAATATGGCTATGTTGGTTGGTGGTAATGGCATGTGGAATGGTAATGGAATGGGGCTTGTCAACACAATCCTTATAGAAGATACTAAGATCACTTGTGGCAATGTTGAAGTAATCATCCTCAAAAACCATAGAAGGATCACAAATGTATTCAAACTAATCTGTGAGGCATGCGTAACCAATATTATAATAGTCGTGAATGTATTTTGTTTCTGAATTTGATTCTAACTCAAAAGACTCTGAATCTGATGTTGAGATCGATGTTGATTCTGATTATGATGCTAAATCGGATGTCAATTCAAGATTATAACTTGACTCTAATATTGATTCTTTATCTGATGGGTACTCTGTTACAATGATGTCTTGTTGAATGTTTGGTATTAGACATGTAATGGCCTGTGATGGCATAATAGGCTCCATAAAAACTGGGTTGTCATAATGGGACTCCTTTAGGATGGAAAAAAAGTCGAGAGACAACTCCTTAGAGACTAGCTTATCAAAGGGAGGCCCTTGAAAAATAGGGATACAATCGAGGTAATGATTTGGCTAAAGGCGATTATAATCATTAAAAAATGACTCAATCAAGACTGGCTCGTCAGATTGAGACTTCTTGACAATAGGTATAGCATTGAAAGGTGATTCATCATAGGTTGACTTATCACAAATGGTTGGTTCAACAAAAACGTCTTGGATTGGTTGGTTATTTTGGCCTTGGTTTCCAATGAGTTGGAAAATACCAGTTTTAAACACAACTTAGTCTTTGAATGATTGGTTCGATTGAGGTTGTGATTGGATTGGCTGTGGTTTTTTAAAGTGGGAAACTATTGGAAATGTACAAAGAATGATCGATAGTTGGATAATGATAGGGCATTGTGAAGCTTGGTTGTTGACATAAGCTAAAGGACTAATCCTAGTATAGAAATGGTATGGCATTGTAAAGTCTGATTGTTCACACAAGCGAAAAGACGAGGTCCTAGAAGGATTAGTTTGGGGCGTTGTGGATCTTAGTAGCTCGCACAAGCCAAAGCATCTAAGTCCTCATAAACCATATCATCCCAATCTCAAGTTGGATCATAAGTTGGTTCTTGATTGTGTTTAGTGTAGTGATTATCATAAAGAGGGTATGAATCAGTATCACAAACAACATTATCTATACATGGGTCTTCAACAAATTCCTTCTCACAAACCTCTTCATAAGAATCAAGGTCTTGAGTTGGATCGTAAGCAGGCATTTGGTTATAGTCAATTTGTGCCACCATTCTATCATAACTTGGATTGTATGTGATTCTACCATAAGTGTAGCTAGACATATTTACATTAATGATGAAAGCTCTAAAAATAAAAAGGTTTGGAATTCTGCAAACTTTGAAAAATGTCCAAAGGACAAAAGGTTTAAACTTAGTCTAACTTGGTCGAAGGTGGAGTTGTATCTCCAACATGGTTTGAAAATGGAGTCATATCTCCAAAATAGTTTATGCTAAAATTTGACATAAAACAATCTAACATCAAATGTCTAATGTTAAATGTCGTACACACAAAAAGTCAAATGTCTGAATAAAAACTAATATGTCAAAAGTCTAGGTCAAAGTGTTCCAAACAAAGTCTAAATTATGAAAGGAAAAAGAGTCTTTTATCCAAACACAGAGTCAAAAGCTAGGCTCAAACAGGATGTGCTAGGACTTTTGGTCAAACGACGTCAAAAGCTAGATTTAAAATAAAGGCATGATATGATTTGATTTAATCTAACAAGTTTGAAAATGGCTTTGACATAGACCTAACACACGGAATCAAACATAAACATGATCAATTGGCATAAGCCATAAAGCAAAAGGCTATTGAAAAAAGGTTGTGTTCTTCTAAATAAAGCACAAACAATGATGAAGATATGCTTTATGAACAAATAAACTAGACAAAAGTGAACGGCATAATCGTGTTAGATAAAAGCTCTTAAAGAAAACTCGAAATGGTTGAAACTTTGAAACAACTTGGACTCTATGCGAATAGGCCTATGAAGCAATTTTCAAAATAATTTGAGCATCATAACAATGTTAAAATGCTCAAAAGATGTGATAAATACTTATTTCAAGACTCTAAGAAAAAAAATGGTTTACCATGATTTTAGCAGTGTATCACTACTCTCTTCAACTCAAATGATATCCACACACAAAGTTGGACAAATTTCTCTAAGGCATGAATGTGCTATCAAATTAACAAATGCCAAAATAGGATGGGTAGTCAAAGTCTAAGACAAAGCATTAGTAAACATGCAAGATGACTTGAGTTTTTAACAAATGATGATAATGATGTTGAGTCCAAAAATGACCCTCAATTCAAATTGGAAATTGAACTGAAGTTCAAACAAGTCAAATGCAAAGTGGTGAACTCAATTCAACACATCAGCCTTTAAAACTTGTAAGAGTCTAATTTCGAATTTAAACTATCAATGAGGGATTCAAACAAAATGTGTCAAAAGATCTAGATTCAAATGGGCAACATAACTGCGTTAAATTGAAAGATATGACACAAAGTGTATGATGATAATTTTGAACAAGGAAAAAGGTGTTTTCACTTAAGCAACATAATGCCTCCTTTGTTCAAAAAATTTTGGGGACAATGTGTTTAATTACGTCATTTTGTTAACACCAAGTTTTGACTCTCAAGTAAAACCAAATAATTTAAGACAAAGATAAACCAACTAATTAATCATCTTAAAACTTAAACTGACAAAATATGGCAAAGTAGGGTTAACTAAACTAATTGTTTTGTGAACGTTCTATATGAATCAAATGCATACGACTTTTACATCAACATACAAAAGAAACGCATATCATTTGGGTCAGCATCATATGACTTGTTATAAAAAGGTCTTGTCATTTTTACAATCACTACATCCATCACTTGCTCAGTGTAGTACGATGTCCAACATACTCAAATGTCTCGGGCTTAGTATTTACTAACAGAAATAGTTTAATCGTTCAAACCATCGTCTCAACGAGGAGATCACAATTTATATTCCCCCCATAGAGAGGGGTTGAAGACGATGTCGGGAGATGAAACCCTGTGTCAAAGCTTCCCTAAAGAACTCATGAAAGGTAATGAAGTCCCCCTCACAAGCCAAGATGCAATGAAAATAAATGACAAGTGAAAGAGTTTTAAAAGTTGTTTCTAGGTCACTCAAGCCATGCAGGTCCTTGAGGAAAGCCTTCACAGCATCTCTTTCATGCCTTTGACTAAATCACTTTGCAATAAAAATGATGCTTTTGATCCCAAAATTTTCTTAAAAGAGATAGATGAGAAAGTATACACGCACGATCTTTTTTTTCCAAATAAAACTAATTAATCCAAGATCTATTACATACAAACTTTGAAAATTGTTTAATTTTAAAGCACTTAAATTGAAAATTTTGGTGACATTCTTTTGGCCCCTTGACCTTAAATTGTAAACTTTGATAAATCAATCACAAAACTTTTCAATAAACCACTCTAAAAATTTAGTTAAGCACCAAATTAAAATTTTTGATTCTTTTTAAACATCTAAAAGATAGTTTAAAAGATCTAATTTAACGTGAAATGGTTTTCTTCACATAGGTCCTGAAAAGAAAATGTCATAACTTCATTTAGCTTTGAAGCTTCATTATGAATGACACAATCAACTTGAAAATCTGTCGACCCAAAGGCAAAACTCCAAGAAAGCAAACATGTTAGATTAGACATGGTTAGCAAAAATCTCAAAAAAAACTTGTAATAAAACATAAAAATCTACACATAGAACATAAAAACCTGCAGTCAATATTTTTAACATAACTTTTAGAATATAGATTGATTTGCCATGAAAAAAATTTAAAAGTTATCAAGAACTCTAAGGCGCACCTCTCTACAGAATTTTAAGTCAAAACAATGAATAACACAAAAGTTATGAGCTCTTTACTAACCTTTTTTACTAGAAAATAAAAAACAGAAAATGGTAGTCACTAAAAGAGTCAACTTCTAAACTACACATTAGATTTTAATGAAATTTTGAGAGAATTAATATGAAACCTTTAAGAACAATCTATCAAACTTTCAGAAAAAACAATGAACAGATTGAAAATAATAACTATTTTAACAGTCATTTTTATTCGAAGATGTGGGATGCACAATCAGTGTCCCATCGGACATGCCATTTGTGAACATAGGATTGCAATAGGGGAGATTAGTATGATGATAGTGAATGAAATCAAATCCAAACAAATAACACACTAAGCGAACACTCTAAGCCTATCTCAAGGGGGGAGCATATTAACAAAATTAAATGAGCAACACAACTCGAATGCAAAGACAAATAAACCTTACACCTTCCTTGGATGCTCCAAATAGCTTGTTGAAGTGGCTTGCTCGGCTTTGTGCTTCAAAACATTTGTTGCAATGGAGCTTGGTTATCCTCCACCTCCTCTTGGGACCATGTGGCTTGTGGTTTTGGCTTGGTTGAACAATTTGGCACTATAACACTAATTGCAATGGATTTTGGAATCAATTTAACATTATAACTTTGCACCAAAATGACTTAAAAATAATGTTCATGGCTCTTTTATTTATAGATTTCCAAAATGGTTCAAGATCAACCATAATCGTCCATCTCAAAATTGAGATGTGTGGCCATGAATAAATCTAATCATGTAATTAGATTTATAAATATCTCTCATAAATATTTGGGATAGAGGGGCATTTAAAAGGCATGGAGGGTTTTAATGAGGCATGGGGTGGCTTAATCCTAATATTTTATGCATTTATGGCTTGTGAATGTCACCCCATAGAAATGATGTCACTTGATGATGCAAATATTGAATATTCATTTTCAAAAATAAATATTCAAAAAACTTCATGAAATTCTTAATTAAGCTCATGATTTGAATTAATTGGTTTTTAAATATGATTAAGCAATTTTGACGCAAATTTTGGCCTTTATTGCACAAATTAATCAAATTGGTCAAAATATTTTGTTATTGGCTCAAAATTTGACTAGATTGGAATTGGGAGTCAATATTAGATGTGTTGGAACCATATTCCCTTTTAGGATGTTTCCAATGCAAAATAACAAAGGCATGTGTCTCGTGCAAAAAAATTGACAGAAAATAGCAATCTAGAGCACCCAGGTGCAAAAATGTTATTTTGCCTCGAAATGATTTGATCAAAGTAGTTTCATAAATTACATTTCCCCATTTAATGATACCTTGGTCAAAATCGGCACTTCAATATATCAGTTTCAACTCATTTAATGTATTTTAATATTTTTAACCCAGATTGTGCACTTTGGTATAAATTAGTCAAAACCCTGATTGGAGGTTATCGATGCCCAATTTTAAGTGTCTACAGTGCTTGTAGTTGGGTTGAAGGGACTCGAATTTGCCCCATTTTTATTCGTAATTGAATTGGTGGACTATTTGGTTTATTTTGTTATTATATTGGAGTCAATTTACCCTCAAATTACATCCTATATAGTCAAAATTAGGTTCATGGGGTTCAATCTCATCTAACTTACATCAATAATTGTAATAATTAACTAATTAGCTCAATATGTCAAGAAACATAAGCTAATTTATACTCAAATCACATCTCATACTCACAATTAGGTTCAACGAGTTCATATTGGTGCCAGTTACCTTCAAGTTTACATTTGTGATAAAATTAAGGTCAATTAAGTCATATTTTGCATACTATAAAATTAATTGAGCCATAAATTATGTTCTCGAGGGTTAATTTGGCCCAAATCCTGTCTCTAATTACCCAAATTGACTAATTAGATCAATTCATGACGGAATCATAGCTAATTTAGTCCCAAATCATAACATGCTCTTGCAGTTAGGTTGAAGAGGCTCAAATTGGTCTCAATTGCCTCCTTGATTGAATGAATCAACTTTTGGTTCATTATATGGTGAAATTAAGGTCAATTCCCTCCAAATCACATCATATACAATTGAAATTAGGTTCATGTGGCTAAAAGTTTTTAAAATCAAGTCACTAATTGCACGATTTGACTAATTGACTCAATCTATGATGAAATCAAAGCCAATTTAGCCTCAAATCACATTGTATAGTTGCAATTAGGTTCAAGGGACTTACATTAACCTTAATTGCCTCCACAATTGAACCAAACAACTATTTCATTCATTATATGATGACATTAGAGTTTATTGATCCCCAAACCACATCCTATACATGTCAAACTTGCATCTGTCATTGAACCAAACAATTATTTGCTTCATTCTCTGATGAAATTGGAGCCAATGAAACCCTAAATCCTATTTTGTAGTCACAATTAGGTTGAAGGGGGCTCAAATTAGCCCCAATTGCCTTTGGATTAAACTAATGGACTATTTTGTTTATTTTGTTATGACACTAGGGTCGAGAGACCCAAATTACATCCTTTATAGTCAAAATTAAGTTTAGAGACTCAATTTGACTCAAATTGCATTACTAATTGCACCAATCATTTGCTCAATATGTCAGGAAATCTAAGCTAATTTAACTCTAAATCATATCATACAGTCATAATTATGTTCAAGGGGTTTTAATTTGCACTAATTACCTCCAACATTAAAATAATTGACTCTTTCATTCATTTTGTATTGAAATTTGGCCTATTTAAACCCTAAATCATATTCTATATATTTGAAATTACATTCATGGGTTCAAACTCACCAATATTGCATCACTATATCAATTGTGTCCTTTGTGTGGTAGTGTATATATTGACACACTCCACTTTAAAATAAAAAATTATAAATTATAAATGTGAATAGATAGATACAAAAACATAAAGACGTATACATAGATCTATTTTGTTTTTTGTGCTATGTCAAAGTAACGCATACATCTTATACTACATGTAATTTCAAAAATTGTCTTTTGGCTTGAAAATGGTTTGGATCCCTGAGTCTAAGGCTTAGACCTACAAACACACAGCTGAATCTGAGTTTTTTAATAGGAAATAAGAAAATCTAGCTTTCATCGTAAAAAACACTGAATTTTAACAAGACATTTCATAAAATTATTACTATGATATCAATCACACTCTCCTCTTTTCAAATATATAGTTTTTTAATTTTTTGACTATTTTAAGGTTTATATGTTGATTTCTAACAATGCCCTTTTTATGCCACTATATGCCACAAATGTACATGTTTATATATGTTCATGATTTTATTTTGTTGATCCAAATGCAAAAAATATATATGGTCATAAACTATGCCTAATTATATACATATTTTAAAAAACTAAATTTTATTTCTTTAGGTAGTTAAGAGGGGCAGCACCGTTGACTATCCATTTTTTGTCAGTTTTCAAGATCTATTTACTTATAAAATTATATGTATATAATTAAAATTAAAATAATACAGGTCACAAATCTAAATTTCTGTCAAAGGGTTTCAAACAATATTAAACGATGCTAAAAAAATGAAGGGTCACACGGCCAACTATCTACTTTATTTTTTTAAAACAAAAATTCCTCTTCAAAGTTTAAATATTTGACCTACTTATACTTGATCTTTTAAAAAAAAGTGTTTTAGACATTAGAGTTGAAATGCTAACATTCGTATTCTTATACCATCTTCAAATTTTAAGTGTAGTCATCTCAAATAATCTACAAAAGTTGAGATTTCTTGATTTTCATAAAAAAAACATGTCCACAGCTAGGCCCCTTTTTTCCCCCAATTTTATGTAATTACCTCATAACATTAGATTATTTGTTGAAGAACTTTCCATCACTTCGAACAAGGGCCAAAACGTAGTATGGATGCTAAAGTTATGACCAAAACAAGAATATACTTTTCTGTCTTGGACCATTTTGGATTTTTTAAGATTTTTGGGCACTTGAGACCCTCAAGGCACTCACTTTACTAAACCTTTTCATACATTTCGAGAGTCTAAGGAAAAGATGACACTTATTGCAATTCAAGGATTTCAGAGGCTTGAGGCATCGACGAAACATTACAGTGATATCCAGAACTTACATAACTCTGTGGAATAGAGGGTACTAAGACCTAATCGAAACTTTTTCAACTGAAGCAACCTAGACCTAACTGGGACTTTCAAAGGTTTCGAGAACCCAAGAAATAAAAGGAAATTTGTGGGAAGCCAAAGGGTTTTGGAACTTCCGAATAAGTCTTGGGACTTGGAAATTTTCCAAAGTGCTTATAATGTAAATGTATCTCTTCAACTTGGTTTAAGCAATGGTGTACAAAATTTGGAGTTTTGACGAAGTCAAATTTCGCACGAAAAAATTGAGTGCCTCTGGGACCACAAATCTCCAAATTATTTGAGGCTTGAGATGAAGGTTTTAGGTAATAAGTGTTTAAAGTCAAAATTCATCTCTTACACTTGGTCTACACAATGGAACATGAATTTTGGGATTTTGATGATATCAAAAATTGGGCAGAACTTATAAGAGCTTAGGGTACCATCAATCTCCTCCTTACCTTAATTCAGACACTGACATTAGCTCCCTAGAGGCTTGATTTTGTTTTTAGTGTCGTTATGATGTTGACCCAGACTAACTTCAAACTGCATCATGGCGTTTGAAATTACCTTGGCAATGCATTATTTTAGACTTGAATCAAACAAGTTCCTGATCAATTCAAATGAGTCTCAGATGAAACAAGTACTGGATTGGATTGCCCAAGCATCAATTGTCAACAAACCCGAAATGCAAATATCTACTAAAATGAATGAGCATTGTATGCTACTTCAAATGCCAAGTTGAATGAGCACTAAATTGAGCTAATTTAGAATTAGTGAATGCTTTTGTGATCCACTTGCAAACCTAATCTATTTGTTGTCATGACCTTAAATAAAAAAATCAATGATTTCATATCAAAAATTGTTTTTTTTTTGTTCTTGATATCCATTCATATCACAATCTATGCAACAATACACATACCATTTGTAAGTATGGTGTCGAAACTCGGGATTTTGGATTTGGAATAAAACCTTGTTTTGAAGTATAGGAAGGGCTTGAGACCACATATTCGATCAAATATGGATTTTTCTACATCTATTTAATCAGAGAATCCTATATATTTGCTTGCAAGTTTAATGTGAAGGCCATGGCCAAAGCTAAGATAGAAGCTTCTATGTCTCAAACCAAGCAATAGTCTAAATCTTCAAAGCAGAATTTCAAACTAAGGAATAGCTCCAAACACCCTCCACAAAAGAAGCAACAATTATGAAATAACCAAAATAAATAATTCAAGACTAGCAAGTGGTGTTTAGTTCATAACTCTAATAATCATTCCAATGAAAGGTGTTGCACTAAGAATACTCTACTTGCATAGATTGAAGCAAGTACAAACACTACATCATTGGAGAAAGAGAAAGATAAGAAGATCATGGACTCTGAACCTAGCGTCATAGTGGGTGTAGACACCTAAATTTCACCACATTTAGTGTCGTAATTAATTTTGCTAAATATTGACACTTTAACCCAACCACCATCCTAAATTTGAATTATATTCTAAGGTCCACTAACATCATTTTCATCTCTTTTTTGAATAGTTAATAAATTTATATTAATTAATTAATCATGCACACATAAGTCTACAAAATAAATGAAATCCAGAATTTTTGAGTCACCAACCATCTTTCACATTTCTCTCAACTAAACATTAAGTCATCCAACCGTTTCCTTAACTTCATCAACCAATTGTTGAGTCATCATTGAACCTTTCGACCAAAATAGTGAGTCATCTAGCTACCTTGACTCATTCATAAGAAACTTTCAAACTACTGACTTCTTTATTTTTCAGACACGTAGAATTTGTCTCTTCCACATGGATGAGGACTCAAATTTGACTATCCAAAATTAACATAATCAATAAATCCATATTTTTTCCAACCATCCATCTTCTCACTCAAAAGCCTATAAATTGAAGTGTCATCCTCCATTATCAACATCCATCGTTAAGCTATCAAATTATTATCAAAATTACCTTGTGCATTTATAGAGAATCCATAAGATTACTTCCTTACACTATGGGGATTCACTTCATATTTGGAGAATGAATTGAGTATCCACATACACACTTGCAAGAGCAAATTGAAGTCAATCAAAGGAGAAAGCATTAACTTTTGTTGATAAAATGGAAGGTAATTTGTTTATTTTGTCTTGTTTTATTGTAGCTCTATTTGAGGTTTTAGATTAGTCTTAAAATATGAAATTAATTCTTAATTGTAACTTCTAATTTCTAGCTATCACATTATAGCACCTTAGTGAGACATTCTCAAATCTTTCTTGTCTTATATGTATTTTTTTTTTTTAGTTTTTGAATTATTTTTTAATTTTATTGGATTGCATAACAGCGTAATCTTGGTTTGAAATGTTGCTTTTGCTCTTCTAGGTACAATTTTGAAGTTTGTTGTGTTTTATGTAAGATTTTTGGAGAACGACGGTCTTGTTATGGAGAATAGCGATTTTGTTATGGAGAATACCAAAATTGTTATGTAAAATAGTGAAATCATTTCCAGTTGATTTCTAGACTTTGTTTATAGTTTTCTCTTTCTATTTTTAATCCTTTTTGTTTTGTTGTCTTTCTATCATTCAGTGTTCTATTTTTTTTTTGTTTTTGTATTTCTTTTTCTTATTTCTATTATTTTTGCAGTATGACAAAAGCATGAAGAACTTTGGCAACTTTGTTATGAACTTCGATGAATTTGTACTGAAATTTAACAATTTTATTCTACATTTTGGTAGTTTTGCTTTGTATTTCGATAGTTTTGTCAGTTATTTTATGTTTATGTAGTTTTCTTGTATTTGTTTTTGACTAATTAATGAATTTGTCATTTTCTGTGTAACAAATTTCTTCTGTCTAACTGCGAATTTGTTCTAAATTGTTTAATTTTTGTGTCTTTTTTCTTGTTTTATTTTTAGCTAGCTTATAGGTTTTCAGATTGTCAAAGTCATTACATATAAACTACTAACAATTTTGTATAGGACTTCAAGCCAGAGACTTACGAAAAATATTCAAAGCCCAATTTTATTTTATTTTTCAATCATTTCTTTCATTTAAAGTTTTTGCTTAAGTTGGTTAATTGATTAATTAGTTTCATTTTCTTGCAAACTTGTTTGTGTGCATTATAAGAGGTTATATAAGTTATTTTCTCTCGTCACATTGGTGATGACCCTTGAAAATCAAAAACACTTATATCTATTTGTTGTCCAAAATATCTCACATATGCATTTTCCTCATGGCACATTGGTGACGATTCTTGAAAATAAAAAATGACAGTCTCTTTTTTTTCATTTAGGAGTTTTATCGATCGTGGATTTCACCACCACGCAATAAGCAAAACCCCATGTACCAACGGGGTATATAAATTAAGGATTAGTCGTTTCAATTGCTTAAGTAGTTGTGTTTTAAACACACCATGACATTAGGGGGTTTCATCCTTCAATACTCAGGGTTTCAACAGTTACCTCAAAATCTAGTTTTCTGATAGCACTCTATTGAAATCATATGAATGGAGTGGGCACATAGGGACTACAACCTTTTGTGGAGTGCATTAATAAACTTCTTCCACGGTATTGGGTCTCAACTTGTTGAAAGTTTTATAGAGGACACCCCCTATTTGAATTTTTAAAAGTCATAAGCCTTAATTAATCATTCAGTTGTTTGACTTGTGTTGCACCTAATAGGAACGTATCGACTAGGGAAGTTTTTCTCAACATACCCTTGAAACTGGGTTTAACGGCCTATGGATATGACACTACCTCCATAGTCAATGCTCTGAAATATTGAGTCAACATTAATCAACGAGCAAGCAAGTATACATGAGAACCCATAAATCACTCAAAACCCTTGCCTAGTTTTATCCTTTTCATGTGGTTTGTATGTTTTGTATCTAGTTAGTTCTTGTTTGTTTATCTTTGTTTTGATCTCCTTGTAAAAAGACAGTAATTAAAAACTTTTTTGTGTGTTGGAAACCAAAATTTGTTTTATAAAGCCCAAAACTAAGTGTTTAGTGTTTTCAAGGCAAAATTTTGTTTTTCAATTGTACCCAAACTTTGTCCAAAACAACTAGTCAAAAACAACTCACTTATCTTGATAAACAGTTGTAGTTTCAATTTGGGTCATAATCCATTTTGAGTCAAAATCCAACAATCCACCTTGAATCCAAACTATCTTGAATCCAAGCCCAATACTAAGTCAAATCATTTTAAATACAAAACCATCTTGAGTTATGGCATCCAAAACCAATCTTTATAGAGCCCACGTCAAACAATACCTGATTACAAACAAGGATGAGTTATTTCTATGCCTTACAGAAATATGTGCTTGTCTTCCTTCCGACTTTGATCCCAACGACTTAAGCCTCCTCATTAGTAGGGAATCCCAAACCATCCAATGTCAACATAAACTTACCACTAGTAACTTCGTTATCCAAAATCAACTAGATCTCCCCACCACTAGCTATAATCCCAACATCCCCATACATGAGAACCCATAAATCACTCGAGACCCTTGCCTAGTTTTATCCTTTTCATGTGGTTTGTATGCTTTGTATCGAGTTAGTTCTTGTTTGTTTATCTTTGTTTTGATCTCCTTGTAAAAAAAAGTAATTAAAAACTTTCTTGTGTGTTGGAAACCAAAATTTGTTTTATAAAGCCCAAAACTAAGTGTTTAGTGTTTTCAAGGCAAAATTTTGTTTTTCAATTGTACCCAAACTTTGTCCAAATCAACTAGTCAAAAACAACTCACTTATCTTGGAAAATAGTTGTAATTTCAATTTGGGTCATAATCCATTTTGAGTCAAAATCCAACAATCCACCTTGAATCCAGACTATCTTGAATCCAAGCCCAATATTAAGTCAAATCATCTTAAATACAAAACCATCTTGAGTTATGACACCCAAAGCCAATGTTGATAAAGCCCACATCGAACAATGTCTGATTGCAAACAAGGATGAGTTATTTCTATGCCTTATAGAGATAGGTACTCGTCTTCCTTCTGACTTTGATCCCAACAACTTAGGCCTCCTCATTAGTAGGGAATCCCAAACCATCCAATGTCAACATAAACTTACCACTAGTAACTTTGTTATCCAAAATCAACTAGATCTCCCCTCCACTAGTTATAATCCCAACATCCCCATGACAACTATGAAACAAAATCAGCTCTAGCATCCAAAACCCAAAATCCAACCATCCTGGAACAAATCCAACAATTAACCCAAGAGTTGGAAGATCTAAAACTATATCTCAACCCTCTTACATCAAGATATGTGTTGTTTAATCAATCCAATGACCTATCCAATCCACAATCCAAAAATCTTCAATATCCTACCAATCCATCCCTTGAGCCATCACCACCCAAACCGACCCTAATCCCTAGGAAATCTAACAAACCATGTCCTATCATTACCACACCACGGACCATCGTTTGACCAAGCATCAAATCCATCTACGACCAAACAAAGACAATAAACTCCTCTCAAGGAGCCCTTAGATGTTATCTTTCATCAACGACTTGTTGCAAACATGATCGTGTATCCGTGGACCAATCCTTTTGATAAAAGCCAACCAATGCCTACTGGGTATAAAAAGAGTGAATGTTGCAAGGATCATAGAATGGAGAGCCATTCTATTAATAAATTTGATTGACAAAGGGGGAATTGAAATAGAGCCAAGTGTATTCATGTCTGAGAATCATAGCTTGGGAATATGCCAAAATGTCTTCCCTGAATACAGTCAATATCCTCCATTTCCAAATCAATGTCATGACCTACCACCAATCTTCGATGGACCTCTCTTTGATGCACCCACTTTCGACCAACCCATGTTTGACCACCATGGCCTACCTCCAATTTTCGATGAACCTACCATCGACTCTCCACCCATCTTTGATAAGCCCCTCGTTGAAAAGCTTAATTTCAACCAAGAGCCCATTTTCGACCAAGCTGCCATCACTAACTAATCCTCCTCCAACCAACATAGCCTACCACCAATTGGCCAATCACCCAACTTACTATCACACATTGAAGCCCCCATCACCCCACAACATATACCTCAAGCGACAAAGGTACTTGTAGACAACAAAATCCAAAGCACTTTTCGCACAGCGAACCTCTCTACTTCTCTCAGAAACAATGGTAGGCCCACCATAAACAATAAATCTGCAATAACATCCTATCATTTTGGTTTCACATAATTTATCAAATCTAGTCTTTTCACAGATTAAAACATAAATGAATCCAATAATCCCTACTTATATAATGATAGCTTAACATCATGCTTCCAAAGCAATAAAAATCCTATAGCAAGTAGAATCCTCCAAAACATAAACTGCCAAGGAAGAAGCCTCGGCCTCCATGAGCAAGGAATTTTACAACCCGTCTATTTCAACATAAACAACAGATCATATGGCAGTGGCTACAAACCATTTGCAATTCAACGTAAAGATGTTAGTGATACTTTTGTGATTTCTAAGGAAGCCTCATCCATAAACGAAACAGGGTTCGTTCATAATCCCTATGAGGACTATGTTGCCACCACTCCTTTCATTAACACCACCAATCCTTCCTCCCATCTTGACATTCAATCTCTCACATCCATCGACTGGAACCGACAATCTTATCTATTGTCAACTTTCTTCCATGAAAATCAAACAATCGTAGAATTCATGATTGACATCCCAGCAAAAAAACACAAAGCAACATCAGCATATTTAGGGGAACAATAGAAATTCCTCAATCAAAATGAATCCACCAATCCATCAAATCGAAATCTGAAATCACCATCCATAGTGAAAACATCTTCGAGACACTATTGGAATCAAAACAAAATTTCAATCCAAAGAATCACAAAAATCTAAAATCAGCATCCCTTAGTGAAAACCTCTTTGCGGCACTATCGAACCACAATCAAAATCAAAATTAGAGAAACCAAGAAATTAAACTCCCTCATGTATCAACACAATCACAAGATGAATCCAAATCATTTATTGTACATACGATTAATACAAAAGATCCTCCAATCATCCAACTTACGACCACTCTTACGTTAGGAAATAATCAGTCCTCACATTAATTTGTGTATATTGTAATGTGAATAATTACGAGAGTAATAATTCACTGTTACATATATTTAGTTTGTTCAATATATTTGTTTAGAATATATTGTCAATTGTGTTATTGTTGTGAGTTACAATAATAATACGTATATAGGCTGGTTATTATTTACCTATGAGAGATTATAGGGATGTGAGACATTTATGGTGATATGGGTCACCCTGTTTATAGAAAAGACTTTTCCAATATATTTGTAACGTCTCATATGATGAAATATGAAATAAAATAATATTATTGTGTTAAAATATTTCTATGTTGTCTGGTGTTCCGCTCTTTTAAAAATCTGAACATTCCCAATATGTGGTATCAAAGCAGGGGATCCAAAATGAGAGTCTGAAGAAATCATCGACTCCTATTCGTACCTTACATGCTTCATTTGGTCTAAGCGCAGAGATCTATTGCCATTTCTACATAACTCGGCACCGATTTTTTTGAATCCGGCTCAGCATGACAGTGATGGTTTCTAACCGACTCCAAGGTTAAATGGCTTGTTGATCAACACGCAGATCTGTGTTCTTGATCAACGTTGTACATGGTTCTATATGTAACTTTGTGCATATAAGTTCAATCTTTGTCCAACTTTATATTTATTTACAATGACGTTATTTGCTTCGTTTTTTATTGATCTCCTATCACCAAGCTTGCCTCAGCTTCTATGACCACACGTGCATTTCTCATATGTGCATATTCTCTCACCGCCAATTACACCCTGCATCTCATACTCTACGCTGCTAATACAGCTACATCAGTGAGTATCAATTCTGCATTACGTAAACTCTACCAAATCTACATACAACCATTATTCATGATTGGTATGAAGCTTGAACAAGGTGTTTTTCATTGAGACATTTGATTGTGAAAAAGAATTTCGACCTTAAAACCTAACTCGTCGTAGTTTGTCCTTTCATGCATATTCATTCCATGACATGCAAACTTGTCAAGTATTTCGTAGCTGATCACAGACCTCAACATTCAATTCATCTTTAGAGATGACCTTCACAAAGTCATTTGTATGGGTATGTTAGTCCTGTTAGGGTATACATTTAGTTTATTTTTATTTTATATGTTTGGTTAAGTCAATGTGTCAAAACATTAAGTGGTATTGTTAAAAGTCTTTCATTAATTATGAGTCTTGGTTATTTAATGTGTCTCTCTTCCATTTAGGTTAGATGAATTTAAGTTGAGTCCGTATGAGTTTTATATTCTATCCAAAAGAGTTAATTTTATTTTTTTTAAAGTCTAGAGTTTTGTATGTGTCAAATTGATCAATTTCATTTGTCAATTGTCAAAATTAAGAAAAAAATCACCGTGTCAAAATCATCAAGGTCAATATTGTCTATATTTATATAATTGGACGCATTATCGCTTGTATGCGGCATTGAAATTGTGGGGGGATCATAATGGACAAATTGAACTACATTGAAAAGTTTAAAGGAAAAGATTTTCACACATGGCAAGTAAGAACCTAATTATTACTAGTCAACAAGGATCTTTGGGATATTGTTGATGGAAAAATGAAGAAACCAAAAGATGCAGAGAAAGTAGTAAAATGGAAGAGCAAAGATCGGAAAGCAACAAAAATTATTGCCCTATGGTTATCTGATGCTTGCATCATATTGACCTATCAAAAAGTTTAAATGCCAATTGGACTACATTGAACAAGCTATTTGGATCTCAAACAAGAAGTGCAACAGCGACTCTCATACAGAAGTTGTTTGGACTCAAGATGGAGGAAAGCGACAACATGGTACAGCACATAAGTTTCATTCCATTATAAATAAACTATTAAGAATAAAGGTAGATGTACATGATGATGATGCAAAAGTTGTTTTACTAAATAGCATGCCAGCTAGTTATTCCAACATGGTTTTAACACTAAGAAAAATAAATCTTAGCTTAGAAGATCTAATTTCTTCATTGATAGATGAAGAAAATAAGAATATTAATCCAGTTGAAAGTGTATTGTATAGTAAAAACAAAGAGGATAAGTCATATGTTAAAAGATCTAAATCTTCTTTCAAACAAGGACCAACTTCTAAGGATTCAAAGAAATGATTTATTTGCTTCCCTTGTAAACAACCTGACCATTTGGTTGTAAACTGCAAAAAGAGAGCTCAGAATTTGCTTGATGGGAAATTACAAGAGAATGCCATGAATGCTAATGAAGAAAAGAAAAATGATGAAAAAGGACCAATGAATAAGGACATTGGTTATAATTCTCAAGATTTATTATATTGAGCGACCCTGTTGGAGGTTGGAGGATACTGAAGGATGGAGGCTTTCTATGCCTCTCATTAGCCACTAATTTTTGCTAGAGTGGCACATATAGATTTTTTTTATTTTCAGCGCTTGTTTGTATGTGTGATAAATAAGAGGTGTATTTCTTATTTTCTCACATAGTGTACTGCATAAAAAAGGTGTTTAAGAGATGCAAGAGTGAAAGTTGAACATAGGTTCTTGCTCGAGGTTTTCACACTGTAAAGGTTGATGTAGTTCCCTTGGTGAATGGTTGATGATAGCTGTACCTGTTCGAATTTCCCACACTGATTTGACTAATGTGTTCTCGACAGTGAATGGTTGATGAGAAGTTAATATGTTCATTCTCTACTTTCATTAAGTCTTATGAAACACAAATTACCATGTAAGGCCTAAGGGGGAGAATGTTTGGAAATAATTAGTCTTCACATTAATTCATGTATATTGTAATGTGAATAACTACAAGAGTAATAGTTCACTATTACATATATTTAGTTTGTTAGATATATAAGGTTAGAATATATTGTCGATTGTGTTATTGTTGTGAGTTACAACAATAATACTATATAGATTGGTTATTATTTACTTATGAGAGATTATAGGGATGTGAGAGATTTATGGTGATAAAGATCACCCTGTTTATAAGAAAGACTTTCTCTTATATATTTGTAATGGCCCGTATGATGAAATATGAAATAAAATAATATTATTGTGTTAAAATATTTCTCTATTGTCTGGTGTTTGGCTCTCTTTTAAAACTCTGAAGATTCTCATTATCATCTTAGTCTTGCAGAATGTAAGATTGTTGGTCCCAATCCCCATTTACATCATAATCACACCATCCCTCCAAATCCTCCACATGCTCAACACACATCCTTCATCCAACACACCTTCCACTTCACATTCTTTGGCAATAGCCTCTATCATGGGGGTATGATGGTATCTTGATAAATTTAGAAGAATCCAACTTAGAAATCAACGAAGTTTCCAAAGATATCTTTGGCGCACATATTTGAAAGATCACTAGGGGTTAGCATCATGCATCTCGAAAACTTTCATAATTGAGATACCTAAAAAACAAAACAAAAAATTATCCAGAAAGTCAAACTATTTTTATGGCGCCTTGGACAAGTATCATGATAAAATTAGTTTCAAGCATCATACATAAAATAATTAGTGGTCTACAAGTACCTTACACTTAGGGGCAAATCCATTCCACCTCAATCTTACATATTTTAAAATCATCCCTCCATCGTTACCCATCCTTACCTATCAAAACCATCAAAACCCATCCTTATCCATTTAAATCTTACCTATCCCAAATCCATCCATATCCATACAAATCTACATCATCCGTACCCATTTGAAACCCATCATAACACATCCTTAATAATCCAATCAGTGCCATTATACCATCATCCTTCTTCCCAATTTTGACCTTGATAAGGAAGTGGCAATGCCTTGAGACATGTTCTTAGAAACATCTTAGTGTATCCTTACAATGTTACTTTGATGACTAGAAACTTGGTTTTTAAGCAATGTGTTCCTTGGAGCTCTTATTTTAAAACATTAGAAAACTCAAAAAATCCAAAAACATTACGCAATTCGTAAATTATTTGGTCTTGGCCTGCATCCTATTAAAATCCTTAATCAATCAATCAAACCAATACTATCACCATCAATCACTAAACATGCATTTGCTTTTAAGTGTGTTTATATGTGCTTTTGTCTGTGTTTTGTTTGTTTGTTGTACAAGTTTTATCTTTTGTTTTATCATGTCTTCTTTGTTGCTTTGAGTCAAGTCACTTTGTGCATTATAAATGATGTTATTATGATCTTCCATATGATGATGCATTATGTTGTGCACTTATGATTATGTCAGTTCTTATGTATATCACAAAATAAACATCATGGTTTTTCCATACCATTGATGCATATTGTCATATGCAAAATAAAAAATAAGGTTACTCAATTCATATTGAAAATTATGTTGGAAATTCATGCAAAGACTAAAAAAACAGTTATTCTCCGAATTCACGTCATTACCTCATCTCCAAACATACATCACGTCCCTAACACACGTCCATCCATTCAAATAATAACTATTTAGTTTCACCATACATCCCATAATCACCTCTATCTACCAACAATAAATCAAATTCATGTGATCAATAATCATTAATGCATGCAGTCGATTAACTTATTGGGTTATGTTTGCACATCAATCAACTAAATCAAACCATCTAGCGAATCCAAGCTCACAATTTTTCAACAAATATGTCATTCCCACATCCACCCCCTTGCATTTATTGTTTCTTAGGGCACATCAAAGCGTGCAACTTAACTCAAGATATATCATTCCTAATTCGCTCCTTGCATATGTTGTTACTTGGGGCAACTCATTCCATATTCAAATCCAATCAAAATGTGCAAGCATTAACTCAAGTGGGTTAATAACATCCATAGATTAATCTCATTCAACTATAGCATTCATACCCTCATCTATACCCATACCATTATGCTCATATCCATCCATTACACCCTGATTTATTCCAACCATTTTTCTTTCATCACCCACCCCTTGATACGGTCCATCTTTCCTCTAGCACTTCTCACAATCCAAAGCACAATACAAATCCTAGGTGGCATATCAAACAATGAATTTCAAATTACCTCCTACCCCTATTTAATTACCCCTGCCCCATTCAAGATTTTTTCCCCCATCAAAGCCTTTTGACCTATTTCACAAAAAAATTCTCTCATTTCTACCTCCACGTCATACAACTAAATAATCAAAATACTCTATTTCTTTATTGTTTGCTTGCAAGTCACTCCAAGTAATTTAATCACAACTCGTTAGAAAATGTATTTATCTTTTCACAGCCCGCAACTTATCAACGGGATATATCGTTCCCAAATTTGCTTCCATGTAACAATTTTCATGGGAAAAAATCCAAGTGTGTAACTTATCTCGAGAAATATTATTTCTCCAATCAGCTCCCTAACAACTATCCGCTCTGTTGAAAATATTGGCATTGATGTCAAAGGTCTTGCATTATTGGTGATAAAGGCCCCATAGCATTTAATGGTGTCTTTAATATTCATATATTCGCTAATGTGTGTTGATATTTATTTAATATTAACAAATATATTTTTGGTTGCATAAAAGTCAAAAGAGGGCCCATGGAGAAGTCAAAAAGTCACGAGGTAAAGACAAAAGAGGAATAGGACGTATTTTCTCATGAAGAGTCATCTTGAGGAATTTCAAGAGTCACCAAGTGGAGACAAAAGAGGGTTTGGCACATTTTTTCATGAAGAGTAATCTTAAGAAATTTGAAAGGTCACGAAGATAAAGACAAAAGAGGAAATTACGCATTTGCTTATGAAGGGTCACCATGTGACTTTTCAAATGCAATGATACAAAGGGTCATGCAAGTTTGACGTCATTTTCCATGAGAATGGAAGGGTCACAAAGGGTGAATGCCAAAGATCATTTGGAAAGCTATAAATTAAGGCTTGAAAAGCCATTTGTTATATGCAAGAGAGTGCATGGTTTTGTAATTGTTTTATATAACAAAAGAGGAGAGAAAAGCAAGAGATATTGTAGAGTTCTATCATTTGTTGAGTAAACAACATTGATAGTTGTGTTTTATACACAAGAGAGGTTGGTGCTCATGTGGGTTGGTGCTCATGTGGATTGGTGCTCACAAATAGTTGTGTTGGTGCTCGGCAAAGAGGTCGATGCTCGACAAAGGGGTTGGTGCTTGTGAACTTTGTAATTTGAGTTGGTGCTCATTCATATACTTGAGATTGTTCTCCGTGATTTTTCTCACTTTGGGTTTCCACGTAAAAATCTGGTCTCTCTCTCTCTCTCTCTTGTGTGGTGCATGTTATTGTTTTAGTTTTATTGTATATCTTGAATGTGTGATTAAGTGGTTAAAGAAAAAAATCAGATTAAATAAAATATATATAATACACTGATTCACCCCCCGCCCTCTCAATATATTAAGTGTTTAACATGCTCGGGGCAAATCATTTTACATATGCTTACAAATCATGCAAGCATTTTATCAAGAATGGTACTTTTGTTTATTGTGGTATCAAATACATCATTTTTTGTGTAACCTTCATTCATTTTGAATGCTTGCCCGCGCCCATTCTCTGTGCACCACTAAAGGAGGAACCATTTGTAATCATTTAAAACCACTTGGGGCATCATCTTTCTACATCCGTTTCCACTTTATATTTATTTATTCTTTGAAAAAGTATTGTTTTTTTTAGTCGCAACACTCTTTCAAAGAAATGTAAATGTAAACACCTAAATTTTGCCACATTTAGTGTCATAATTAACTTTGTTAAATATTGACACACTAATCCAACCACCACCCTAAATTCGAATTATATCCTAAAATCCAATAATATCATCTCTCCCTTTTTCAAATAGTTAATTAATCAATATTGATTAATTAGTAATGCACACATAATTCCACAAAACTAATAAAATCCAAAATTTTCAAGTCACCAAACATGTTACACATTTCTCTCAACTAAGCGTTGAGTCATCCAATCATTTCTTTAACTTCTTTCAATTAATTTTTGAGTTATCATTGAACCTTGCAATCAATATGATGAATCATCTAACTTGACTCATTCATGAGAAACTTTCAACTACTGACTTCCCCCTTATTTCTCAAACACATGAGGAATTGATCTCTTCTACATGGATGAGGACTCATAATTGACCATCCAAAATTAACATAATCCAATAAATGCATATTTTTTCCACCCGTCTATCTTTTCACCCAAAAACCTATAAATTGAAGTGTCATCCTCCATTGTCAACATTTATTATCAAGCTATCTAATTGCTATCAAAATTACTTTGTGCATCGATTGAGAATCAACAAGATTACATCCTTACACTGTAGAGATTCACTTTGAATTTGGAGAATGAATTGAGTGTCCACATGCACACTTGTAAGAGCAAATCAAAGTCGATCAAAGGAGAAGGCACTCACTTTTATGGTAAGATGGAAGGTAAATTGTTTAGTTTGTCTTTTTTTTATTGTAGCTCTATCTGAGGTTTTAGATTAGTCTTAGAATATGAAATTTTTTGTTTATTTGTTTCTTAATTGTAACTTCTAATTTCTATTGCCCTTGTAGAAACAGAGAAAGTAAAAAAATTGTTTCACTCTCAAACGTGGATCAATGCTCAACTAATACACTTCATCGTTGACGAAGGAAGTCAGAAGAACTTCATTTCCCCTAAAGTAGTTTGCAAATTGAACTTGCCACTAACACCTCACCCACAACCATACTCTAATGGATGGCTTAGTGTAGGATCTAAAAAATGCACCCCTCAATAGTGTCAATTGGTTTACAACATCAAGCCTTTTCAAGATACAATCCTTTGTGACGTCGCTCCATTAAAGGTATGTGATGTTTTACTTGGTCAACCATATCATTACCATCAACATGTAGTCTATGCCGCAAATTCTATAAATGTTGTCATAAATGTTGGTGATAAGAGGTACCACATACCAAAAGTAGTTCCTAAACTATTACTCATAACAACAAGCAGGTTAAGAAACTACTCGCATCTAGTAAAAAGTTTGTGCTTTTGATGGTAAGATTTGAAAGTAAGAATGTCCTTGCGACATCAATCCATACCACAGTTCCTCCAACAGTAGCATCAAAGACCTTAGAATTGAACTACTCGCTAGAAGAATACAAGAATATCTTTCAATCATCAAAGGAAGTGCCTACACACTGTGCGATAAAGCACACTATTGATTTGATTCTTGCGCTACCTCTACCTAATGCCTCTGTATACCGCACAAACTATCAACTTGTGGAAATGGCATAACAGTATCAGTGTGTCACCTTGTGATAGCCCAATTGTGTTTGCGCCAAAGGAGGATGGCACATGGAGGTTGTGCATTGATTATAGAGCTCTCAACAAGATCACAGTGAAGAACCATTATCCTCTTACAAGGCTTGAAGACTTGTTCACCAAAATCGATCTTAAGTTTGAGTATCATCAAATCCATGTTAAACCTATAGATGTATGGAAGACAGCATTCAAGGCCAAAGAAGTTTTGTTTGAATGATTAGTCATGCCCTTCAACTTGACCAATGCCCCAACTACATTCACGCAATGATGAATAACATTCTCAAGTCATTCACTACTTTAGTTGTTGTAGCCTACATTGATGACATCCTAATCTTCAGCAAAACATAGGATGAACATCTATGCCATATAGAGAGCAAATGTTTGACACTTTGCAAAAACACAAGTTATATGCAAACATGGAGAAATGTTCATTTTCTATGTGAGAGATACATTGTCTGGGATACATAGTAGATGCATAACGAGTGCACGTCGACTCGGCCAAGATTCAAGTCATCCAAAGATGTCCACAACCAAAGAATCTCAAAGAGCTTCACAGTTTCTTGGGATTAGCAAATTTCTATAAGGGATTTGTACTTGATTTTTCTCATGTGACTTGCCCTCTAATCCAAGTTACCAAAGGTGACGTTAAATCAAAGTTCATCTAAGACGCTGCACAATAGTAAGCATTTGAGGAATTGAAATGTAGGCTATGTTCTGCACCAGCACTTGCTTATCATATCTTCAGCAACCATCTGAGTTTGAGACAAATGCCTGACTTCGCACTTGGAGCAATCCTCACTCAATATGGTCACTCAAGTGCTTACCACAAAAAAACATTCACCGCATCGGTAAGAAACTACCCAACCCATGATTACAATCATTATGCTATTGTTCAAGCATGTAAGCATTATATCTTGAGTAAAGAGACTGTGATCCACGGATCACAAGCCACTTCAATTCTTACAAACTCTAAACAAGTTGCAGCAAGAGCGACATCATAAATGGTATTCTTATCTTCCGCAGTTGCATTTGAACATCAAGCAAAAGAATGGGTGTCAATTTAGTCATAAATTCTATGAGTTGTGTGTTGGTTCAAGCTCTCATTTTTGTGCTTGATGCATGCAGCCATGACGTCAACGCATGGTCAGAATTATATTCATCTGACATGGATTTTACAAAAACCTATGAGAATTTGCTCTATAGTAATTTAGTTCAAGACTTCTACTTGTAATATTGAATGCCTCTACTCTTTACTGTATTTGAAAGTTTATTTATTTAAGGAGCACTCTTTTATGATTTTATCATTCATTTTGATGATGAACCATATTGTGTGGTTAGAAATATTAATTTTAAAGTTGTTGGGTACATAATTTAATCTAAAACTGTCCTCTAAACATTATAGTGGAAGCTTAAGGTTTCGTAATAATCCAATTACTTGACATTTTTTCTACCAAATTTTATATTTAGAGAGAGGCTACAGCCTACCATGGTGTGACTTTAAGCATCTTTCATATATGTTAGTTAAGCATCACATGGGATATATTGCATACTCAATTATATGAACTTTGGGGCCTCCTGTGTACTTCCATAAAAAAAATACATATATTTCTTCATCTTCACTCATCACCTCAAAACTATGTTGCTTAATTTCGATTATTAATTAATAATATAATCTTTTTTAAGCCTACCTCATAATTCTTACACGTTTCATGGGAACCGTTTTTGCTATCATGTCCTAAAAGAGTGGTGTTGAAGTCAAATTGGGAATATATTCAAATGTGACCTATTTTCAATTATATTATTTTTTCTAGCCAAGTCCTAATAGGTCTTTTGAATGTTCTCTAAGTACACATTGTGATAGTCTTCAGTGAGGCCAAACTCTATGTTATGCATGTGAGGAGGGGGCAAAAGCATATTTAGCCTACAAAATTTGGTATTCACAATTTTTGGAAAACATCGTAATCATGTTGCAATAATGGTTGTCTAATAATGCTTATATGTCATTTAGAGTGGATGGAAAATATGCTAGTATGTACCACAGTTGTCATTTCTAAAGCTCAAAAATGTATACTTAAGTATTACATTAAAGATTGATAAAAAGGAAGAAAATGTGTTGGGTTTACTTAACATACATGTATTGAAGAAGGTGTGGCACTTGTTTTCCACTCTATCATCAAAATATTCAAAATTGGAAGTTCATAAATGAGATGTTGAGTATTAGAGTTATATCTAGAAGGAGAGATACAAATAGTGAGAGCAACAAGATTTTAGATATGGTAAATTAGGTGGGAGCTGAGGAGATAATGCTAGATAAACTAAGAGCATAAAGATTGCACAATTGTTAACAACACATAAAACTAGTGTATGTTATTTTTTAATGGTATTCCCTACCTATCCTAAATGAGTATGTCAAGTTTTTGTTTCTAAGATAGTCTATCAATTTCATTCACTCGTAAAAGTCAAAAACTTTGGTTCTATATTTTCCACCCTTGGGTCTTCGTTGTTAAAAAGTAGTCATTGTTTTCTAGTTGATTTGGAAGTAAAGCTTTTGCACTAAGTTCTGCAATGATTAGAAATAATTGAAATAAAACCATACAATACCCAAAAACATAAACTCTCTAAGACTAGCTATCGTGTTCAAATACAAGGTGTCGAAATATTAATCTAAACATTAATGTTTTTAATAGGTCTTTCAAAATATTAATCTAAACTCAAGTCTATCACACAAGAACAATAAAGTACGACCTTTGTATGGATGTAAACTATTCTAATGGTATCAATATGCACAGCTCAATGACAATTTATTTTTTGATTAGGCATGATCTTTGAGCATGCCCAAGGGGGCAGCCCAAGTGCAAGCCCTAGGCAATTTTGGCGGAAGAGATACCCCTACCTCCTTGGGTCTTATCCAAATGTGGCATGTCTCCCGAGATGTTTTCCACAAAACAAAAAAAAACAATATCCTTCAATAGTAATTTTTATTGCTATTTTTTGTTTTGCCTTGTGTAGAATGGTGGTCTTATTTTGCACAATTTAAATTTTGTAGTTTAGACCCTCTCAAGGAGTCACTTCTCTACTGTTATTTTGACTTTGTCGCCCTAAACGTTATTGTTAATTTAGTGTCCAAATGAGAAGGCTTCAGAAAACCAGTCTATATGTTAAAACTACCTCTTTCTTCACTACCCCAACATGAGATTTGGATTTATCGGGCATCATCTTGGGCTTATCCACAACAAGATACACAAACAAACTAAACAGATGGGAAGAGAAATGAAATTCAGTGTCGATTTGTCTCAAAATAACAAAGTAGAAGGAACTCCATACCCATTGAATTTGGCTTCATTGTTCTAGTAAAATATTTGGATTTATTGGCTTTCATCTTATGCTTTAGCATTAATGTGATTCAATTGAAAAATAAACTTCAATTGCAAAGTAAACTTAATCGCTTCCTATTTGGAAAACTTCCACTAATATCCAAAGTTGTACAAAATCACAAGTGATAATGTGTTCTAGTAATAAGTTGGTCTTTAAGAGTAAGCATGTGTCTAGCATGGCTTTCGCAGCAAGATGTGTCTTGCTCAAGCTTTGCTTGCAAAAGCTTCTCAAGTCAGTTTCAAGCCTAAGGGTCTTGGGCATAGTAGTTGGCGAAGTCCTTGGTTCTTACAAGGCTTATTCCTTAAGCTCATAAAGCTCACTCGACCATCACCTCATTTCCAAAAGACTAGCTATCATTTGCCAAGTCTAAGACATCAAGTTGATGGACAAGCTGCTCACCTCTTTGCAAGAGGACAAATAGCTCCCTAAGGCCACTGCCACCACATTCTCTCCATCAAGCCAGGCATGTCGGGACATGTATGCAATTTTTTATTTATTTCCTTGTTTTTTAGTGTTTATAGAAAGAAAAATTATTTTCCTTACATACAATCAGTTAGCTTTATTTTATTTATTTTGCATTGGATCTCAGTTAGACTTACTAATAGGCTATGAAGTCCCTTCGGGCTTGCCTTAAGTGTTTAAATTGGGAGGTTGATCGTACAGTGTGTACTAGACAGTGGTGAGCAACTCTAGATTATGTGCTATCTACTTGAGGATCCTTTATCCATGGAGAGCGTCAGCAATTCAAGATCAGGATCCTCAAAAAAAAAATCTGTCTTCCTGATTGTCTAGGCTAACAGCTATCCTAGATGTAAAATTAATGGTCTAGTTGAGAATATGTTCTTAGGTATGCAACTACTAGAATTGTCTAGTTAAGAAAATGTTTTTAGTTATTTAGTAACTACTAGAATGGATCAGATGTTCCTTTTTTCTTTTGTAGTTTGACCATATGGTTTTTAAATATGCAATACTATAGGTGATTGCAACCAGAAATAATACTAATACTGCCTATGCTGTTTGACCATATGGTTTTGGTCACCGGAGCTTGCAATGTAAACACACACGGGCTGTCTTCTTGTACCGGCTTTCAGGGACTTATTTTATAATAATATAAATAAATACCTTTTATCAAAGCGAAAAAAAATCAGTTTGTGTTGGACATATAATAGAGACAAAGCAATCAAATTAAAACTCTCGTGAAAAATTGTTGTCCAAATTACCATGCAAAAATGAATCAATTTCTAGTAGCAATGCATCAAAACTGTATCCACGACGATTCATTTAGTAACATGGATTTGATCAGCATTCACTATATATCAAAACATCCACTATATATCAAAACATCCACTAGGTTAAAAAATGATTCCCAAAATCTGCGTTGTTTGATATGAAAATGGATAACAAAGCAAGAATATCAAGTCAATTGGCAGATTGAAAATAATAATAATGATTGTTTTAGTTGGCACTGCAAAAGGAGCAGAGGGTTCTTCTTTCAACAAATAAAAGATCCTCAAAAATGCTCGAACTACATAGTCGATTATTTGAAAAAAATTCTATTGAACATCATAAGTCCAGCCAGATAGAGATTATTTTTCACCAACTTATATCCCAAACAAATTGGTCTCGTATGAGGCTCTTCCCTGGCAAACATAGAATTCAATTATCACTGTTCGAATAAAAAATTACAAAAGATCCCCAAATAAATGGGTTGCCAAAAAGAATCATCAAAGCCACCGGAAGGCACGTGATTTAAAATCAACACTGGCAACACTTCAAGTGGGAATCTGGGAGCAGCTGGAGCTATAGGCCTTGGTCAGGACAGCAAAGGAAACCTCATTTTTCGCTTTTGCTGAGGTCTTGGAAAAACTACAAATAATGTGGCTGAAGCCAAGACTATATGGCATGGCCTGGCCTTAGTAGTTTCTCATGGCATCTCAAGGGTTATCATTTAAACGGACTTTCAAGTCCTTCCCTCTACTCTTTTTCCTAGCAAAAACCTTTGAAATTGACAATTGAAGCAGGAGACGGTCAATATCCGGGGCCTTTCCGACAAGGTTCTGGAATACCGCATTCATCATACTCCCCATAGAGCTAACAAGGCGGCTGATCTTTTAGCTAAGTAGAAAACTTTCTTGGGAATCAACCACGAATGGTTAAAAAACTAGAAGACTTGCTTCATCAAGGGCTTCGAGAAAGACTAACCAAAATATTAAATAAGGAAAGGACCAGAAAACGGACTTTCAAGTCCTTCCCTCTGCCCTTTTTCCTAGCAAAAACATTTGAAACTGACAATTGAAGCAGCGGATGGTCAATATCCAGGGCCTTTCCGACAAGTTTCTGGAATACTGCATTCATCATACTCCCCATAGAGCTAACAAGGCGGCTGATCATTTAGCTAAGTAGAAAACTTTCTTGGGAATCAACCAAGAATGGGTTAAAAAACTAGACAACTTGCTTCATCAAGGGCTTAGAGCAAGCCTAACAAAAATATTAAATAAGGAAAGGACCAATAATTCAATCAATAATTGGAGCAAACAACTTTGCAATTTGTCCAGAGTCTTTGTTTCTTTGAATTAGGGGATTAGGTGGAATGGAATGTAGTGGGATGTCTTTTACCCCCATGACTTTTCCTCCTTCCTTGAGCATTCTAATTAGCACGCTCCTTTCCCTCTTTCAGACATCATTCCTCTCATGTCTTGGCAGTGGGAGAAAATACAGGGAGCTCAAGCATGTGATCACGATGGATAAAATTTGGTTTTCAACTTTTCAGTTTCGAGTTTTTGGCTTCCTTCCAACTACAATGTGTTATCTTCCTACTACAAGTTTGGTGTGCTATGGCTTTGCTACTGGCAATTTCTCTCTCCTATAACATTGGCTTAGCATCAGAATTCAGCCTGTCCTGCTGTCAAATGTCAAGAGATATCCAGTGGCTCTCTATTCTGATCTGAATCTTTCTCTTGGCCAAACTCATTTACAAGTTGGTTTCCAATTCTTTCTCGGCCTGGTCTTTTCAGTGTTTTTTTAATTTTCTTGGTCTGGATTTTTCCTGTGTGGTCTGGTCTCTTTGAGCTAGGATTTCTAATGGCCCTCAGAAAATCCAAAACACCCAAAGACCCTGGGGATTTCCAAAACCCAAATTAAGCCTGCTATATATTCCACCAAACTGTTTGCTCCTAAGTGTAAGAAACACCAGATGGATACCAAAGCCCAAATGCAGGATTGGATGGCTAACCGCCATTCCTCCGCTTCTGCTACTGGAAGTAGTATCTTGAAGAATGTTAAAACTCTGGATCCGGTGAAAGAATTCCGAAACCCTCTTGTGGTGACAATTCCCCCGATTCCTATTCCTTTTCCTCTTGACCCCATGGCCATGAGGACTAGACATTCAATCTATGGAAATGCTATTACCATCACTGAATTTAAGCAAGTATGGATTACTAGCACTTTCAGAGGGCTGAATGTGAAAGATTCTATCCGTGAAAAGTTAAAATGTGTTTCCAATAATCGTGTTGTTAATCGAATTTGACAAGATCACCGGATTAACGAATGGTCATGGTGGAGTGATCATGCGAGTCAAGCAAGATTACATCACACAGCTGAAAGCAATTGAAACCATCAAACGAGAATATTACACAAACAGAGTCTCCACGAGAGTAATGCAAATGATACAAGATCAAAATAGTATTATGAGGATGCAAAAGCAAGATCAGAATACACAGAACAATAGCTCTCTATATCATTGAATACTGGCAGATTGAATGAATAATGCAACGGAAGAGAGGTATTTATAGGTTGGAGAGATAGTGAAACCCCACATTCTACTAAATGTGGTATTGATCCTCCTAAATGACCTCTAGAACCCTAAGCAAGTTAATGTATCCATTTAGCCAAAACCCGTAGGAAAAAACCCTGCACCAACACCCTCCCCATAAGCACAACTTATGTAGACGATGATGCAAAAAATGCAAAAAATGGGTCTCGGCAACGAACCCTAATGTACCCATGTACAATGCAATCTCTCATAAAGTAGAGAAAAGGAGAAAACCTAGTTGAAAAAAACTCCCCCCCAAAAAAAAGAAAATAAGAAGGGACTAAAAGACCCCCCAAATGATGATGTTAAAGCAATTAGTACTCCAAGTACAGCTCGCAAGACGATGAAGGTCGATGACGAGATCCTCTCCCTGAAGACTGTAGAAGCTCCATTCGCATCGAACAATGTTTCTTCCCTTTGGCAAAGGAAGAACACGATCTGTGTACTAAAAGTCTGCCCATTCCACAATGGAAGATGAAGGCAGCAGTATGAAGGTCTCTAAATGTGGCCCAAATCGTATTTGTCGCATAGGTCTGGCAAGAATGTGCACAGAATCTGAAAGTAATACCACTAATGTGAACCAGTTAGAAGAATGACATGGTACATTCGCTAAAAGAATGTTCATGTAAAGAGTGGAGCATGAATCACCAACTGAAAAAAATGAGTCGTCGATGCTCACAATAGGTGTACTCATACTATAAACAGTGAAGTCCTCTGAAGTGCAAGTCTGTGAAGGCTCTGAAAGAGCAACAATCTGCACAGGAATGAATGTAGAATCTATAATAGGACAACTGAGGTCTAGCAAAATCTCATCCTGTAGTGGTGGCTCGACAGAAGGAAGAGCACTATCCACCTAGAATGTGTCGTCACAGAAAATAAAAGTAGGTGAGAGTACAACTGTCTCAAAAGAGACAAGAAGCGGAGGAGGAGGTGTGACATAAATCTCAAAGGGATCACTGGAAAGAGACTGTAGAATGCTTCAAACAGTGCATGGACACTCTGTATGTTCCACATGGTGGTGTAGATCCCATGAAACATGCAACAAGTGACCATAGACAGTCACAAGAGTTGGTCCAGTCATTGTATTGCCTTGGGTCAATAGAAGCAAAAATATGTCCATATAAGAATGGAATAAGTACCTGATCCATGAGTAAATATTCCATATAAGCACACCATGAAGCATAATTGTCCTTTCCAAGAAGGATCACTGAGGATGAAACAACTCTGCTCATCAGGAATCTCTCAAGTAGAGTCAACATGACCACAACTGAAAGTAATAGTGCACGCTCTAGAGATGGACTTCGGATTACATCGAAAATGAGTCCAATCAAGTGAGAGCAATCAATACATACGTGACAATACACATTCAAATGGACGTCAGGCTCTCCTGACAATGCATCCAAAAATACAAGAGTAATTTGTGCAAGCAGTCACTAAATGGGCACAAGTAACAGTTATAAAAACTGAATGTGCACATGAAAGAATGTAGGCCCCAATAAAATATCCCCAAGACAATTAACAGTGACCCCCCTGTGTTTGCAATAACAAAGCACACTCAATGTGAGCATGTCAGACTCAGCTGACAATGCATCCAAACATGTAAGAGCAAATAGTGCAGATGACCAAATTTGTACACATAAAATGCAAACAAGGCAAGCAAAGGACGTCGGACTCTGTCGATAATGCATCCATATGAGAAGTAAATGTGTGAACTAGTCAGGGAGCCCCCCCCAAATTTTGGCACTTTATAAATTAGTGTGTTTTACAATGTAAATGGGCTAGCTACATGGGAAATTGAAAAATACACACTTTTGCAAAAGAGGGTGCTCAATTTTGAACTACCATTTGCAAGATATTAATAAAACAATTTCTCGTAAATAGCCTATTTTTAATAAAAATTGCACTAAATGATTAAAATAGTAAGTTTGGGCAAGGTGAAAAGTGTCTTCCAACCACTCGTTGGAACCGGCTCTGAGTCTGGAATAAGGTGGTTTGATCTTTTGAGGGGAATTCGACCTCCTACCAATCCAAACCTCAACTTCGTTTTCGACAAGCGGAGATACAAGCTTTAAAAGACTCAAAATTTGCTCTTTTTTAAAATATTTCAAATGACTTTGATTTTCAGCATGCTAAATGATGTTATAGAAATTTTATAAAGTCATTAATAAATGAAAAATATTATAAAAAAAAAGGCAAATACCAATATGTGAGATGGAAGTTGACCTTGGGCCCACCAAGGAGGAAAGGCACCAAAAGGGCGCCGAGTGCAGAAATCAGTCCCTAGGGTGCTCAAAATGACCAGGTTCAATGCCAATAGTAGCTAGTAAATTTCACTCCTCTCATATTCCAACACCCAACAGCTGAAAGTGGTCATTTTCTCCTTCAACGCAGGGCAAATGAACATCAGAAAAGCCAACACCATGTGTCAAAATGTGATGCCAATGCTAGAGAAAAGAAATAGAAACTACAAAGCACGCCAATATTAGAATCAATACCAGGCAGCAAGGTACAGATCTGAAAGTGTCAGATCTAAACAAGGTTTCCCACACTTTTCTTAGCAGACAATGGACGCCAAGTGTAGAGCTATCCAAAAGTGTCGCCACTTCTCCAACAACTACGCCTTAGATCTGAACTACCATGTGTGAATGCAGCCAAGACTCTACTTTTGCAGATCCATATCATACAAAAAAAAACTTTTGTTGGAACACACCAAGGCAGAAGTGTATTTGTAGCAGCAGAGCTAGAGCAATGGCATAAAAGGTATTAGCGTTGCCGCCAATATAACCCTTGACAAGTGAAGCACCACTTCAAAACGTGAATAAGTTGAACAAGATCTCAAACAAGTAGAAAAGGATGCCAACCTTTAGATTTTTCAATGCTTCTCTCTCATTCTTGCAAATCCAACGCTTGTACAAAATGCTCCAATGCCAAGCTAAGCTTTCTTCCCTTCAATAAAAAAACAGATCTAAGAAATACAGTGCTTTGGTAGAAGTCAACGCTGCAGATGAGGACGACACCTATGCAGATCACATTCAGGTGGATTTAAGATGTTTTTGGCTGCTTAGCTGGAACACCAAGCTTGAAATAGTAGATCCAAAGCGTCAAGTTCTCCAACTCTTTGTCTCTCCTCCAATGGATCCTCCTCATGAAATCCAAGCAAATCACAGAAAACCAACGCCAAAGTAAGGAAGTCAAGCTTTAAAAAAATAGATCTGCAACCAAAACAAACAATAGTCTCCTTCCAATGCAAATTGGATCCTCCTAGATCTGAAGCAAACAAAGAGAAAAAACCAATACAGTAGTTTCCTCGAATTTTACAGAAAAAGACCCTTACAATTTCTTTTCCCGATGATTTTGAGATTTTTTGCAAAAAATAACCCCGAAATTTCATAAACCCACTAAAAAATTGCCCAAAACAAACTCTAGATTTCAATAAAACTTAACAATAATAAAACCAGACAATCGAATACCGGATTGGTGCTCTAATACCATAATAGATTTGCCAAGATCACTGGATTAACAAATGGTCATGGTGAAGTGATCATGCGAGTCAAGCAAACATACATCACACAGTTGAAAGCAACTGAAACCATCAAACGAAAATATTACACAAAGAGAGTCTCCACGAGAGTAATGCAAATGATACAAGATCAAAATAGCATTATGAAAATGCAAAAGCAAGATCAGAATACACAGAAGAACAATAGCTCTCTATCTCACTGAATACTGGCAGACTGAATGAATAATGCAATGGGAGAGAGGTATTTATATGTTGGGGAGATAGTGAAACCCCACATTCTAGTGAATGTGGTACTAATCCTCCTAAATGACCTCTAGAGCCCTAAGCAAGCTAATGTATCCGTGTATCCAAAATCCGTAGGAAAAAGGCCTACACTAACAGTGGTCATTCAGGGTCACATAACCGTTGCTATGTTTAAGTCGCGCTCCTCTCCTTCGAGACTGTCTGATGGTTCTCATGGGGGTGATAGATCAAATTTCTCTCTCCAGTCATGAGTTTATTGTGATGAAAAAGGAAGTGTAGGAGCTCAATCAGATTGTCTCTCAATAACAGGAGCAGATTAAAAACTTGTCTATTGAGGCTAGTTTAAAAGGTAAAGCTCCTCTGCACTTGTTGCTGACTTCTACGACTTCAAGCAGGATGTTACTTCAGTGGACCAGATTTTTCGTGGGCTTTATAATATAACAAGCCATGGTCCTTAAGAGTCTTGAAACCATTTATAATGTTCATCTCTGTCCAGTGACCAACCCATTAAGGGATGACAAAGTTCATGATTTTGGGCCTCGATTGGTTGCTAAAGTGGGGGAGAAGCCATAGGTGGAAGTTGATGCACAATCTGCGGGTGCTTCTAGTCTTACCAGACCTGGTGGTTTGGTCCTTGTTGATTTGTTGGTTTTTTTAGTTTTCAACTGAGGTTAGAGAGAGGGTATGCCCTCGATGATAGTTGTTATACTCCGAAACCTTTGATTAGTTTTAATGTTGATTCTGCTACTGATGTTGGTAGTTATAAACACCCTGATGTGAACAACGTTACGTTTATGTTTTTGTTACTTTCTTACAATACTTACAGGAAAAGTAGTATCCTAAAGAGGGCTACTTGGGTTATCCTGAAAGCTAGAATTTATGTTTCGGTTATATGTTGGAAGACTACTAGACACATTTCTTATAGTGGCATGTTGTACTTTATATTTGATAGTTTTCTCTTATATATAGCCAAAAATACTCTTTTCACCCCTTTTTTTAATTACAAAAGGTCCTCCCACTATAACTACTCCCTTGCCTAAATCAAAACACATCTTTTTATCCATTTGAAGAAAAACCTTTGTTGACACAGCGCAGAAGCACTACTAAATAACATGCTTTTGTTCTACATTCTTGCAACAATATTAAATCTCTGCACCACTTGAATTTGATTAATCTGGTGTGTAATCTACCAAATTAATCAAATTGAAGAGATAACTACTTCCAACGCATTTATTTCCACCTTTAGTCACAGAGTTCTATGCATCAACCTGTTGTCAACCTGGAGTTGCACCCTGAATCGAAGACGTGCTGATATGGTTAATCCTCTCTCCAGTTGAAACAGTGGGATCTTCTCATGAGGGTGGTGTTGGACTAATCGTCAGCGTCCCCCTCAAGGATTTGTGACATGGACTAACAGCCTCCCGTGGGTACTTATCTAGGATTTGTATCAGGCGTTACAAGGTCAACCTTTTGGCGCAACGGCAAACATTCTTTTATAACATTTGGTATCAAAGCCGTGGTCACAGGTTCGAATCCCCTCGGGTTACGCTGAGGGGGGGATTGTTGGACTAATCACCAACGTCCCCCTCAGGGATTTGTGACATGGACTAACAGCCTCCCGTGGGTACTTATATGGTGTTTGTATCGGGCGTTACAAGGTCGCCCTTTTGGCGCAACGGCAAGTATTCTTTTATAACAGGCGGGTGCCTCAATGGTGAGAAGAACCTCCAAAGAAAACTAGTACCTATAAGATGTATCAATGAGGATCTCTACTTTGCATTGCGGACTACCATGGAAAAGGGAGAAAGAAACTTGAAGGGGAAATCCTACCTAATGACGGTGATACACCAGAATGTTTGATCCACTCTACTTGGAACCTTGAACACTGAATAAACAAGGGAAAAGGAAGACCCTTGATTTTCAGTTGATCACTATGCATAAGTATTTCATGAGAAGGTTCGATCCAATGACAAAAACGTGAGGGAAAATGATGGAGAGAGGTCTGATACAAGACACTTTGCAACCACCTAACATCCACTTACAGCTTTAGCAAAAGACATAAAACACTGAACATGACCTACATAACATGATGAGCTAGCAACTAGATACGAATCAAAATTTAAGAAGAGAGAGAAATCTACCACGTATGCAAATTGTTGAATGAATGTATACTATGCTAGCACTTGAAATCTGAAAGTATAGAGCTTCTATTGATTAAAAAAATTACACAACTCACCAATGACAGAGTCTGGTCTTCCCAAGAGAGGGATGATTTTACAAGGTTGAAAAGCCATTAATATAGAAAGTTACAAAAAGCCAAGAGATTGATGTTGGAAAATAAAAGAGCTAAACTCAAACCAACTCAGCGTTTACAAAAGTCTATTTTGTCTTGCATGAAAATTCCTTGCGTTGGAAAAGAAGAAGAAGAAGACAAGCTTTGGACACATGAAATCTACGAATAGATGTCTTGACTTGAAACCCAGTCAACTCCAAAACAAGAGTAGTCAAATCCACTCGAACTACTGAAACATTTGAAAGTCTCCTCTTTGCATGAAATCAATGCAAATGCCAAATTAAGAATTACGTTTGAACCGCTGGAACGTTTCAAGCTCTAAGACAAACGAGAGTGTGAGTGCATGGAATTTCTGGCTGTTTGAAACGTTCAACACTTTGCTTGTTCATCATGCAAAACAACTCTATTTTCAGAACATGCTTGCTTTCTTAAACGTGTTTACTTCGTTGGAGTCACTCACGTTAGTCTGTGCATGAGCTTTGTTCACCCTGCCTTTGTTTTTATTATGCATTTGTTTTATTCATTGTTCATGCTTATTGTCCATGTTCAAATCTAGTTCAGTCATGTTTGTGTTTACATCTCTGTTCATGCTATTGATCATGCTCAGTTCACTTCGTGTTTTCTCTGGCTTTTCCCGTGTTCCACTTTAATTCAGGATTCGGGCTTTATTTTGGTCGGGCCTCTGTGCTTATATTTTCCTATGCTTGGCATTTTCTTCTCTTTTTTGGCCTTTGCTTATGCTTTAGCCTTCAGGGTTTTGGTTCTTTGCTTGTGGCCTTGTCTTTTCTATCAGGGTTTTGTCCCTCCCAAATTCCTTCAGACTTTTTGTCCGAAGGAGTTCATTTCCTTGTGCTTTTGCTTTATTTCTATCGGGCTTTTCCCCAGGTATATCCTCCAACGGATCTTTTTCTGAATTCCTTCAGACTTTTTGTCCAAAGGAATTCCTTCGGACAAAAAGTCCGAAGGAATTCGTCTCCTTTGGCTATCTTTCCCCGAAGGGCATGTGCCCTTCGGTAACTTTGTTTTTGTCCTTTGCTTTATGAAGGTGCCCTCAGCAAGGGCTTCTGCTTCCCAAAAATGCCCTTCTGGCTTTTTGATTTGGTCCTTTTAGTCGCCAAGTGCCCTCCGCAAGGGCTATTCGTCCTCAAAAGTGCCTTTCAGAACTTTTGAAAGAGTCCTGCCACCGACCAAGTGCCCTCCACAAGGGCACTTCTCCTTCGGAAAATTTGATTTTGTCTTTCGAAACTTTTTCCAAAGTCTTCTTCGGGCTTGAAGTGTCCCCCACAAGGGCACATACCCTTATGGTAAATTGTAAACGTCCCTACGCAACACCCAGATGTCCTCCACAAAGTCACTTCTCCTTAAAACATACCTTTCGGAAGAATTGTAAAGGCCACCTCGCTGTATAATTGCCCCCGCAAGGGCAGTTGCCCTTCGGGCTTTTTGAAGGGCACCTAGGTTTTTTTGAAATTGTCCTTCGGATGAATTGTTTGGACTTGAAAACCATAAAGTGAACCAACTCGAAGGGTACATACCCTTCGGGACTTTTGAATTGGACCTTCTCGAAGGGCAGGTGTCTTTTCAACTGTGCTTTTCCCTTTTTCTTTCGAACAAAAAGTCCGAAGAAAATAAACTTTGAACGACTGCCACTTAGTCATTTTTTTGGACTTTTACGCAGTCCTTTGAGAGCTCTTTCTCTCGGACAAAATGTCCGAAGAAATAGTCCACCTCTTACAACCCGAAAAAATCCTTGGGAAGACAAAATAAATAGACTTACCGCTTGTCTGTCTTGGCTTTTGGCTGAACGTGATGCTTAGAAGAGGAGGATAACCCTTTCAACCTATTGTAGATGGCCACTTGGGTGGCTGCAAATGCACATTTAAGAACCCCAAAACTGATTCACAAGACAAACTTGGCACCATAGCAAAGTTCCGAATAGTAGGGGTGACAATTTGCCCTGTGGGGGCAAAATTGTCAACACAACCATAGACAAGCATTCAACCAAGGCATGCATTCATTCTTAGAAATAAAGAAAGGAAGTACAGTTATGTCCACAGATGATCGAAAGGGTTAATGGGACTGTAAAAGTAAAACTAGCTTAGAGTAGACAAAAGGAGCGTTCAACATGTTTCCAAGGAACTATATGGAAAAAGAAAAACAGAAAATAAGGAATGTCTTGTGGCCATACAATCACAAAGTGAAAGGAGAAAGATAAGTTATAATGTATTATGTCATCTAGTCACAAATAAGAACTTCATGTTAAATCCCAGTTGATATGACTGAATGGCAAGGTGGAGCAATTACCACGATAAAGATCCAGTTTCAAATCCCACCTAGGAACCGCTGGGCCAAACACCCCACAATAATGCGGCTGCAATAAAGTGGGAGAAAAAGTGCATGCGCTATACAGCCTGGGGAGTGGAGTATGCATTTGTGTCCCCAATAAAAACTTATGTAAAGCTTGAAGATTTCATGAATAATCTAGTTAAGAATTTCTTCTCTTCACCCTCAAGGAATAAGAATAAAACCCAAATATTCTATGGAAAACTCTATCAGGTTTGTCCATTCCATTCATTATATTAGTAGAGTGTATGTTGCAACAAAAATGGCTTACGACTTATGTTAAAGAAGAATTACTTTGAATTACATCTTTTGTCACAAATGGGTCCCTGTACAGCCAATCATCCTGTTTGCCAATATGCCAATTTTTCGACTGCACTGCATCATGCAGATTTTGGGAGTCCCTGCCGTAGGTCATGAGGCTGCTAGTGGGATTTGCACCTGGGTTGCTCCGATACAAGTGTATCTACTTAACCGTTACACTACTACCCGGAGGACACTATTTGTAACTTGTAATACATACTTGAAACCTTGTAAACACTGAATGTAAAAAGTAAGCTAGCATTCAGGTGGAGATTGGACACCATTCTGATTAGCATAGACAAGTAGTGTTTCTTTTGAATTGTCGATCTCAAATTAAAAAAGAGAGACTTTTAGAACAATAAAATTCAATGGTGTTAATTGACTTTATCTGTGTACTGACATCCTAAGAATCTATAATAATATCAAGTTCAAGTATAGCCTATAACTTTCCGGTGATCAGAGTATAAACAATCCTATTGAAACATACATGAGCATAAACATCTTAAATTTAACAAAAATTGCCAAAAGATTCAGGACATACAATGCATTTTCTTTTTGTGAAGAATTTCCAGTGCATTTTTAAAACCTTTGTACACCAATAGATTATCATTAAACCCTTCTTTTATTTGGCTTTGGCTCAAACACCTTATAAATAAGGAAGCCAAAGCCATGTACATATCACCTACATATGACTAATGTTGCACAGAAAAATTTAATAGCCTACATATACTGCAGCATTGACAATGTAACAATCATCATTTTTATCTCCCATTGACTCCAAGCAAACTCCACTGGAGCACACCAACCCACCATCCACTACCTCAACATTTATAATATTGCCACTGCAGAAATAATACACGTATTCATCAGGGAAGTTACATGCCAGGTCATTAGTCAAAGTATTGCAAACAGAATATAAGATAAGTCACTCAATTGATTTATTAAACCATGCTGGTGAAGTTGTATAACCATCCCAGTTATACTAGGAAAAAATACTGCAATAGAACAATGCAAGATGTAAGGTTTTATATGCGAGTGAGAATTGATTGGATATGATTGCAGCCCTCTAGGAAGACCATTGTCTTTTGTTTGTCCAGCCTGTGCTTACATATCGCACAAACTGACTTTTTCAAAATCAGGTATTATGTCTCCACATAAACTCTTGCGTGCTTCATCTGTCTACTTAAAACACATATGCCTACTCAAGAAATCAATGCTGCTTTATAATGCTTGATTAGAAGTAAAATATACTTTCTTGCATACTAGGCACTATGCAGCTGCTACTTGGTCAAGACTCGAAATTGAAAGACGCTTGAATTATGATGAGAAAACAATGTTCGGTCATTTTGTTAGTTTTGTACCAATAGTAAGAAAATTGGTTTTCCTTCTATTTTATCAAAAACTGTAGTTTCGTTTGGTATTATATCTTTCATTGGAGGTCAGCTCTCAAAAGAAAAGTTGTGAAGATAACAGAGGTTATTGCAAAACAAATCATGTTTTCAGCGGCTAGTATTGTTAGGTATCTAAAAGACAAATTTTATTGAACATAGGTTTACCTTGAATTATTTTATTACAGCCTGGAAGAGTATAGTATGGGATCGAGAGTTGGGGCAGAAGGTATGATTTTCTGAAAGGCTTATGTCATGCTGCACTAGTTGGGTTTGTGTACTCCTTTATCAAAGCAGTGGCCACTCTTTTTTCTCTGGCTTCAGAATGGGTGCATGCCAATGGCAGCTTTCCAAAGCCAATTCAATTGCAGCGATCTATTTTCCAAGGGTGCCCTTTAGCACCTTATTTGTGTTCTAGCAGTTGATGCTCTTTTGAAACCTCCAAGAATCCAGAGCCAAATTATTGCAAATATTCTTCCAAATGGCTTGTACAACTTCTCAACTTGCACTTTATGAATGATTCTGCTCACACCCCAACTCGATCCAGACTTGGTGGAAAGCACAAACCAGTGCTTGGATATACTTTGCTGAAGCCTTCGAAACAGTAATTAGTGAAGGAATAACTGCGGTCATCAGTTGGCCAAAACACAATACTGAGTGGCTAAATTGTCATTCAAAGAATGTTGACCCGGGCCAGATTCCCATTGGGTGCAATGCCCTCAACCGTCAATTTCCCTGCAAAAGCCCTATGGGAATTGGAACCTATGCTCTCTTTTGCAGGAAAACTGTAAGTTGTGAAAAGGATTTTAAAGCAAGCCATATGTTTTATTCTTCTTGTCTCTTCCCTTTCGGAGTAGGAATCAAGATTGCACAATTAAAAGCACCATTATAAAAGTATCTATAGGAAAATCAAGGGGATGACAAGGGGTACATTGTATGTCTTGGGAATTATGTTCGGATGAAAAATGGACATTTAGAGCTGTTACTGGTGATGTTCCAAGATTTTTGTTACAAGATTTTAATGGCCTCACAATGCAGATATCCAAAGTCCTTTCAAACTGTAGGGTGCTTAGTGGGGGCAAGTTGTTAGGCCAGGAATAATGCCATGACAATAAATAATAATTTGGTGCAAACCAAAATTGTATTCACATTACTCTTAAATGAAGAAAGCTTAATAATATATAACCACAATATGGCTATCATTTCACTTTCTAGGAAGACTATTCATATTCCTACATAGTCTATTCATCTACCACTATGAGACAAAAGTTCTACAAATAACATCTAGAATTAATAATATTATATACAATAATATTACATCCTCCCTTGATCCATAGGGGTTATTGTGAAACCAAGCATGCCTCTGAACTTTTCAAAATTTTCTCTTCCAAGCAATTTTGGCAAGATGTTTGTTGGTTGTTCCTCAGTAGGACAATGTAACAATTTTACACTGCCATCTTTCACATAATGCCAAATCAAATGAAATTTTGTGTTGATGTGCTCAATTCGGTCATCAAAGACTAGTTTCTTCGCCATTTGAATTGTAGATATGTTGTCAACTATGATTGGTGTTGACGAGACATGTTGCTCCTGCAAATCTGAAAGAAGCCATCTAAGCCACAAAATTTCAGTAATTGCCTTTGAAGCTGCCATGTATTCTGCTCCCCCTGAAGAAATTGTCAGCACTGATTGCTTCTTTGACTTCCAAATGACAACCATTGTTCTCAAATTCATCAAAAAAATTGAAGTAGATTTCTCATATTCAGAGTCACTAGCATAGTCAGAATTTGAATATCCAACCACTTTGAAGTCTTATGCCCTGAAGTATTTGAGCTCAAAATTATGAGTTCCTTTTAGATATCAAGACTTTTTTTGATACTTCCTAGTGACTTTCTCTGGGTTGTTGCATAATTCTAGAAATAAACAAACACAAGAAATATCTAGTCTAGATGTCATCACATAGATTAGACTTCCAATGAGTTGTTTGGATTTAGTGGCATCTATCAAATTTGTGGTATCCTCTAATGTCAGTTTTATATTTTGTTCCATGGGTGTACTAAGAGGCTTACAATATGTCATTCTGAATTTGCTCAGAATTTCACCATATATTTATGTTGAGTGATAAAGATATACTTCTATTTTTTAATCACTTCAATACCCAAATAATAATGAAGATAACTCAGATCTATCATTTCAAAGTCTTTCATCAACTCTGCCTTGATTTTTGCAGTGTATCTCCATTATTTCCTGTGATGAGCAAATCATCCACACACCCCAAGAAATACAATTGTTTTGTCAATTGTTTGGACAAAAAAAATTGTCTTCAAACTCAACATTTGAAATTCATGTTCAACAGGGGCTCAATGATTTTTTCGTACCATGCTCTTGAGGCTTGTTTCAAACCATGTAGCAATTTTTTCAGCTTGCATACTTTGTGCTCTTGGACATCCATTGCAAAACCTTTTGGATGAGTCATATACATTGTTTCTTTGAGATCACCATTCATAAATGTATTTTTTACGTCTATTTGATGAACTTTCCATCCGTTTTGTGCTACCAAAGCCAATAAAGTTCGAATGATAGTTTGTTTTGTTGTTGGTAAAAAGGTATCATTGTAATTTATCCCTTCTTTTTTTAGCAAATTCCTTTGCGATTAACCTTGCTTTGTATATGTCAAGAGGGCCATTTGTTTTGGATTTGTTTCGAAAGGCCGACTTGCAACCAATATGTTTATAGCCGCTTAGAGGATCAACCAACTCCCAAGTTCCATTTTGACCAATGCATCATACTCACTCTTCATTGTTTTTCTCCATGCATAAAACTTTTCAACTTGTTTGACGAAATTAGATTAAGAGTCAAAAGCAATGTTGACTTCTTCTGGAGAGGCTTCCAAGGTAAGTTTTTCTATCTTAGCTTGAATTGAAAGTTGAAGTCTCAATCCACCAAAAATTCATCTTACTGTTGTTTCAATCAGCAAAATCTCAATCCCCTGCTCCTAGGATTTTTGTGGTAGAAAATGACAATCACCCAAAGCCCCTTGAGTCGTCCCCTTTTGTTGTCAGGGAAGAAAGAGTGTTGTGTGGTTGTATGTGCACTCCCAATGCCAATTTTCCAACCTCGTTAGGTCTAACATCTTTCAACGTTAGTTCGACCCATTTTGACATCTTTTTATGAGTATCTTGTGGATACTGATGCCTCATTTTCTTGATTTCAAGCTCCTTCATTTCTAACAGAGGACCACCTTCTAATGAAGTTTCACTTTCTTCCATAAGGGGAGTGTCATTTTCAATTACAATGGTTAATAGAGATTCAATTGTTTTCCAATTACATGTTCCTCCTTCACTGTTTGGAACCTCCGTATCAACCTCCTTAAAAACATCAAATTTAACATATTTCTCAAGTTGATTCAATCGTTGAATGATGCTTGTTGTGTCCTATGTAGTTTCACAAAAGACATATTTTGCGATGAGAAATTTCTTCTTGTTCTCATCATATACTCTGTATGCCTTTGAGGATTTTGAATATTCCAAAAAAATGCATTTTTGACTCTCTTAGTCCAAATTATTCTTTTCTACTTGGGTATCATTGCATAGCAAGTGGAACCAAAAACCAAAAAATGTCGCACTGAAAGGAGATGACCGCACCAGACTTCATATGGAGTATTCATTTGAAAGGCTACTGATGGTGCCCTGTTGTAGAAATACACTATTGTTTGGAGTTGCTTCTGCCCAGAAATGCAGATTTACCCCTTTGAAATACAACATTGATTGAATCATGTTCATCACAATTCTGTTCATCTACTCAAGTACCCCATTTTGTTGAGTGTAAGGGACTATAAGATGATGTTTGACCCTGTTTTGCTTGAGATAGGCTTCAAACACCTTTGATGTGAATTCACACCAATGTCAGTCCTGAGTGTCCCAATACGGAATTGAGTTTCATTTTCAACCATTGTTTGAAACTTTTGAAAAGATTCGAAGGCTTTTGATTATTTCTTCAGAAAGTAGATCCAAGTCATTTTGTTGTAGTGATCAATGAACAACATGAAGCTAAGTCACAAGATTCGGCGAATTTCTAGCTTCAAATTCGAAATTCGTCGATTTTTCATCCACGCTAGGAAATTCGCCAAAAAAATGCGAATTTTGAGCCTTAAAAGCCACGGCTCAAACAGGGTAAAAAACCTGCCAGGTCTGTAAATCGTGTGTTGTCTACGCTCTGTGTCGATTTTGAATCGTGCAGCTGTGAAGGACTTCAACGGGTTGTGTTTGTTGTTGCTTGGTTGCATCGAGCCTAGAGGAGCTATGTCGATGCTGGAGGAGTTGTGTCGACCCTAGAGGAGCTGCGTCGAACCGGCTGTTGCATGGAGAAGCCGTTGATAGGCTGCACGGTTGGGAGGTCAACGTCGTTGTAAAAAGTAAGGTTTTGTTTTATATGCATACGTTTTTATGTTTTACTTTTTGTTTGTTTTCTTTATTTTTTATTTTTTTATATATTTATATTTATATATATTTTTTGTTATTTGTTTGTTTAATTTTACAATTTTATTTTAAATATTTTTTATTTAAAATATATATTTTTTATGTTTATTTTAATTTTTTTTTTAATATTTTTTCTTAATTTTTTTAATGTCATTTATTTGCTTATTATTATTTTTTTATAACATATTTTTTAAAATTTATTTTATGTTCTGTAATTTTTATTTTATTTTTTATTTTTTATTTTTTATTTTTTATTATTAAATTTAAAATATTTAAAATTTTTATTTGTTTTTTTACGTTCTGAATTTGATGGCGATTTTTTTTCACTTTTTTATCCAAACTCGAATTCGAACCGATTTTTATCCTCGTCAAATTCAAACTTGAACTTGAACCTTGTCACTTAGACATGAAGTACTTGTGACCACCAGGAAAAATAATTGGTAGAGAACACAAATCAAAATGAACCAACTACAATTTTTTATCGGCTTTCCATTTTGACCTTTGAAATGGTTCCCTTTTATGTTTAGCCAATATGCAAGCTTAACACTTTTCAATATTTTTGGACACTGTTGGCAAGCCTACAAGACCATTCTTTTGCATTGTGTGAATGTTGTCATAGTGAGTATACCCAAATATGGCATACCAAAGAAAACTTGTTAGCATTCATTCTTCAACGATATGAGAAATTTCTTAGAACTGAATGTTCACCCCTGAGTTTTAACAACATCAATACAATTGTATTATCACATTTTCTTTGTGATCTCCACTTCTCCATCATCCAGCAAAATGGAGTGACCCTGTTATTGAATGAGCATTAGAGACAACAAATTTATTTTCAACTAAGGTATTGGGCATTGTGGAGAATGAAATCTGGAAGCCTTAGTGAGTTGAGTGGAATTGAACCTTTGCCTTGAGGTTGCAAACTTGTTTTATCTACTGAATATATTAGACCACAACTTTTTTCATGAAAATCCTTAAAGAAGTCCCTTCAAAAAGTCATATGTTGTATGGAATCAGTGTCTTAAACCTAAACATTATCCCAGGTTGAACGCACTTAGGTATTATTTGTGTCGTCTGAGATAGAAAGCACACATTCACTTGAAAACTGCGCTGAGTTTGTTTCTAAGCTTTTCCTCTTTTTGTTTTCTATAGGCTTCAATATTGTCACATGGCGATCTGCATTAATGGGTCTCGTGACTCCCTTTTCTTTCAGGACATTTACAAAACAAGTGTTTTTTGTCATTTGCTTCTCCCAATGTTGACCATTGTTTTTGCCAGCTTTGCCACCTTGTCCTTTATAATTATTTCCCTTTGCCCTTATCATTTCCAACATTCTTAGAAGAATTGTCTTTTTGATTAGCATAGAAAATCTCGTCTCTTGTGGATTCAATCTTCTTCTAACAGTCTGTTCTCTCTCAACCATTTGATCAAACATGAGTCTTCAACAAATTGCTTGCTTGCAATGACTCTAAGTAGGTTGAGTATGTAGGGAGGAGCTTTTATGAAGACAATCATGTTTACATCAATCTTTACACCAATAGCATCAACATCATGTTTGATAGCTCGGATTTTTGAAGCCAAACTCATGACATCGCCATTCTTCAACTCAAAATTGAATAATTTCTACTGCAATTGTATGAACTCCAATTCAAAGTGAGATTTATACAAGTCCTTCAATTTGTGTAGTGCTTCCCAAGGAGTGTTTCACCCCCATATATGATGAAAAACCTTGCTATCAACTGAGGCTCTCATTAAAGACAATGTTTTTGAATTCCCATGCTTTCAAGAGAGTAATTCTTTTGCTTCCTTTAATTCAGTTGGTTGTGCATCCCCGTGATAGATAACGAACCACAAGTCATTGAAAATAAGAGTGTTCTCCACCTATCTTAACCATTCTAACTAAGTATCCTTCCCAATTAATATTATGCCAATAATTAATTTGAATGAGTCTATTTTTATCAAGGGAGATGAATTGGTTTTTTATCGCTCCAAAAGGTTCCTTTTTCTTTATACCACCTGACCAATATACCAAACATCTTTATATATTTGTCATTCTTATATACTCGTCAGTACATGAAAAAAGTTTATCATTTCTATATATGCAATACGTGAAAGAAATGTGAAAACATGTGAGAGCAAAATGATAATAGTACCTGGTAGTACATGAAAAGGATTTACTCTATCTATGATACTTGCTTAGCGAGAAGTTATTGTACGTGGACATAACAACCCTATATCTTCAAAGTATTCTTGTTTTTGGGATGTAAGTCCAATAATAGTCGCGAATGGGTAACAGAGGGAATGGAAAAATAAAGTTTTCCTTATTTCTCTTTGATGATTTATAGAGATGATGCCCCAAGCACCATTGTTGCAGCTATATTAGGCAATAGATGCAATAGTTTGAGCACAATGATATTACTTGTAAACGCAAACCAGAAGCACCATTAATACCAAATGCTATCATTTGTGAATTTTCACAGTTTGTTTGTTTTTCAAAATTTACTTGACTTTGAAAAATGAATTGCTTGAAAAATTTGCATAGTAAAAAATGACTTATTTTAAAGTATTTTAATAAGTCATAAAATTCTCCAATGGAATATAAGCTTTTTCAAAATTTAAAAAACTCAAATGATAATCCTCCAAAATTATTTGTTTTTTCAAAATAAAAAAAAATATATAAGTTTTCAAAAATTAAAGAGACCTATATTTCTATCTTAGATGGAAGGCATGATTTTGAGAGAAGAGAAAGGATGGCGATGTAGAGAGACCATACGAGAGAAAAAAGAGAGAATTTGCAACTCTCAAAGCTTCAAATACCACCTAGAAACCTCCAAAGCCTCGGTCTAGAAAAAAAACTTACAGGTGAGCAGATTTCTGACACCTTGACACAACGCAGGTTTGTCATATTATAAATGAAAAGGTGGACAGAGCTTTCCAGTATTTGATCAAATGACTGAATGTGATTGTCTTTTCATGGAATATTCAAATTTCACCTTGTGACACCAATGAAATATGTGCAGATCCGCAAACAACTCTACCCAACCCAATAAGTGCACAAGAATACACGCCCAACTCTTATCTGGAACAGCAAACGCAAGTTTGAATGCCAACCAAAATACTGAACATGACAAAAAAACAGCAAATTTATCCTTCCTTGGTGCGCCACACAAGTCACTTTACAATGCAGGTCTGAATAGAATGCCACATCACCTTAGTAGGTGAAGCTCAGGACAGTTTTAAACACCAATTAATAAATAAAATCTAACACTACCATGTAGTCCTTAGCTTATAAGAGAATAAAACTATGTTATATATTCCAGCCATAATTTAAAAACTCGTACTTGGCAATTACTCAGCAGCTCAAAATTTTGACCCATACTCGGGACTCGGCAATTATTTGGCAACTTTATCAATACTTTAAAAAATATATAAATTCATAAAAATAAACTGAAACACATAAAAATATAACTAGAATTATATTACATTATATATATTTAAATAAACTAATATTATATATATTTTTTAATATTTTATAAACTAAAATATAGTTATAGTATATTATATTAAATTACATATTATATATTATATTGATATTTTATAAAGTATAAACTATTAAATATAATTATAAATACATGTTATGCTATCGCATCGCAATTCCGTTACTTCATTCGATGTGGATATTGAATAAGTTTGTCGGGAAAATCTTAAAAAATCTAAAAATATCAATTCCGGTCTGCTAGATAATAAAGAGGCATGCATGCATGCATTTTTACTAGCAGGCATCGATTCGGTGGGCAACTGCAAGTGTGACTGGCGGAAAAGTTCAGTTTCTTGAAAAGCTTTTAAATTCCCAACAAGTTTAATGGTTAGCTGCTTTCTTTAACCTGGGTTTTACAAACAGCGATTTAATTCGCAAATTTTAACAATTTTTGTTTGCGACTGATCACTCATTGAACAGCGACCAAACCCTACTAGCAACTAAATGGCGATTGAACATGCAGTTCACACCAAAATCGTGACAATAGCAGATACAGGTAGTTCACCAAAATTCACGCAAAAAATTACGACGATGTCAGACACTAGCAAAAATTGTGACAGAAATAAATGAAAATGATGGGTTTTTTGTTTAACTTTAGTTATGTTTGATTCGTTGACTATTTACATGGGTCTGGGCCGAGTAATGCCCCATGGTTAACAGCGGGTAATTACTCGCAATTAACTGCAGGTTTAGGACATTATTCAGCCCACGGTTAGTACTACATCTAACCGTTTGACCTGTGAAAACCGATTTCCTATGGGTACCCGCGGGTTTTAATACAATGATTCCAATCACATAACTTGAAGAAGAATTTTGCAAATGGATGGAGAAGACAAAAAATAAAACCAACCTATACTTTGATACAAATGTCTAGCTAGGAATTATGGAATGATAATAAACAATAATTTGGTGCAAACCAAAATTGTATTCACGTTATTTAAAATGAAGAAAGATTACAAATATTTATAGCCACAATATGGCTGCTCATTTCACCTTCTATGAAGACTTCATATTTCTACGTAGTCTATTCATTTACCACTACGAGACAAAAGCTCTCCTACAAATTTCACCAAGGATTAATAATATTATTTACAACAATATTACACAAAGTGTGTATAATATGCGCCTTCATGATCCTAAACTGCACTTGGGACAAGGGGTACATCACATGTCTTGGGACTTATGTACAAGTGGAAAATGGACATTTAGAGCTGTTATTGGTGATGCTCCATGGAAGATTCTTGTTAGTTACTAAATTTTAACGGCCGCATGCATCATAGTTACCAGAGTGTCAGGGTCTTCGTGGGGCAAGTATGTTTATAATATGTGGCTTCACAATCCTAAAGCAAACTTGGGACAAGAAGGGGTTCATCATATGACTTGGGACTTATGTACAGATGGAAAATGGATGTTTAGAGCTGTAACTAGTTAATATTCTGGGTAGTTTGGATGTCCAAGGTCAATAAAAGACAAAACAAAACATAAAAAAAAAGATAAAAAAAAAAAAAAACAGCCTCACTAAATTTCAAAAGAAGGCTATTCAACTACCAAAGGACGAGCAAGAGGTATATGTTTAGTTCCAACCATAATGTTAAGACTCGGACTCGGCAAGCCTATTTTTGCCTCGGACTCGGACTCGGCAAAGACTCGGCAAATTTTTAAAAAATCACTAAAAATAGTGAATTTTAAGAGGAAAAACTATTAAAATATATTCCATATCAAATCCACTTAAAACTAGTCAAAATGTTAGCAAATGAGAAAAATAAAAGAGAAATGTTCATGTAATCTACGGTTACCTCTTGTAAATGCACACTTGAATCAGCTCCAAGCCTCCAACAGTGCATACCCACACATGATCCACAATGCACACACTTTGACTTGAAGCTTTGGATCAGCCAATGCACTTAAAAACAACCAATCCCTTGAAGCTCCAACCTCCAAGGCTCCAACGATACACTCACTTGTTGCTAAACCAACCTTAGCACACTAGCAATCAGCTTGTTTGAAGCAAAAAAAAACAAATCTGAATGATTCAATCTCAATGGTGTGTGAACTTTGAAAGTGAAGAAAATGAAAAATGGAATGGGCTTGCGAAAGCAAAGTTAGAATGAGTGATTAGTTGTTTGAGGATGTTAGAATGCCTTGTAGGCATAGTTCGCATACTCATACTTGGAGAGTAATCGTCCAGCCCCCCCAAAAGTTTACTCAACGATTAATCAACACCCTGTCATGTCCCCTCTCTAGTACAACATGACACTTTACGTAGATTTGCCTATTCCTAACTCTCGTAGGCAGATGGTGGTGATAAGAGAGTCATTTTTGCGTTTATTTGGTGATTGGATGGCTCATTATGCTCTTGGAGACATTATATTTTATTATTACTTTTTATATGGGGCCAAAATGTTATAGTTTTAAATTAAGGTGCACTTTTATTTTATAAAGTTACTTTTTATCTAAAAAGTGCAATGAGATTTTATAAGAATATTATGGATACTTCTAGAAGAGTAAGGGGGCTTCTAGAGGAAGTTTCCAAAAAGTGAATAAATAGACCCCATGGGTCTCTCATTTGGCATCCGAGTTTATTTTCTCATTGAGTTTTTTCTTGAGCATTTGTGGGGCTTGACAGTCTGCAAATATTCAGCATAATCCTTGAGAAAGATACCTCTCAAGAGATTGCATGACTGAGGAGGTGAAATAACTTCTGAAGGGTTGCACATTGGAAGTGGTATTCAACCATTTCATGTTGAGCTTCACTTGAGATTCAGTCTTGGACTGAGTTTCAACATATTTGGTGTCCTCAGACTCTATTAAGGATTTGAGAATTTTGGTTGCAAATAAACTTGTTCTTAATCCATTTACCAAGAGGATTGCATTGACATTATATGAAGATCATTTTAGAAGTCCTGGTGGCGTTTCCAGCAGACTGCAAATCACATCTTGAACCTATATTTTTGTTCATGACTCCTATTTGGCTGGGAGATTAATTTTTATATTGTGGGAGACGTTTACCCCAGCCTAGGCGTCCATGTTCAGGGCATTACCGGCACTTGCTAGTGAAGACCAGAATTAATACCAAAATCGCACCAGTCCGTACAGTACGGCATGTATTTGCAGCAGTGTACGGACAGCATACTGATTGGGTTTCACGGGTGCAAGATTGGATGGAGCAGAATTAGTCGCTTGTGGTCTTTCAACTCACTTTGTGCATTCCACGCGGTTGCATTTGCTGGAAGAAACTTTTGGAGACTGCAGATCCAAATATTGTTAGTTCGGTGATTGATGGATTTCCGGTTAAAGTACTTGTGAAAGATGGTAGTGCACTGCATAGGTTGGATATCATTGACAAGTGCTTCTCAAAAGAAACAGTGGAGGATATTCTGTCTGATCTTGAGCTTGAAAGTAAATATGTGGCTGATCAGTGGCTAAAGTCGAGCATTCAGTCATTGAAAAAAGGCATCACCAATCAGCCTTAAAATTACATTAAGATCGATAAGACAAGGTGAGGTCCTGATTTCATCAGCAACAACAATACATCCATTGTAATTAACGGCATAGTCCAGGTTCCTCTTCTTAATTGTCATTGCTTGGTACATGTTATAAGGATTTGTTGTTACAGTCACTGCTATACCAGTCATTTGCATAAACAATGCTAATTGATGATCACATGTCTTATTTTGGTTATGAGGGCTTGCATTTTTAATCACTGATTTTGTACCCAGCGGTATTAGTGATTCTAGGGAAAGGTTCTATTTACATTAGCATATCTATAATAGAGATTCAATTATGTGTCAAACCTTTGTATTCCGTCCATGATAAGAAAGGATATTATTTGCATCTAGTTGCATTGTCTTGTTGAAATCTGAAAGTTGCAATCTATTGAAAAGGACCTATATCTCCATTGAATAAGTATATTGGCACTAATTTTTGAATCATTGAGTTGAGTGGATTTGTTGCTCAACAATTTCATATTCAGTTTACACTTACAGCAGTATAGTTTGATTGCTTGCCAACTGTTTGACAAAAGTCCATAGTGCAAGATCAGTATTTTGATGATCCTACTAGTGAGGGTCATTACACAACCACTCACCATTAATCGGCAAATTAAAAAAATACTTAAATTTATTAAAAAAACATAAATTTTATAGAAAATATAGTTGCAAAATGTATCAAATGAGTTTATAAAACGTTGGGAAAGTATATTCTATTAGATTTGAATACAAATAGAGTACAAAATCGCATAATCATGCGAATACATTAACAAACTAATACTTATAAATTTATGATGATTGTCATTGAAAATCATCATCATAAATTGCATATGGATGAAAATTACAAATTACAAGAATCTACAATTTCCTCATCCCCATTCTAGTGAAACATACGGAAGACTAAGAGAGTCTAGGCGTCACACTCTCTGGTGCCTCCTCTATTTGCCTAGATTGTTGCGTCTGCGGCTCTACCTTGGTACTAGATGGCAATGACTCCTCCCCTGCCTCATGTTCGACAACATCTACAAGGATGTCATCTAATGATTTCAATCCAATCTCTCCTGCTTACACTAATATACAAGGAACTCCTTTAGTTGTTTCTTGAATGCAAGATGTCTATCATACCTACATCCCTTCATGCAACCTTCATATCTCCTAATACAGTAATACCTATGATGTCTCCTTGAAATCTTAAAACTCTGAAATATGGCTAAGTCTGAAATCCTGAAATCTAACTAAATCTGAAATATGATAGGATCCTCCAAAACCTAGAATTTGCGTTATAGCTCCTAGAGGTCCGAAACCACTCTCAAACATCCTGAAAGTATATATATAAAATATAACTTAAACTATAAGAAACTAATGTAAACTTATATTTAAATGTTTATTTTATGTATCTATTGTTGCCTCAAATGCTGCATGATGAAGTGTGGGGGGATGCGTATTTAAAAAGGAAAACAATCAGTGTTTTGAAAATGTTTTGACATACTCAGTGAGTCCCGGCACAGGACTCGTCAAGTTTGCAGAAAAACTCGGCGAGGCCTCGGCTTGATTAACTCAAGCTCGGAACCGCAAGTACTCGTCGAGTCTCAACACTATGGTTCCAATGCCAAGCCATGAAGGTGAAGACAAAAAAGCAAGGCTTATGAGAGCTATGAGGGAGCATTGGATATAAGTGTTATCCAAGGTAAGAGCTCCAGTCCATAGTAGTAAGAGGCAGCAATAGATTCCATAGAGGAGTTGCATTTGTATCTTCAAGCCAATGCCTATTTGCTTGGGGAGAACCCTTTTTCCGGATACGCAGAGGTGAGGCATTCAAATTTTACCATTTGTAGGCAGGAAGATTGAGCGATGGACCTACTCTTTCTCATCTGCAATTTGGAGAATTACCCAAATCAGCATGATCGCATGCAAATGCAACTGTTGCATAAGCAAGCTCTAGTAGTGGCGACCTATAGTGACAACTCACGGAGATCCATTAGTGGTCCGGGTAGTAACCTACATGAGCATGTAAGAAATGTGTGCACGAATTTGAGCCTTGAGCTTCATCAGCCCAAAATCAAAAAAAATGTTGGAGCCATGTCCACTTTGTGATTGTATTGAGTTCAAGAGGTAGCCATTTCCATGCTAGAGTTTTCCCACAATGGATCTCTCCAAGGTAAATTCTTGTATTATGAGTATTCTTATGTGCGTATACATTTTAACTCGGTTTATTTCATGTTGTTCATGGTAATTGTTATGAAATGAATGGTCTCTTGGAATGGAATAGCCTTTTAAGCATATTTGTACATGAAGTAAAGGCACTACTGTGATATGGCCTCCTTGCGGAGATTTTTTAGGAGGTTTGCAATGCAACAAGTGTAATTGAGGATTGTTTTTGCAGTGATGATAGAGGATTACTTAGAGGAGGTTTTTGAGGATGTCTGGTCCAGTTTTATGAAAACTACTTGGTGTATCAATGCAAAGCACGTTGATTCACATGCTAGTTTTGAGTGCCATTTGCATTGGTGCACCAGTGTTGCTACCAATGTACTGCTCACCAATCCTTCATAAAAAATTGTGCTTTTCAATTTTCACTGGCGCAATGACCTTTTATTTAAATATTTCATTCAATTTTGGTGCGCCTATCCCACTTAATAAACAAGCAAAGCGTTGAGAGGTTGTTGGGCACATCACTCGTTTTTGGAGCAAGCAGATTTCTAAAATGGTGCCATATCACATTTTTGAGGAATTGGGAGATAAGGCTTTTAAAACAAAATAATAGATATAATGTTTTTGGTAATATGACAGAGAAATGTCATGGAAAATGAAATAAGGGGTTCGTGTTGGAAGATAACGTGGGAGTGGAACTTGAGACATATTTGTGAAACAAAAAAAAGCGGAAGCATGGATTGGTCGATGTAATGTGTTAAGCAGTGCAAGGTGACTCGAACCTTTGACGTTTTTGGCTCCCAAAATGTCAGGGAGGGGTTCAAACTTGTGGCCTTTGTGTCACATTGAATGGGTACGGGGAACCAAATTTTGTTGTGTTTATGTAGGGAAAATGACGGAGAAATTGGCAGGCGGTGGAGGGAATTGTAGTGTCTTATGTTTGGTTTTAGGAAATTGGAGGTGGATATACACAGAGTATATGTCAATAATGGTGCATGTGTATGTATGCATGGTCAAGAAGTTAGGGAAGATGCAACTTTTAGAGTCAAAGGGAAGGGAAGAATAATGGTCTTAAGGGGAACAGAATTGCAATGTGCACACTGCTTTTATGTTGGGGATGGATGTGTATGTATGGAGATTCAATGTCGTGGAGAATTTTCCTAGTTCTAACGTGAAATATAGAAAAAAAAAATTAATAAAACAAATTACAAAGCTATTATGCAATATACAATCAGTATTGACTACTTTTTTCATTTGTTTGCATAATCGACAATCAAAATATTATTCGTAGAAGCACATCCATTTAGTCAAGGTTTAAATTAGATTGGAGTAAGCACGCACATTTTTTATTATTATAGTGAAATAGAGTTGAAATTTTAAATGTACCTACACAATATATTGTATAAAGGGTTTAAATTTAATCAAAACATACGATTATTTGCCATATTTTACCTATAAAATTTTAATTGTACATTTGCAATTTGTTTAAATTCGACCAAGTTTCTGCATATTTTCTTTTTTACCTTAAAATACAGTGAAATTTTAGGTGTATATATACAAATTTTATGTTGCAACCAAATTTGCATTTGATGGAAATATACAAATATTTGTCCATTTTTATTTTACAACCCAACAAACTTAAATATATGGTCGATCGTTAAGTATTGTCTATATATATTGAGATTCGATGTTGTGTAGTTAATTGTGTTTTGGATTGTGTATATATGGAGATTCTATGTACTGTGGGGAAACATAGTGGTTAATATATTAACTAAATATCTATCAATAATGGTGTAGTGTGTACATGGAGTGATGTAATAAATTGATTTGGAAATTTTTATTTGTTTAAAAGGTGTGTTGTAGTGTGAAAACAATTTATTTGGCAAAAGCAATTCCTCGCAACACTTTGGACATGATTTCTCATTCAAATGCTAAGTAGCTACTCAGCACACTAGACCATTGTTTTTGAAAATTTTCGTTCAAATGTGTCAATGCACCATTTTATTCATTTAAATGTGGTGTGTCAAGTGACAACTAGTGATCCAGGAGGATTTGTGTCCGTAGATCTTACCGCAGTTTACCGTTGTTGCTCATCTAGCCTTGAGCTAACGTCAACAATATCGACATTAGGTTCCTCACCTACATGACATTTTTTAAATCAAATTCCACTTCTATATTACCTCACAACACTTGTAGTGTCAATGCTATAGGCCTCAACTCATCAATAACGGTAGTTAGTGACATCACAACATTCATCGATTACAAGACAGTTGTTACCAACCCCTGTAACAATTCAATTGATGCTTAATCTCCCTCTATTGTATACTAATGCACACTTCCATTCTTTGTAGTTGGTTACATAGACATACACAAGAATTAAGTTAAGAGGCACATAGACACCAGACATCTGATCTCTCAAATATTGTATAAAACTTAGCATAATACAACTTTGTTATTATAGTTATATATTGATTGTCAATCTTCTTCTTTGTTTTCTTTGTTTTTTAGCGCATTGCACCTTCATACCCTGTCATTCATAAATTCACTTCCGTTCATAACCCTCTTAAATCCATTTAAGGAGGTTGTCCAGTGGGTCTCCTCCTTGACCCCAAATCAGTGGTATCAAAGCATACACACTTCATATCATTTTCAAATGGTATCGTGGTGTATCTAAGTTTTGTCTCTGTTTGTATGCCCACTCATACGAAAGTCTGATTACAGGGAGTTAGGGCTCAAGACTCATGACCCTTGATCGTACCATCCATCACGTCCTCAAATGGGAGACAAATCTTTGACAATGCCAACTTCATAAATGTCTTAGAAGATGAAAGACGATGCATTGTAAAAACGAGAACATTTGGAAGAATGTCATGCACGTGAATGAGCAAGTATCTATTGAAAATAACCCTTATTAGACTAAAGCCGAAGGCTCAAACACAGAATTTAATCAATCTCAAAAACATATTTTATTTATTCGAGAAGATTACAATATATAGGAGTTAATACCTATAAGTGGGGATGTTAAGATACCGGTAATAACTCACCAAACTAACCAACTAACTCAAATATGAAATATATTGTTAACAATATATTAACCCATAATAACTTTACATATAACCATGGTAACTAACGCATGGTAAACAATAACTAGTTTTTATCACATATAAAAACTTAATGTTAGAACTATTTCCTAACATTCACCCCCCTAGTTCTAACATGGGGTGAGAAATTCAAATGTCGATTTCAACCAATAATGCATTCGATTACAAAAATGTGACTTCGAAAATCCCGCCTTATTGAAAATTGCCTTTCGAGGCTTATTCGAAGCTCATATTTAAAAAAGACACTAGCCACAAAAACCTAAAGACGACTCTAGACTTTGACATTTACAATACTAAAACAAATGAATTAAAAAATAAACGGCCAGTTATTTTATACAATATAAAAATGACATAAAATAAAAACGTGACAAAACTAAACCGTATACCTAAATACCACTAACAACTTTAATAAACACAAAACTTACATAAAACTATATATTATCGAATAAAAAACTAAAGAAGAAGAACATAAAACCACGAATTCATAAAAAATAAAAATATTATGAAAAAAATAAAAATAAAATAAAATACAAATTAAAACAAGACTTAAAAACTCATAAAACTTAATATCACTAAATTAGACCTATACCATTAAAAATTAAGTCAAAACCATGAAATAAAAAAAAACCCTGAAATTTTTCTTAAATACCACGAAACTATTATTTAAAACTATTTACCATAACCAAAAACCAAAACTTAAAACCATGATTTAAAATCAGAACGCATTCTAAAACAAACTTTAGAAAACTATAAAAAGTTAATCTTCTACGCATGTCTTTAGTTGTCACAAAAAAGAGTATAAAAAATAAACTTAAGAAATAGAAAACAAGACCCAAAACTTAAAATATAACACATCCGAATACTAAAACATTAATATATAAACAAAACCGGAACCTAAAAATAAAACACTTCGAAACGTGCACGTAAATAAAAGTAAAACTGAAAACACAATTATTTTATGGAAAATAGCAGCGCTTCTTGGGAGGATGGATGAAGATCGCAACTTGTACGGCGATGATAGAGGAGAAAATATCTTGTTGAGAAGATGCCGAGGACGTCAAGGTGAAGCAATGGAGATTTGATGGAGGTCATGATGCTCGCAAAGGTAGAAGATGTAGCTCAGCTCTGGGTCGTCGTGTAATAAGAAAACAGTTGATGTCATCATTGGAGACCAAACACAGGTTGGAGGTGGGACTGAACCAGAAGGGCTCCCATGGAAAGAACACAAGGCTGCCGTTGGAGGATTCTTAAATATATGGTGGAAGAATAAAATACATCCAATCCACAAACAAATTCAAACCCTGGTTTGAGTGCGCCCTGGTAAAAATCCTGTAACTTTTTTTTTTTTTTTTTCTTTTTTAATTTTTCGAATGTATTTGGAGAAAACGGCTCCAAACAAATAGCTTAAAATTAATACACAGCTAAAAACAAAAATTAGAAACTAATTTTTTTTATTTTAATTTTCTAATTTTCCAGGATGCATACAGTGAACAAAATAGAGTGTGCAAACTACGGAAAGAATGAGCAAGGTGGAAGCAGCGAAAAAAATGCAAATGGGTGGTGTAGCCAACAAATATGCATGTGGTCTTCACTGCCCTTTGTGGACAGCGTGCAAGCAGGGGTGGATGGACTACAATGGCTTTTGCTTAACATAGCAATCAAGCCAATTTGATGCATAAAATAATGAATGGAAAGCACAGAGAGGACCAAATAACCCTTATTAGGCTAGAGCCGAAGGTTCAAACACAGAATTTAATGTCTCAACAACATATTTTATTTATTCGAGATCATTCCAATATATAGGGAGTTATAACCTATAAGTGGGAATTTTAAGATCTCAGTAATAACTCACCAAACTAACCAACTAACTCAAATATGAAATATATTGTTAACAACAATATATTCGTTTAACTAATTAACCCATAATAACTTTACATTTAACTGTGGTAACTAACGCACGGTAAACAGTAACTAGTTTTTACCACATAAAAACTTAATGTTAGAATTATTTCCTTACAGTATTGTTGATCATTTCTCACTACTTCTCAAGCAATAGACTCCTTCCAACAGTTGTCATTCTCATTGACCGTTTGGTGGTCAAACACTACCTTTCATACTTTGGTGTCAAAACTCGGGATTCAGAATTCGGAACAAAACCTTGTTTTAAAATATAGGTCAGGGTTAAGACTACATATCCAATCAGTATGGATTTCCTATAGATCTTTTCTGCTATGTTCTAAATAGCAACAAAAAAATAGAACTACAAAATATAGAGTGAAATGTTGATAAATGAAAAAGATGGGAGCACCTACTTCCCCAAGGGTGTATTGCCCCTGCAAATCCAACTATAAAAAAAGAGCTCTCACATGATGGTGGCATCTCTTGCATTAAGTTGATATTATAAAAAAGGATACATTCTTTAGGATTTTTTCACCCTTTTGTATTCAACTGCTAGAAACCCTAATTAATCCGAAGCTAACTCATGACCTCATCCTTCACAAACTCTAGGCACACAAAATATAAAATAGTAGAAACAATGCTAACTAAGCACACACACACACACACACAATGTTTAGGTACACAACATGCCCTCCCCCTTAAAGAGCTTTGACCTCAAAGCTAGTCAAACTCTAAAAGTGAAAAAAAAAAAACATTAGGAGAATGGAACCCAAGACCTCTACCTACTACATGAAAGTTTTGACCAACCTACCACATATGATGACTCGACATTTTACAAGAATGAGAATGAGGACTTCTTTATTTAACTCCTAAGGCTTCCCTCGCATTTTTTTGGGCATGTTTTCCAACATGCTTGTCTCCATCTTCACCATTTTTTGACTGCGTAGGGGATTGTTTTCCCCCCTCTTTCCAGCTTGAGCATACCTTGTCTGTCACTCCAAAAATTTCCTATTTTTTAAGGCCCTTTCAAACTCAAATGCCTAGGTAAGAACTCTTTTGTTTCCAAAGTTGCATCCTCCATGGATAGCCCCTTCCACTTCACCTCAAACATGCGCACTACCCTATTCTAAAGCTTCCTGAATTCCTCCCCGACTATACAATCTATTTCTAGCACAAGCTTTCCTTCTTCGTTAGTCATTGATAGTTCTGTCTAAGGCACCACATGTGCCCCTACTTTCTTCTTCAGACATGACACATCAAACACATTGTAAAACCTCCCCCTTGTTTGGGGTGTCCAATGTATTTGCAAATACCCCACCTTTGCACGCACATGGTATGGCCCATAATACTTTGGTTGTAACTTTTGATTGCCTACATCCTTCAATGTCTTTTGTTTATATGGTTGCAACCATACAAAAACCATGTCCCTGATTTCAAAACTTCTATCTATCATGTGTTGGTTCGCTTGTTACTTCATCTGGTTAGCACTCACTGCCAAGTTATCTCTCAATAGTTGCAAAATCTTTGCATTTCTTCCACGTTATTTTGTTGTCAGGGCCTTTCCCCTCTGAATTGCCCAATCTAATGGTGATGGTGCCTCATAACTATACCATGCCTTGAAAGGTGAGATTTTCATAGTTGTGCGGTATGTGGTGTTGTACCAATACTCAACCAAATGTAGCCAATGTACCCACTTGCTCTGGTTATCCCATGCATACATTCTTAGATACCCTTCCAAGCACTTGTTCACCATCTTTGTTTGCCCATCTATTGGGGTTGGTATGCAGTGCTCATGTTAAATGTAACACCTGCATTTCAAAATAATTCCTGCCAAAAATGACTTTGAAAAATCTGATCATGATCGCATATGATTTTTTAGGGATCCCATGTAGCTTAAACACATGTTGGAAATACAATTTTCCAACCTTAGGACCATTGCTCCCTGCCTTTCTTGTCTGGATGAAATGAACATACTACATCCATCTATCTACCACCACAAAAAAATCATCTTTACCCTCGAAGTTGGGAAGTCCTATGATAAAGTCCATTGACACAATTTCCCTTTTTTGTTGTGGGACCAAATTTGGTTGCAGAAGACATGGCAAAGGAACACTCTCCCCTTTATTACGCTAGCAAATGTCACACTCAGCTACAAATTTTAGAATGTTAGCCTTCATTTCCTTCAAAAAAAAAAAAACCTTTGATGTTTCTATATGTTTTTTGGAACCCCACATGGCTTGCAAATGGAGATGCATGGTCGTTCTCTAGCGCCTTCTAAACAAAGGGAGAATCGCCCTCAAGTAAATGTGTCCTTTGAAAAAATGATGCCATTACGAATTGATCAAGCACTCCCTTCCCCTCATCTTCAATTTCTTGCATGAGTTTATTCAAGGCAGGCTGACTTAAGTAGTCCTATAGAAGGTCGTGTATCCAAGTAGGTTGGTTGATGGACATGGTCTGAAATACTGCGAATTTTTCTTGGTAGGATAGTGCATCTACCACCACAGCCTCCTTCCTTTTCTTGTAAAATATCTCAAAGTCGTGGTCTTGAAAGCAATCAACCCATTTTTGTTGCTCTTTTGTTAATGTCCCTCCAGTTAAAAGGAGCTTAAGGTTGAGGTGGTTAATTTTAACAAAGAACTTGCTCCCCAATAGAAACTGACACCATCTAGCAACTGCATGTAGGATGGCAAGCATCCCCTTACTATATGTGGACATTCTTCACTCACACTCATTAAATTTCCTACTTTCGAATGCGATCGGGTGGTTTTCCTGAGACAAAATTGCACCCAGTCCATATCTAGAGGCATCACATTCAATAACAAAAGACTTTGAGAAATCAAGGGTTGCTAAAATTGGCGTACAAACCAGAGCTCTTTTGAGATCCTCGAAATATTTTTGTGCTTCTGTGGACCACTTGAAGGAATCTTTCCTAATGAGGTTAGTTCAGGGACGAGCTATTGTTAAGAAGTTCCTCACAAATCTTCTATAAAATCCTGCCAAACCTAAGCTACTGTGAAGTTTCTTAAGAGTCTTGGGCACTTGCCAATCACATATGGCCTTGATCTTTGCAGGGTCAATGCAAACCCCATCAATAGAAATTATGTGACAAAGGTATTCCAAGGATGCCTTCGCGAATTCACACTTAGATGCCTTGGCATACAACTTCTCCTTGGACAATATATCCAACTCAGAATCCAAATGATCAAGATGGCATTCCAATGAATTACTATAAACCAGAATGTCATAAAAAATTACAAGAACAAACTGATGCAAGAATTTGTTGAATACCTTCTTCATTAATTGCTTGAAAGGTGGTTGGAACATTGCTGAGACCAAAAGGCATGACCTTGAATTGGTGGTGGGCCTGATGCATTCAAAAGGTTGTCATATCCTAATCTTGAAATCAAATTTGGAATCTAATAGTGTCCTAATTTGAGATCTATTTTTGAAAAATACAATGCCCCATGTAACTCATCAAATAGATCATCAATCCTTGGCATTGGAAATTTATTTTTTATTGTGATTTTGTTCAAGGCTTTATAATCGATAGAGTCTATATGACCCCTAGCTAGTACCACTAGAGCAACATATGGGCTCTTACTAGGGACAATGATGCCAATCTCTAAGAGTTCAGTGATCAATTTCTCTATCTCTAACTTTTGAAAATTTATGTATCTATAAGGGTGTACCACTATTGGCCCCATTGTAGGGTTGAGCTCAATAATGTGCCCCAATTCCCTGTCTAGCAATCGCCTCTTTGGTAGGTCTTGGAAAACTACCTTATATTTGCATAGCAGCTCCAGAATCCCTAAAGCTTGTTCATGTGTGGTAGAATATTCCACATCCATACTGTAGAGGTGAGCCATAAAGCCAAAATGCCCCTTCAAATTCTTGTTCATCCAACTAGAATCAACAGTTTTGATTTACCTCAAGGGCAAGCACTTGATAGTATACTCATGGTCTCCCTGCTTGAATGTCAAGAATCTCCCCTGATGATTGGAGTATGTTCCAAGTATAACCATTGAACCCCTAAAACAACATCCACACCCCCAATATTGATGACATTGAATTTATCTCTAAGGACATAATCTACCACTGACAGATCCACATTATGGACTACTCCTACACATTCAATACTTTGGTGTCCTAGAACCCGAATGGGGAAACTTTCAGAAGTGTCTAAATGGAGGCCTAATCTTTGGACTTGTTTCTTATCCAGAATATTAAGTTTACTTCCAAGATCTACCATAACCAAAACTTGGGCATTCTTGACATAGGAAAAAAACTTGAATGTGTCCAAATGGTCCAATCATTGCAAAAATTGATACAGATGGTTCCCCTATTTCTACTATAGCAAGAGACAAATCTTTGGGTTTACACCCTAAAATGGGGTTCTTGGGGGCTTCCTCATTTTTCGACTCTAACCCTAGCTCAAAAGAACACACATCCTCTGCCATTAAAAAAAATTGGATTATAGACATGAGCTTTACTTGATGGATCAAAACACCTACGACATGGGTTTACAATAGTGGATGTAGAGGTAGAATCACAACTAGGGTCTTTGGCTTTCTTATCCCAAGTAAAAGATCTGCAAACAGTAGGACCTACCATTTTATTTTTGAGGGAATCAATGTGTTTTTCTGCTCTTCTAGTTGTAATAATGGCCCTTTCAAAAGAGTCAGGTTCAACCATCCTTACCTCAGTTTGAATATCGGCCTGCAGGTTGGATATATAGATCTTCCATACCAGCTTCGAAGAAAGCTTAGCCTTGAACTCCAAAACTTGAAAATTTTTTGTATAACCCTCCACGGACATATCTTTCTAAAACATATGCATCAATTGGGTATCATACAGTTCATCTTAGTTACAGTTAGCTCTCTTGTTCAAAGCTTTAGAAAATTCCAAAAAACACTCCTCTGATTAGTTGAAACCCATCTCTCTCCCCAAATGTAGGCAGCACCGTCCAAATGTTGCAGAGACACATTCAACTTGTCCTCTTGAGTCTTTATCTTTTGTACCGTAAGCTCCAGTTTAAGCTTGCTCAACCATGTATGGGCCTCCATCTTGCCTCTAAAATCATGTTGTGGAATGTTCGTTTGTAGGTTAAAAGAAGGGCGATGCAATCTTCCTTTATCTTTCTCTAAATTTTTTCTTGGATGAACTCCCCTTGGCATTTTGTTACCGGTTGCAAAGGATAAAAAAATAAACTGAAGCTCTAACACCACTTGCTACGTTCCAAATAGTAACATAAAAATGGAACTGCAAAATATAGAGTGAAATGATGATAAATGGAAAAGATGGGAGCACCTACTTCCCCAAGGGTGGATTGCACCTGCAAATCTGACTATAATAAAAAAGCTCTCACACGATGATGGCTATCTCTTGCATTAAGTTGATATTGTAAAAAAATGTATATTCTTTAAGGTTTTTCCCCCTTTCATATTCAACCACTAAAAACCGTAATTAATCCAAAGCTAACTCATGACCTAACCCTTCACTAACTCTAGGCACACAAAATATAAAATAAAATAAATAATGCTAAGTAAGCATGCGCGCACACACATAAATATATGTTGTGTTTAGGTACACACCATCTTCAATCGGAGAAGCCTACAGATTTGCTTTCAAGTTTTAAGCAAAGGCTAAAGCCAAGACTAAGATAGAGGATTCAGACCAAGTAGCAATCTAAATCTTCCAAGCAGAATTTCGAACCAGGGAATAGCTCCAAGCACTCTCCACAAAAGAAGCAACAATTATCAAATGACTAGAACAAGCAATCCAAGACTAGCAAGTGGTGTTCAGTTCATAACTCCACCAGTCATTCCAATAAAGAATGTCGTGCTAGGAAGACTCTACTTGCACAACGTAAAGCAACAGGTACAAACACTACATTATTGGAGACAAGTAAGCAAATAATGAATTCTAAACCTAGCACCATGATGGGTACCGTAACCCCTATAGAAAAAAATATATTATTCTATTCTCAAATGTGGATCAATCTTCAACCAATACACTTCATCATTGGCAAAGGAAGTCAGAAGAATCTAATTTCCCCTAAAGCAGTTCGCAAATCGAACTTGCCACTGATGCCTCACGCACAACCATACTCTATTGGATGGTTCTGTGTAGGATCTAAAAAATGCATCACTCAGCAGTGTCAACTAGTATATAGTATCAAGCCTTTTCAAGATGCAGTCCTTTGTGATGTCGCTCAAATAGAGGTTTGTGATGTTTTACTTGGTCAACTAAATCTTTATCCTCAACATGCAATATATGGGGCAAATCCCAAAAATGTTGTTATAAATGTTAGTGATAATAGATAATGCATACCAGAAGTAGTCCCTAAGTTGTCACTCATTAGCACCAAACGATGTAAGAAGCTAGTAAGAAGTGTGTGCTTTTGATGGTAAGATCTAAAGTAAGAATGTCCTTGCAACACCAATCCATGCCACAATTCCTCCAATAGTAGCAACAGAAACCTCAAAGTTGAACTGCATGTTGGAATAATACAAGGATATCTTTTAGTCACCAAATGAAGTGCCTACACACTGTGTGATGAAGAACACTAATGATTTGATCCTTGGACTACCTCTCCTGAATGCTTCTTTATACTATAGGGCATTTTTGGAGAATGAAGAAATCAAGCGATATATTCATGAACTCATGGACAAAGGACATATTTGGTCCAACGCATCGCCTTGTGGCAGCACAATTGTGCTTGTGCCAAATAAAGATGACACGTGTACATTGTGCATCAATTACAGAGATCTCAACAAGATCACAGTGAAGAACCGTCGTCCTCTTCTAAGGATTGAGGACTTGTTGAACCAGCTTCGTAGTCCAAAATACTTCACTAAAATCAATCTTAAGTCTAGGTATCATCAAATTCCTATTGAACCTACAGATGTATGGAAGACAACCTTCAAGGCCAAAGAAGGTTTATTTGAATGGTCAATCGTGCCTTTTGGTTTGGCCAACACACCAGCTACATTCATGCAAATGACGAATGATATTCTCAGGGCATTCACCACCTCATTTGTCATAGTTTACCTTGACAACATTCTAATCTTCAGCAAAACATGGGATAAACATTTGTGTCATATAGAGCAAGTGTTTGACAATTTGTGGAAACACAAGTTTTATGCAAACATGGAGAAATGTTCATTTTCCATGCGGGAGATACGGTATTTGGGAAACATAGTAGACTCATAAGGGAGTGCACGTGAACATGACCAAAATTCAAGTAGACTAAGATTCAAGTTGTCCAGGAATGGCCACAACCAAAGGATCTCACAAAGCTTCACAGTTTCTTAGGATTAGCCAATTTCTACAAGAGATTTGTACTTCGTTTTTCTCGTGTGGCTTGGCCTCTGAACCAAGTTACCAAAAGGTAGCACTAAAGCAAAATTCACTTGAGAAAACGCACAACAGAAAGCATTTGAAAATTTGTAATGCAAACTATGCTGCGCACCAGTACTTGCATTACCAATTCTTCAACAGCCATTTGAGCTTGAGAAAGACACCTATGACGTAGTACTTGGAGCAATTCTCACTCAATTTGGTCATCCATTTGCTTACCACAGCGAAACATTCACTGCACCAATAAGAAACTACCCAACCTATGATTGCAAGATTTGTGATATTGTTCAAGCATGTAAGCATTGAAAGCATTATATCTTGGGCAAAGAGAATGTGATCCACACAAATCACAAGCCGCTTTAGTTCTTGCAAACTCAGAACAAGTTGCAGCAAGAGCGACACTAGACATGGTCTTTTATCTTCAACAGTTCCATCTAAACATCAAGCATAAGAAGGGAAGTACCAATCCAATCGTAGATTGTCCGAGTTGTCCGCCGATTCAAACTCTCCTTTCTATACTTGACGCATGTGGATATGAAGTTAGTGCATGGTCAGAATTGTATCCACCTGACATAGATTTTGCAGAATATCTATCAGAATTTGCTTTCCGGTAATTCAGTTCCGGATTTCTACTTGCAGGATGGACTCTTATATCACCTTGGCCCCTTGTGCTTTCTGCTTAATGCATAGAGACAAAAACATATGGGAGGCTCATTTTAACAAAGTTGCAAGACATTTTGGAGTTGAAAAAACTCCTGCAGTGTTGCAAAAGTATTTCTTCTGGCCACATCTCAAGTCTGATATATTCAAATATATCAAGTCTTGTATTGCATGTGCAATTGCCAAGCCAGTCAACAAGAAGCAAGGTTGCCAATTCCAACGATATTGTGGAAATTCATTTCAATGTATTTTCTTTTAGGCTACCCTACTACCTAGCATGGTAATTATTGTGTTTATGTAGTAGTTGATAAAATCTCAAAGATGGTAATTCTCATACCTTGTAAGAAATCAATATCAACTCTAGAAACGATTGGTATCCCAGAAACTATCCTATTTAATAGGGATACAAGGTTCTTGAACAATTTCTGGAAAGCGATTTGGTTTATGCTAGAGACAAAGTTCAACAAATCAACCGCCTTGTATCCACAGAGTAATGGACAAATGAAAGTGGTAAACATGATGATAGTACACCTTATAAGAGTGTACAATTCAAAGAAGCAATGAACTTAGGATGATAGACTGCTTTCGTTCAGCACAGCTAGCATAGCTCTATCGCACACAACCCTTTTCAAGTTTACTTGGGTTTCCAACCTTTGGCACCCATCGACGTAGTTTATCCTATTCTGTCATCAAAAGTAGAAACTCCTTCAGCTCAAAAGGAAGTTGACAACATTGTTCAATTCATTGAGCACATTCAACAGAAAGTGTAATTCATTCTTCAACAGGCTACTGCGAAATATAAGTAGAGCCACAACAAGCATCGGACACCACACACCTTCCATGTTGGTGATCAAGTCTCACTAAACCTGCAAAAGGAAAGGCTGATAGGTCCTTACTGCAAGCTTTGTCAACTTCGCTAGAGGCCCTATACCATCACCAAGCAAGTAGGAGATAATGCTTTCAAGCTTAATCTTCCATCTTACCTTGGTTTGCATTCAATATTCAACGCCAAAACTATTGCGCCATTATTTTCCACTTTTGTTGGATACTTCAAATATTGCAAACTCTTCAACATACATAGATCAATATAGATTGCAACATCCCAGCAGAATTAGATCAAGCCATTGATGCTCAGGTCATATGAACACGTCAACAAGAGATTCCTCTCCTCCAAATCGTCAAAACAAGTAAAGTGCCTTCCCAAAGAAAATGGTTTACAGAAGTGTAGGTTGCAAATTTGTTTCCACATCTCTTACCGCAACTACATGCAATGCGGACCATTGCTCTTCAAGGAGGGGCAGCTGATCCAGGAGGATTTGAGTCCATAAATCTTACCACATTTTACCATTGTTGCTCATCTAACCTTTCAACATCAGCGACAATGACATTAGGTTCCTCACCTATGTGCCAATTTGTAAGATCAAATCCCAGATTTGTGTTACCACACATCACCTATAGTGTCAATGTTGTAGAACTCAGCTCATCAATAACAGCAGTTAATGACATCACAACATTCATCGGTTATGAAGCAGTTGTTACCAACTCTTGTAATGATTCAACCAATGCTTCATCTCCCTCTATTGTATATTAATGCACACTTCCATTCTTCATAGCTGGTTACATAGACATAGACTTACAAATCCACATTAGTTGTCATCTTCTTTGTTTTCCTTGTTCTTTAGCTCATTGCACCTTCATACCTTGTCATTCATAAATTCGCTTTCGTTCATAACCCTCTTAAATTTGTTTAAGTATGTTGTCCACCAGGGCTCTTCCTAGGCCCCACATCAACTAGGCACATCGTTTACTAGTGCACCAATGCACCAAGACTTTGAAAGGCACACCAATGCGCCAAACCCCCACTAGGCGCACTGTGTGAAAAAACCTCCTCAATGACATCTACCAAAATTTTCCATTTGAGTTATAAAAACCTCCTCTATCAATAAGGAGGTTTTTGAGAGGCTTTGTTGTAAACAAAAAAACTAAAAACCTTCTCAACATGGCTATATGGGGGTTGTGGCCGTAATTGTAAATCATGTAGGCATGTAGAAGATCATTCACGCATTCTAATTCCACATATTGAATGTGTGGGGCAGCTAATTGTTCTATCTCATATCCAAATTTCACCCTTGTATGTTGGATTTCAATAGCAATTCATTGAATTACCAACATAGCTCATCTTGTGAATTTGTGAAAGTAATCTTCACAAACTTCATTGATCATTTTGGTATCAGAGCAGCAAGTTGTTTGTGGCTTGTGGAGGGTTTTGCTAACACATTGTGGCTTGTGTGTAGTAGCAAGGTTCCATGCAAATTGTTTAACAAAAGTATTGCAAAAATATAGAAGGTTGCATAGAAAGTCCCTAGGTGACTTTTTAAAACATTTGAGACTGAAAGAGCTCCAAGCTTGCAATATGCAAATACAAGAAGAGAACCACGAGCTGAGCTTGGTCCAGCACTTGGAAGAGGAGAAAGAAAAATTGTCATACAACACATACTTCCTTATTAGCATTGTAGAGGAAGTGGAAAAGTGTAGAGCCCAAATGTGTGCATATGGGAAGTCTATTTTTGATGGACAGAATTTTCAATTCATGGAGAAATTGCAACTTGAATTGATTGCAAAAGAGGATATTTTATCCATCCTCCAATAAGCATGTGAAGAGGTGAAGAGGAAAGAGGAGTGGTCTATTCCAAACAAGCCCGATTCTACACAAAAAGCTCCATCAATGAAAGAGGAAAGCAAGTTAAGCACCTCACCCATTGTTGATTCTCCGAATGAGTTGCAATGTGGGTCTCTTGGTAACTTTGGGAAGCATACTAAAGGAATTGGCTCTAACTTGTTGAAAGATAGCATAGAATGGCAAAGGTCTTGTAAAGGATGGCCAATGAATTGTTGATCCCATTGAAGTTGAGAAGAGACCACAATATACAGGCCTGGGGTTTGTTGGTGAAATACAAGCATTGGATAATGCGCTAATAGAGCCCAAGCAAGAGTAGCCTCCAAACAGGAGTCCAAGCCACCTCTATACCAAAATCAGCCCAAAGAAGGTAATTGCATTCTGAACACGATTTATGTAAAGCCTCAAGCTAGTTGTAGGGAATCACCTAAGAGTGGACAGCAATCAAAGCAAGAGGAAGGTAGCATGGCACCACCTCCAGAGGCCAAAGAAGCCCTTCCAAAGACGAGAAACCTTTAAGCAATGGAGGAGAGGAATTGCATCACTCCTCCATCTACATCATGCAAGGAAGAAATAGGAAGACTACATTCCACCAACTACACCACTTTGAAGTCCAAGGAAGATAGAAAGCAAGTATCAAGGTAGCCAAGGAAGTTATGCATAAGATGAGTCTTCTATCAATTGTTTCCATTGTAAAAAGAAGGGTCATGTAGCACGTGAACATTGGAATCTCATTCTTTGTACTAATTATGGGAAGAGTAACTATTGTACAGCTACGTGCAAGAGGAAAAAATCCACCACTAAGGAGCCCAAGCTCTGCTCTCTAAGGAAAGAAAGGATCCACTCTTCACAAAAACATGAAGAGGATGGAAAGGAAGACAGAAGTCACGCTCCAAGAGGAAGATATAGAAGAGCTTTCCATGAACCTATACAAGTCTAACAAGTTTTGTAATCATTGCAAGATGAGTGAAGATTGAAATGCGAAGTGTTAGAAACTTCATCTGCATCTTTGCCACAAGAATAACAAAGGCAAGCAAGGGCAGCCACAAACCAAAATGGGAGAATCCAAGCTCACTAATATAGCACAAAAAGAGTCCAAGCTTACCAATGTAAAATCAAGAGGAAAAACATTCTTCACATGCATCTCCATCACCATTGCAAGCAAGTAGTAGTAAGGAATTGTCCTTTGATTCTTGGATTGAGTATTTGCATTATTTACAAGGATGAAACTTGTAAAGTTGTTGATTTGCATCCACAAGTACAAGCAGCACTTTAGGTGAGTAGCACTCAAAAAGCATTTCCAAATTGCATTCACGGTTCCATTTGTTGGAATAAATGAGTATGGAATAATTCCGATTGGACTAGCAAATAGAAAAGTGTTCCACTCATCAGGAATGAGTATGGAGCAGTTTGTCCACTTGGGAGGCACAAGCAGGTACAGCCATATGCAAGAGGTTCTGTCATTTTCAGCAATTTACATCCTCACGTTTCATGTTCATGTAGTTATGCATAGCACATATGACATTCTCACCACCAGGGTTGTAGGCTTGTCGCATATGAATAGCAAGGGAGGTGGAAGAGAAGCACTCCAAGCAAGAAGTTGGGCAAGCATTTCTAGTGAGTTGAGAAGCATTTAAACATTGGAATCCAAGCATCACACTAGTGACAGCAAGATGGTTTGTGTTTTTCCATTACTGTAGTATGCATATTCTTCAGATAACAATGTGTTGTAGCATGTAAATCAAAAGCAGATTTGAAATGGCATCCATTGTAGCATTATAAATTTCTCGCATGGAAATTATTGTAGCATGTAAATTGGGACATGGCAACGTATTGTATCATGTATGTTCCACTATAGCACTGAATTATAGTAGGAATAATCAAGACAAATTTGTCTCCAAGTTGATTCAAATGTAACAGCAATTGTAGCATGTTGGTTTCCATCAAAATGGATTGTAAAATGTATAAAAGATCATATTGGTGACATATTGGTTAAAGCACAGCAATTATGTTTCAGCATGACATTTGAAGTTGTGACAGCTCACTCTTGGCTTACTCTCCTTGGGGGAAGAGGAAAAACAATTGGAGGAAGAGTAATTCGTCACTCCTTCCATTGGGAGGGAGGAAGGTGCAAGCATGTAGCTTCTACATTATGAAGTAACATGAACCCAAGAGTTCAGCACAGAATATAAAAAGCATCTTGTAACAAACAACCAACAAGAATATACTAAAAACATCATGAGACAGCCACGACATAAAAAATTATGCAAGTGCTACCATGTTAACAAGCAAGGTATGAACATCACTTAAGATATTTCAAAGACAAGATGGAACCATAAACAATCTGGCTTTGCAGGAGCAGCAGGTTGGAACAATCATCCACTTTTTATTATGTAGGAAGGATGAAGAATCACTTCAAGGAAGGTTAAAAATATAATTTTAATCTTCTACCTAAGTGAGTAACTTCTATGGACCAAAAGCCTTCCATTGAGAAGGTGTGATCAGAAAATATTTGGATCTCCAAGGTCAATCAAAGCCCCCAAAAAACACATAACAATAGACCTAAAAAAGATAAAAGAAAGAGAAAACAAAACAATCTCACTGAATTCCTGAAGAAAGATAGTTCAGGTACCAAAAAGGACGATTCAGTTCCAATGCCCAGCCATCAAGGTGAAGGCATAACGCAAGACTTGTGAGGGTTGAGAGGAAGCATTGATTAGAAGTGTTATGCAAGGGAAGAGCTCCAGCCCATAGTAGGAGAGGCGCATGTTGACTACACAGAGAAATTGCATTGTATCTTGCTCCACTGGAGCCACGTCCACTTTGTGATTGTATTGAGTGCAATTCCAAGCCCAAGAGGCAGCCATTTCCGTGCTGGAGTTTTCCCACAATGGGTTTCTTCAGGGTAAATTCTTGTGTGTGTGCAACAGAACTCAGTTCCTTTCATGTTTTTCATGGTAACTTCCATGGAATGAATTTTCTCTTGCATTTTTACTTGAAGTAATGGCTGTAATTGTAATTAAAATGGGTGCATAGAAGATGTTTTCACATTCACACATTCTAATTCTGCATATTGGATGTATGAGGCAGCTAATTGTTGTATCTTGCATCTAAATTTCGGCCCTGTATGTTGGATTTCAGTAGCAATTCCTTGAATCAGCAATATGACTCATCTTGTGAATTTGTAAAAACAGACTTCACAAACTTTACAGATCAGTCACGCTTGGAACGTTGCAGAAAGATCTATTTGAAGCCTTCCTTCACATAGAGGAATTCTACGTCAAATCCCCTCATTTGCAGACAAATGCTTAAGCATGAAGAAAGATCCTTCAGTGAAAGAATTTACAGAATAAGGAAAAAAATATTTGAAAAAATGTTAGGCATTCAATTGCAGGCAAAAACTGATAGAAACTGGTTAAAAGAAACCCTTTGCCTTCAACTTTGCAAGGCTCTTTCTCAGATTTACCTTTTTAAATTATAAATAGAGTTTCAGGGGCCTGTTTGGAGAGATTGGTGATGGAGAAATGGGTAAGCATTCTACTGCCATGTAGCTAAGGACCTATATGATAAGGTTGGACAAAAAACTTCAATTTCCCCTTGGCTTAATTAAAAAAATGGTGGACTCGAGATTCTGAGGAACACTGGATGTTTCAAGCATCAAAACATTTGGAAGTCTGCAATTGCCAAAGAAAACATTATTGAGGAAAATGCTTCTCCACCAAAGTTTACCAGCCAAGGTAAGACTGTCTAAGACAAGGTTCACCAATGCTGATTTTGTTTTATGTCATTGGCAACAAAGGTGTTACATATTTGTTGGCAATGCAAAATGGCTAAATAGTTTTGGCAATGGATCCAAGCAGAATTTTGTGGGCCCCTTGATATTTCCCTTCTATGAAGTTATGAACAAGTGTTCGATTTCTTGTTATTTCGTTTCTAGGGAAAACGTGATGTGAGTGAACCTTCCATTGCTCTCCTTGACGTTATGAGAATATGATATTTTTAGGAACAGTTTAGCTTTAAAAGCTATAGAATATAATCAGAAACGATGTTGTCTCTTTGCCTGTAGATGCAAAAGCGAAATGCCCGCTGTCCTAACTTTTGTGGGGACATGATCTCTCAATTGTCATAAGATGCATGGTTTAAAGAAAACAAAGTGACAAAGAGGTGGAAGATGTGTGTTGGAGGCATACAAGAGGTGTTGGAGTTGCACTCTCTCTATGAAATTAAGAAAAAGGCTGAAAAAATAACATATTTCTGATTTTTAAAACAATACCCAAACTGTATCACCGGTCATCTCATCAAAGAGAGTCAGGAGCTGATACTGAAATGCTCCTAATTCCAAGGATACTGGTTATGGCTTGGGCCCTGTATAATCCCTGAAGCCTTAGGGTGAGGAAGATATATTTTGTCTTCAGTTACATGGAGGACATGATTTTCATGAGCTTCTTCCTATCTCTCATAAGGTTCTTGCATGTTGCAAATTTAAATTATCACATATAGTTAATAATTTATAGGTTTAATTTATTAAACCTATTAGCTTTGTTAATGGGTAGTCAGGGTGGTTAAGAGGTTTTTCGGTGATTAGGATAGCACCCATGTAGATAGAAGTGGCTATCAACAATAATCTATGTTTGGACTATTCGTTAATCTAAATTCAGTCAAAGCTTTGTATAAATATTCCTATTACAATTGAATACAATATCCTGATACAAAAGCAATTTGCACATCATTTGGTATCAAAGCAGGTTGGAGATTTGGGCAAGGTGATCAGAAAAAGAATGCTTCTAAGTTCCTTATCAATATTGGCTTGGTGAAGAAGGATAAAATCAAGACCCATGATTTTTAAAATGCTTTTTTAATGAAAAATAGGAATATATTCATGTTCTGATGTATATATTTGGATTATTTTGGCTCATCTTAGGACCGAACTGCATTAGTGGTTATAATGTGTATTAGTTTTCATTAAGGGGTTGTAATTGGCCTTGGAACCAAAGGTGATTTTTTTTTTTTTTGTAAATCAAGCAAAAAGAGGCTGCATTGGTAAGGACACACAACAAAAGAACGAGACAATGTGAGAACGAATGCACAGTTTGAGGCATTTCATAATTTATTTATTTTTTTTAGGTTGTTTAGAGTCCTTATCATCAATTTGAAAATTTTGGCATTTCATTGTGAAGAGGCTTTCACTTGGAGGCATTTCATTAAATTTTTTTTTTGAGTTGTTTCAAGTCCATATCATCAATTTGCAAATTTTGGCATTTCATTGTGCAAGTCATACAGAAAATTATAAGAGACATTAATATCTGCACAGGCTGTGGCTTCCAGGTGTAAGGCACTTGGCTGCTGGTCTGTGCGAAAACACAGCAAATGTGATTAGTCAAAATAAGCTTTAAATATATTTTTAAAATTTAAAAAAAAAAATCGTTGCAGCTTGGAAAAGGCGTGAAAATAGTCTGCCTCTAAGAAGAGGTGTCCAGTGGGAGACAATTGCATGGCAAAATAGCATGTGGAGAGAAGACCAGCAAACAAATATTAAGTGGCCAGCTAGCAGAAAAGCTAAGTCAGGCATGGAAGAAGGTGGCGTCTGGTTGGAAAGATGAGCTCCCACCAAGAATGAATAGTGAGGCATCGTACAAAAGCATCTGAAAAGCAGAAGCTTAGAAGATTTGGGCAAGAAGGGAAAGCATCTCTGAAGTGCAGCATTGGGAGCATAAATTTTTATTGAAATTTTCATTGAAAGAAGAGAGCAGAAGTTGTGTTTGTGAATGAACAGGGCTGTACGTTTTTAAGCAGAAATGACGCCTCTCAAGAAGCATGAAGACCCAGGAAAGTTATTATTAAGATTTATAATAAAGTGTCTTTTATTAAAAAAAATTAGGGTTTAGTAATTTATTCAAAAATAGGGTTTAGGAAAATGTTTTAATTTAGTTTTTTTGCTATATATTTTTTATTAAAAAATTATATAGTTAAAGGGCTGCGGCCCTGAATTAATTTCATATCTTGTGATCTAGTTAGCCTGTTAAGCTGAAATTTTGCCTAACGGTGTCTAGTATCATTATGAAGAACACCGTATAGTTTGTTTTGCTTGCACACAACCACTTTTGCCAATTTAATTGTTTTTCTGCCAAAGTCTCTTTAAATGTCATTTTCTTTTAGCCCTTAAGATTGATATTATAAGAAGGATATATTCTCAGGAGAATATGACATCCTTATAAACCTTTTTGATTTGCAGGGGTGAGAGGTGGAGCTGAGGGAATCATATTCCAATGGAAAAGACAAGTATAGTGGAAAACACTGCCAAAACCGTCGAAGCGCATCATGAAATAGTTTGTGGTCCACCAGACCATGATTATCGACCTAGCTACTTGCGCTAAGTCAAAAGGAGGTTGGAGGATCACAATAGGATGGAGGGTAATAATTGGTCTTGAGCTCACTACTATCTTGGAGACTGGTTTATTTCTTTAGAAGCAATCTAGTCCAAAAAATACTACAAAGTTGAAAATAGCGACGATAACTGTATTATAGCTGCACACAAGGTGATCAATGAGGTCAGCACCCATTGAGAAAGTGTAGTGAGGACCCGGAACCACTACTATTGTTTTTGTAACTACTCTGTGAGGCCCAGTCCAATCAGAGGAGCAGTTGAGGTGAGGCCCAATCCAACCACAGGATGAGTGTAATAACGACCACTTTCAAAAATAGGGTTTAGGAAAATGTTTTAATTTATTTTTTTTGCTATATATTTTTTATTAAAAAATTATATAGTTAAAGGGCTGTGGCCCTGAATTAATTTCATATCTTGTGATCTAGTTAGCCTGTTAAGCTGAAATTTTGCCTAACGGTGTCTAGTATCATTATGAAGAACACCGTATAGTTTGTTTTGCTTGCACACAACCACTTTTGCCAATTTAATTGTTTTTCTGCCAAAGTCTCTTTAAATGTCATTTTCTTTTAGCCCTTAAGATTGATATTATAAGAAGGATATATTCTCAAGAGAATATGACATCCTTATAAACCTTTTTGATTTGCAGGGGTGAGAGGTGGAGTTGAGGGAATCATATTCCAATGGAAAAGACAAGTATAGTGGAACACACTGCCAAAACCATCGAAGCGCATCATGAAATAGTTTGTGGTCCACAAGACCATGATTATCGACCTAGCTACTTGCGCTAAGTCAAAAGGAGGTTAGAGGATCACAATAGGATGGAGGGTAATAATTGGTCTTGAGCTCACTACTATCTTGGAGACTGGTTTATTTCTTTAGAAGCAATCTAGTCCAAAAAATACTACAAAGTTGAAAATAGTGACGATAACTGTATTATAGCTGCACACAAGGTGATCAATGAGGTCAGCACCCATTGAGAAAGTGTAGTGAGGACCCGGAACCACTACTATTGTTTTTGTAACTACTCTGTGAGGCCTAGTCCAATCAGAGGAGCAGTTGAGGTGAGGCCCAATCCAACCACAGGATGAGTGTAATAACGACCACTTGCAATACTGGTATAATTTTGACGAATAGTTGGGTGTGTCCCTATTAATGCAAAGTTGTTTTTTGTTGTAAATAATTGTGTGTCCTTGTTCACATAGGTGTGTATGTATGAACTAGTGTGTAGTCCTAGTTCATAGTGATTTGGTATTTCTCAATGAACATTGGGTTTGTCCTTGTTCATAAATTGTTAGTAGGTCTAGTGAGACCATTCCCACTACTATTTGTAAGCATGATGAACCATGAGTATGTTATAGTTCACATAGTGTTGATTCTCTCCTAGTCTTTTAACTATATGTAATAAGGGAGGGGGTGCTGGAGGGGAATGGTGGGAATTTAAATTATCACATATAGTTAATAATCTATAGGTTTAATTTATAAAATCTATTATCTTTGTCAATTAGAGAGTTGGGGTTGTTGAGGGGTTTTTGGGTGATTAGGATAGCACCCACGTAGATAGGATTGATTATCAACAATAGTCTATGTTTGGATTATTTGTTAGATCTAACCTTTGTCAAAGCTTTGTATAATATTCCTATAAGAGTTGGAAACAATACCTTGATACAAATGCAATTTATGCATCATTGCAATCTTTGTTTGATCTGCACAGCATATTTTCATTTTGGCTTACAAGATTGAGTATATTTCTAATGTTATGACCCAATGTTAGTGTATATAATAATTATACACCTTTGTATGATTATTAAGATGCACTTTGTAAAGTGTAAATATCTAATTATTTGCACATCTCCAAATACAAGGTTCTTGCACGAGTCTCTCATATATTTAAGGCTTTTTCTGTTCTTTCTCAACCCTACTCCTAATTGTCTCTTGCCTTCTCTATAAAGGTACAAGAGTCTTTCAATAGATCATAAGGGGAGTTATTGTATTGTACCAAAATATATTTAAAAAAAACCAAAAATAATTAGCTTTTCTACCCGCCCTAATTACTATGATTTTCATTATACATGTATGATTGTGACTATTCTAACTAGTTCACAATGATCTTGGTCGGCATTCTTTCAAGATTCTAACAGCATAGACTTGACATGGCAATATTAAATTCTCTTTAAACAAGAATCACACATTGAAGTGCCTAACCATTATGCTACCCATCTTTTATTGTTGTGAATGAACTCTTTACCCCTGATAATTTATTTACTGCAGCAAGAAACAAAAGCTCTAACTGGAAACTAAATGTTGTTAATCTTACATAGCCAGTACCCCGATTTGGGTACCAACCTGTGATGTCCCCTTTTCGAAATAATTAATAATCTAATAATAATTTACTAAGTTGTCCAAAAAGGTACTTTAAATTATAACTTTGGAAAAGAACACTTAATTAATTATTATTAAATGGGACCAAAAGTAATTATTAGAGACATGGCCAAAAAATAATTAATACTCATTAATTGAAAAACGGCGAATATTAAATTAAAAAGTAATTCTACTTTAGGGTTAGGGTTGGAATGAAAAATAAATTTATAAAAGGACAAGCAGAGCAATGAAAAAAGGATATTATTGAAATCACCCAGACAAAATCAAAACCCTTTTTTCCAGAGGAAAAGCTTGCAGTTTCTGCAATTATTCAAATGATGAAAACCCTGAAATTTACAAGTATGAGGATGAAACCCTTCATACATATTTAGTAATTCTATCCAGAGATTACAACTGTGCTACCAGTTTCAGGGAATATCAGCTTTAAAAGAATATTCTACCAGGGCACCACATATCTAGGCTTGGCATGAGAGTTTACATACAGCTGCCATACATTACACTTGCAGGCCAACCATACAGCACAATCATTCCAGCATAGCAAATAAAGGACAAAGTGGTATTTATTATTTGTAATCATTAATATTTGTGTAATTTCAGAAGGGTTTGATCCAGTTAATTGTAATCAGCAGTGGGACACTTTCCATAAGTATTTTTAGAAGGGTTTCTATGTATGCAATTAATTGAAATAAGGAAGGGCAATTGTATGTGGTTGAAAATCCTATTGTATGTTTTGTTCTATTCATTCGATTATTTATTATCTTGGTGAAAGACATATATCTTGTGCCCCAGCTCATATTTTGTGAGGTTAACGAATAGATTCAGAGGGTTTTGAATTTATTTCTTCTAAGGGAAATCTGATTTCTTCTAAGGGAACTTATTTCTTATTTTATCCGAAAAGGGATATTTCACAACCTGAGACGAGCCACATATAAATGTAAAGAAAGCAGAGTAGAAACAAAATGAAATCGTTCAAACCTAATAAGAATCTAACCCTGGAATCCAGAATAAAAATACAATTCATGAAATTTAGATACGTAGTTCCGGACATTTTTTGTGAGATTGATGTGTCTTTTAACCTCTTGGATGGCAATTCTGCACATTGTCTTGAGTTATGGGTCTTTCAGGAAGATGAAGCTTGCTTATAAAGTGCAGTTCCTGTGCAAAGTTGCTGCTTCTAATATCTAAGACACAGAAATAGCTGTATTTGTCTTTGGAAACAGAATATACAAGATGCAAATACTTACTAAGGAAAGACAGATTTCACTCTCTCAATGTCAAGAGAACCCTGCGTGAAATGAGGAACACCTAGCTTTATTTTCACCTTCATCTGGTCAAAATTGACTCCTGGAACAGCACCTGTAATTCAGAAGAAATTGCAATCTTTAAAACAATTTGTTTGAGCATGGAGTATTTTTTTCAGTTCGTGTAATAAACAATATGCCTAAAAGGAATATTGTTTCAAGGAAACTGATTTCTTCTAGGCATGCCTGAAAAAAGATGCTTCGAAGGATTTGAAATAGTTCAATCAAATAAAAATGTAACTGTAGCTAAGAATACTATGCTAAGTTATCATTAATTTGTTGCTTCTTTACAACTATGAGTATTGATGTATGCATTCTCAGAAATGCAAGGAACAGCTCATGCCCCATATTGGTAAGGTGACTCTCTTGCCACCCTCTAAGCAGAGCATGATGGCTTTTAACTCTTGCGAGAACACCTATTCGTACTTTAGAGATTTGTACTGTTTGAAAATGAATTACATTTTAATATGCAAAAAAGCTGTTTGATAAAATAAATTCAATCATCATGCACACATTCCCTTGTGGTATTTTCAGCAAGTTTAGGAAATTATAATATGCCTGAAGTTTCTTGAAAGACCTTAGTTATAATTTCTAAGGGATATATTGCCATCAAAATCCCTAGCCACTCCACTCAAATCTCATGGCCATTAATTCCCATTCAACTCGACTTTCTGTCATTGTTTCTCAGTATTGCTAGGGTTAAATTTCTATCTTATTATAGGATGAAAGTAAGAGTGAATAGGAATGCTTAATGTTGTTTAATTACTGTTTTAGTTGCAAAATTTTGTGTATTACAAGATTTAGTTTTTATTACCATTAAAACATGAACTGAAAAGCACATAGAAACACGCTAATTAGATAATTACATTTTCATATTTCTTTTGTCCACTCGTTACCTACTTATGAACAAAACAATGTGCATACAGATATTTGCTTAATTTTTGGTTTACATTATAGAATAGAGGGAAATTGTGCTTTAGATTTTAAGTTTAATGCCCGATATTAGTCATTTCCAGCCTGCCCTCAAGATATTCAAGATTATTGTTATGAATAATTTTATCCGAAAAGAACCCAAACAATCCTGCTTTCATGAAAATCAATAAACACTTTGTTGCTAAAATCTGTCTATTTGAATACAAATTACCTTTCCTAACCCCAGAAACCTATATTGAATGTTATCCGACTTTTCGGTAGTGGAATTAATTTTGTACCCATGACCTCTGTTGAATGCTTGGAAAATTTCAAGCTTATTTGTAATGTTTGCTTGAGAAACTGCCTTGTTTCTAGTAATTGATAACCCAACTTGCCTTTGTCAAACTAGTTACTAGAATGTAGATTGGATTTCACAATCTCTACTCTTATTATTCTGACAATATATGATAGTCCTAACAATTCACAGAGAAAATGCTTTCTTTGTATGCTTGTCCATATGTCATGCCAATGAAACTGAACTCATTCAGTGTTCTAATGCAATGCTTTCTTGTTTTGTTAAGTTGTTTATTATTACGGACAACATCATTGCCAATGTTAATAAAATTTCAAGAGTTTATTGTTTACCAACTCTCCTTGCACTGTTAGGAATTGAGCATGAATTAACTATATTTATCATTTTGAAATCTGCTTGCTTAGCCTGATTGTAAATTCCTGATCTTTGACCTTATCATCATCATTAGCAATGATACATCTTCATTTTCCAGCTACTCATCCTACAGGTTCATTTCATGATTCACGTGTGTGCTTGGATCAACATGACAATGAGGCCTTCACACTTCTGAGTAAATGCAACTAACACAACAGATAAATAGTTTCCCTTTTTGTTGTTCGTCATGATAATTTAGTATGAATTGTGCTTACACATCTTAAGGATGTTATGAGCAGCTTGAAGTGATAACTTAAGAATACCTCCACCATTATATTGGGGCATGAACTTTTAAGAACCTCGTTTTTCAGTCTAAAGTAAACAACAATGGTAAAAGATAATGCTTTGGACTCTCCATAGTAATGTGCAGTGCATTGTCAGTGTTTCTTTCCATCCGGCTCTGCATGACCAAATGGAAATGCTAGCACTGCATTGTCAGTGTTTTTTTCCATCCATCCTATACTTCTGTCCGTTAACAGGCAAAATGTATGGTTGTTCCACACCTGGAAGAATAACGGTCTTGTCTAAGCTATCTGGACCATCATCTAGGGGTGCAGTTTACAAGTGACAGTTTCCCTGTTAATGATTTATTCCTTGGCCACTCTCCTGCCCTACATAATTGATTACTGTGTGACAAGGTGGGTGGCTAAAAAGGGTCGGTCACTTCCACTCTGCATATGGTCCCTGAAGATTCAATGTCTAACAGAATGTGATTGTTGTTTCTGATACACGCATGGATCTATTAGGGGAGCAGGCTTTGCCAAAAACCCCTCTGTGTAAACAATCCTTAGCAATTTACTGATAATAGAAAGTCATATATATGTTGAAAAACTAACAGCGTGCAGAGAGAAATAATCACGGTGAAGGAAAATAGATTCAAGACACATACACAGATATCACGTGGAAAAACTTGGCAAATCACCAAGTAAAAAACCATGGGAAAAGGTCTTCAGCATTTTATTATCCAGGAATTAATCCGCAATTACAATAATGGCAGTTGCCACGTACAAGCCCAGAAATGAGTACAACCAGTACAACTCAATAATACTTTACAATTCATGGGTTCCTTATATAGGAAAAATACATAGTACAAAACCGCATTAGTATGAACCCACGTGTAGTACAAGTCCGCGTGTAGTACAAAACGCGTGTACTAACTCCCCGAAAAACGTGTACAGAATTTTCAACGCCCGTCCAACCTACCAGCTTGGTCGCCACCTACTTATTCAAATGTTGACTTCACATATCAACAATATATATATATATATATATATATATATATATATTGGAGTTGAGCGATGGTTTCGGAGAAGGATTTGGATGCAAATTGTCACAGCAAGTCTAGAGGCTCAATTCCTTTGATCAGAGAAAACCCACAGCGGATCTTCCTCTCTTGGGGGTGCAGAAAAAAGGCGGTGGGAGGCAGAGAAAGAAATGCATCAAATTGAGAAAGGATCTGGTCAGGATGGTGGTCGGAGAAGATTTGATGCTCAAACAGATTCTACCATTGAAGGACAAGACTTTGGCGGGGAGGTTTATGGAGAAACTTATAAAATTAAAAACTCTCAAGGACTAGATTAGGGCTACCTAGTTGAAAAAACTTGGGTACATACCAACCTACTATGTTTTGGCAAATGGGTGGCTGGTGTTTGTCTTTAGGAGCGTTGAGTATGATAAATTCATTAAGCATGGGTGTCAGATGTGGGGTTTATCTGTTTTGAATCTAGAGTTTTGGTCTCCAGGGTTTGACCCTAGGACCAAAAGAGTGACTAAGCAGCTAGAATGGGTTAAACTGCCTTCTTTAACCATTGAATTTTGGAATGAGTGGATGTTGAAAGAAATAGGCAACTCTTTGGGTGTCTTCATTGGCATTGACGAAGAAAATTTCAGACGCATTCAAAGTCTATAGCGTGATCTAGTAAAGCTCGAGCTCAGCGTGGGTTTGCCATAATCTAAGGAATTTGCGTCAGGAAATTGGGTTCATGTTCAAGTGGATTATTGGGCCTTCCTTTCAGATGTGTGAATTGTTTCACATATGGGCATTTGAAGGTGGACTGTGGCTTCGGTAGAAGGCAAAACGAGGGTCATGGGGAAAGAGAAATTTATTAAATTTCAGAAGCAAGGCTCTGAAGAAGCTCTAGCTAAGTTGAGGGAAGGCTTGGAGTTCCTTCAAAGGTAGTCACAGAGGCTGTTCTAGTTGAAAGGTTTTAGAAGGATAGAACAAAGATTTTCAAGCTGGAGGCTCCGTGGAAGGTGCAAAACCCACTTCCAGCCCAGTGCAGAAAGTACACACAAAGAAAGCCTCTGAGAACGTTTTGGTTACAAGCTCTCAAGAAATAATAAGTGTTGATCTACATGATGAAGACTTTGTGGAAGATGCAGAACCTGTTATGCCTAATTTTCACACCGCCAATTTTTTTTGAAAATAATATGATATTATTCATACTCTGCCATAGTGATGACCCAATCATAAAATTTAAAACTGCAATCGGGGACCCTAAGTCAATTAGTATTATTTATGGATATGCATGATTTCGATTAAATAATTTGGTAATTATCATATTTATGAATTCATGTTTGCATTATAGTGGTTTTGAAAAGAATATGTGTATCAATGAATAAAATTGGCATACATATATAATCAAATGAGTGCTACAATTTTAGTTACAGATGAATCGATAGTCAGATTTTAACATGTCACAAGTTAACCTTTTAGTTTAAAAATACACAAAGTATTGATTACCATCTTGAGATATGATTGATCGCCAAAGTTTATAGTTTCATATGATTCTAATATTCAATTTATTTCAAATGCAAAATAATGACATTATTTAAGTGCATATATAAGTGGGATTTGAGATTAACCTTGAAATCCAAGTTATTTTTTTAAAGCATATTAAAGGGTTTTATGTTTTGAATCTAAAACACTATTCTATTCTAGTGTTTCTAAGTTAAGGTGATGGAAACTTAAAAAATATCTAAATGTCATGAAAGACTTACTCATTTCAAAAGTTTTTATGAGTTAAGTTTATGTTATTCGAGACATGGTACAAGTGTTTTTTTTTTTAAGTTTAAATTATTTCCTAAGGGATCAATATGTTAAGGTATTTAGTAATCACATCATGAAAATATTGTGTTTGGCTTAAGAATGGGCTAAAGTTTGAAGAATTTAGACCATGATACTAGTTTAGTTGGCAATATAATCACAATGGCAAGGTGACTTGGCATTAATATTGAATGCATAAGTATGGTTTCGATGTTTCAAGATCATCCAAAGATTTGGGAGTAAGGGAATTAATGAAAAAGGTTTATTACTCAAAATATGGTAATTAGCAAAGGGTATAGTATGAAGTTTAGTAATGGATAATTTTGTCAATATCAGTAAACAAGTTGGTAAAGTTATTAAGTACATGATTAGTTAATGAAATCCAATCAAATTTGGGCATGTCACAAAGTTTGTTACAAAAATGAGTTGGAAAATAAAAGTCTCAAACTTCTTGGTTTCTGGTTCATTTTCACAAGCTCATTTGTGGGAGTGAAGCCTTGATTGACCATATAGTTGAGAAGTTGTAGACCGAGGCTTGGGGAAAATATTGGAATAAGTTTTGATGCATCTTCAGGTATATTTTTGCACTATTTTTTTAGTGATTATGGAAATTTTACACTTCAATATGAAATCAATCCAATCAAATTTTCATAAGAATTTAGAAGATTTTGTGAAAGTATGCATGAAAATTATTTAAGAAGTCATAGAGGTTTCTGGGAAATTTATGAGAATATAGTTCTATAGAACTGTAAAGATACAAATTTTGGTTGATGATTTATATTCATGAAACAAATATTGTATTTGTGTAGTGGGAATAACTTATGACTTAGTTATTTATGGTGAAATCATATGCATATGATTATTTAAGAAAGATTTTGAACATTTGTTTCCTACATGGTTATGGGTTCCTGTTTGTTTGGTTCCTTTTGTAAATTTTTTTTTGAAGGTTGATAAACATACATGTTAAAATTTTGGCCAAATATATTATTTTAAAAAAAAGGGGTAGGGGAGGGAGAGTGAGTGCGGTTGTCTAGTATAAAACTAGGTTTTGTTAGAATGAAAAAGTATTGGTTGGAAGGATCATTTTAAGTATATAAAGCATTTTGAATGTTTTGGTGACTCTTTTAAAGCATATTTGGATCTTTATTAGTTATAATTTCAAGCTCCTATTATTGTAAATCTAATGGGAACATAAAAACATTGGGTTCATTTTATCTCTATGTATAAATATTTGTGCTTTAAAGAGGAACGTTGTAGTGGTATAAGGTATGTTTGTTTTTTTATATTTGAAGAGTACAAATTGACGTCATTGTTTTGAGTTTTGTTCATATCAAAATTGTTTTGTAAAGGAAATCAAACATAGCTTTGACTTGGGTTTTCAGTTATATTATCTTTCATCTTTCAAACATATTTTGAAACTATGTCTTTATTATTGAGATGGCTAATGGTTATTCAAACATTAGGGGGTACAAGTTATATTCAGCTCTTGCATTTATTTGGAAATTCTTTGTTGAATTCATATTTGATTTAAGTTTTATAAATGATTATGGCATAGATAAGATATGGGTAGAAGAGAATATGACAAAAATAGGAAGAGTATTTTTTTTTCTTTTTGGTTATTCAGAATGTTGAATCTTGATAGTAAGCATGTGATAAACAATGGGTCATCATTTGATATTAGAAATTAATTCAATTTCATTCTGATGTACAAAATTTGTAAAATAAGCACATACAAGAATTTTTATGATGTTAAATTTCATGGCCAAATGACCTTCATCACAAACCAAAAATTATGCAGTTTGATGATCATTTGGACATCAAATTTAAGCTGACTAGAAAACATAGTAAAATGGTCATTTTTAGAAAAGTAAAAGTTGTTTCATGGAGAGTTTGGGTTTACTTTCATGTGATATAGTCGAAACATTTTTACTATGAAGGTATTTCATAAAAATAATTGTTTTCAGAAGCATGGTGTTGTACATGGTTAAAAAGCATTGAAGTAAGTTTTTGGAGGTTTGGCATATTATTTGGCAGTAGAGTATTTATATACATAATATATATGCTACTGAGTAAATTAAAATGTAAAATAAAAATGATGTAAAAATGAGTTTCATTTAATATGATGTGTTATTTGATTATTTATTGATTAATTGATATTTTAAATATTCTTAGTTGGCTAAAAGGGTCCCCACCCGTTAGGAATACATGGTCTAAATTTAAATATTTGATCTCTTAAGACTTTTTAAAGTCTTAAATAATTTTTTAATTTTTAATTTCCAAATTAATTAACTTTAAATTTAACTAATAAAGTTGACAAATAACTAACTAAAGCTAGTTATAACTTCTTTTTCAACTAACTTTAGAGGTTTAAAAGGAGAACAAGGATTCATTTGAAAAGGAGAAACAACATAGGTAATAAAGACTTCTACACTTGTGAATTCAATCATTTATCTCTTTCTCTTATCTACAATTTCTTTGAGATAGCATGACTTTTGTAGATAGACAAATGGTACTTTCTCTGATGATTGAATATATTGCTTAGACAATGCAGGTATATCCAATTTTATATTATCATTTATAACTAATTATTTAAAGATTATCAATTTTAATATTATTTGATGATTGCAGCTTGCAGTCATATGCACAAAATTTGAGTATTCATCCTGAATAATGATGAAAATATCACTTATGTGACAAATTGTTGATATACTTGATTGTAAAAGTTATCTCTTGAAGATATTTTGTATAAAGGATGTTGATTTCTCAAATAAATTAATTTTATTTGCTAAGATGACTCTTATTTATTGGGACTCATAAATTTTATATTTTATTATGTATTTTATTTATTTGAATTTAATTTCTAGTTTAGTGGTGTTAACTTTAGTTTACTTTCTTCAGTAGTTTATTGTTTATTTATGATTTCTTTCTTTAGTTTGTATTAGTGTTAGTATTAGTTAATTTTCTTAGTTTAGCTAGTATTAAATTATTTTATATTTTAGTTTAGATTAGATTTTTCATTTTAGTGTTAGTTGTTACTATTGTCTATTTAGGTTGTTGAGATATATTGAACTTTTATGCTTTCTTGTTTATTATTTTGATGATCATTTATGAACATGAACATAAGATACATCTTTTCAACAATCTAAATTTTCTGTCTTTTAAGAGATTGTCTAATTCATAGACTTTATTCTATTAGATAGGTCAGATGATAGTTTATAATAGATTTAAAATTGAATCATATAATATCAAAATAATGATTAGTTTCTTGGATCAAAGCATTGTTTATGAGTAATCTTCTTGATATGCATTCCCTGACGGAATAGAGGATTTTGGTTTCCAGTATCCTTTATAAGGGAGCTTGGTGTTAGTAGAAGAAGAGTCTCGTCATTTCCCGTCAGATTCCATTGCTAGTGAAGAAGGGAGGTTTTTTGAGGAGGATAGGCCTTTCTCTGAAGGGGGGTGTGAGTCTCCCAAGCCATTATCCAGCCTGAATGCTGGACTTACTCCCTTTCAGCCTGGTTTTTTTGCTTCCCCTTTGAGTCCTCCTAAAAATACTCAGAAGGTACTTACCCCCTGTAGGTATTCTCTGAGATACATGAAGACTAATAAAGGAGAGGACAGTTTTGGACCAGTCTCAGGAGGTTTAGGCTTTGAGACCTGTCAGATGCAGGTTGGGAAAGTGAAGGGGAAGTCTTCCTTCAAGGTGGCCCAAAAGAAAGCCAGAAGAGAGGTGATAAGTGGGAAACAAAAGTCCTTATTTGGTGTCCTTACAGCAGGACAGCCCTAGGGGAAGGGGAAATAATGATTTTTTTCTCCATGAATGTAAGAGGGCTAGGCGCCCATTATAAAAAATTGGCCCTTAAACGTTTGTTCAAATTGCACCAACCTGATGTAATCATGATTCAAGAGTTGATCAAATATTGAAGAAATCCTTCAGACTGCTGCTTTTCTTACCAAAACTTGTGAGGAAACTAAGGAAGAATTGATGGCTGCCATCTCCAAGCAAGAGCTTAAATCAGTTGTTGAATCTTTTCAGAAAGGTCAGAGCCCAGGATATGATGGATGGTCCATAAATTTTTGCATAGGTTTTATGAGTTGTTAGAGGAAGACCTGTTAAAAGTAGTAGAGGAGTCAAGGATTAGTGGGCAGGGCGTTGGGGCTCTTAATTCAACTTTTCTTGCTTTAATTCCTAAGAGAGATAGTCCTGAGTCCTTTGATGAATTCAGGCCAATATCTCTGCATAACACTTTGTATAAGATCATCTCTAAAATTATTGCAAGAAGATTAAAAGGAGTTTTCTCAGAATCCTTTTCAGAAGAACAATTTGGGTTTCTGTCTAATAGACAAATAAATGATGCCATTGAAGTGGCCCAGGAGGCTTGTCATTCTGTAAAAACAAAGAAGCAGCAGGCAACAATATTCAAGTTAGATTTAGCCAAGGCTTATGACAGGGTAAGTTGGCTATATATCAAACTTTTGTTAATTCATATTGAATGCAATGCCACCTTTGTAAATTGGATCATGGAGTGTATCAGCTCTATTTCTTTTGCTGTTTTAATTAATGGATCTGCCTCAAGCTTTTTTAAGCCAACAAGAGGGTTGAGATAGGGATGTCCTTTGTCTCCCCTTTTGTTTTTGCTGGTATCAAAGGGTCTGAGTAGAATGCTGAAGGAGAAAAAAAGATGGGTCAGTCAAAAGGTGTTAAATTGGGAAACTTTGTGTCTGTGACACATCTTCTCTTTGTAGATGATGTGCTTCTTTTTGGGAATGGCACATTGAGGGAGGCTTTCAAGTACAAGGAGTTGTTAGATCTTTATTGTGCTACAACAGGGATGGAAATTAACTTGCAAAAGTCTTCCATAAGCTTTAATAAAGTTCAAGAAGGCCAAGAAGCTGAAATTGTGAGAATCTTTAGTGTTTCAGTCATTGAGTTCAATCAGGGGAAGAAGTATTTGGGTTCCATGTTGAAGCCAAATAATTATGGCTTTCAGGACTGGATTTAGCTGTATAATGAAGTGGGAAAAAGAGTGCCTTCAAGGTGTACAAGGTGGCTGTCCCTGGGAGGCAAACTTACTTTAGTCAAATCGGTTTTTGAGGCCATTCCTGTTTATTGGCACTCCATGGCGTACATTCCTGTTAAGATTTTAGAAAGGACAAGGAAGAAATGTTTTCAGTTCCTTTGGCAGGCAGAAGAAACATGGATGCAATGCCTCTGGTAAAACATAACAAGCTAGCTAGACCCAAAAAGGCAGAAGGTTGGGGACTTAAAAATATTCTTTAACTTTGGCAGAGCAAAGAGTCTCTGGAGAGTGATGACTGGGAAGGGTTTGTGGAATGAGGTAATCAAGGAAAAATATTTGGGTTCCTTGTCCTTTGAAGATTGAATCCAGATTCCTGTGAAATCGGTAGTTAACTCAACTATCTGAAAATCTTTGGTGAAGACTTTTCCTCTAGTAGGAAGTGGCTTGTTTACTTGAATATCCCCTTTCAGTAGGGAATATCTAAACACAAATAGCTCTGAACAAAGATACAATTTTGCAGAATAAATTCAAGTACACAATAAGCCACAGTAAATCTCTTAACTGCCAAATCACTAATCTTATTATTTGTCCAAAATAGTTACAATAGATGTCTTCAGTCATTCATCTAAAATAATATCAAAATACAGTCTTAAAACCCTTGTCCTTTGCAAATCTGGTAATGAAACCTGAATTCTGGAAGGTCTCAGCCTTTCTGTGTCGACACACAGACGCCGACGTCGGTTATACTACCGTCGTCGGTCGATTGGGCGTTGTTAACCTGCCGACGCCGGTCTCTGTAGATCTCTCTCTGCCGATGTCGGTATCTGTGCGAACCTGTACGGATTTGTACGGCTTCGTACGGCCACCAATAAATTACACCCTATTTGTAGGACCTCTGATCTGAAGATATATGACTCTAATACAGAATATCTCTATCTGTATAATTTATTTGAATCAAAACATAAATAAATAAATACCTGTAAACCCTTGTGATAGCTTCTGTGTGAAGTTATCTCTCAAAAGACCTAAAATACTGTGATAACCTCTGTATGAAGCTATCTCTCAAATTGGCAATAGATCATCTGATATTTCACAGCCTCTGAATCGCACACAATGAAGAGTTGACATTCTTCACTGCAAATGGAATCCTGGAACCCTTGGCTCAGTCTTCACAGAAGAATTCTTCAAAATCAATAATCAATAATCAATGGCTAATCCAAACTCTCTCCCATGAGAAATCCTTATACCCTCCAAAGGTGTGCTTGCTAAAATTAGATTTCCTCAAATTACAACTTGGGTTTCTTAAATTAGAATTCCTCAAATTAGCACTTGGGTCTTAAAATTAGACCAATTCTTAAATTAAAATTAGGGTCTTAAAATTAGACCAACTAATTAATAATTAATAATTAATTATTAATTAGACCAAATAATTAATATTTGATTAAATCAATCAAATATTAATATCTCCCTTAATTCATATCCAAAAAACCCGAACAAAAAAGCAAGCCCAGCTCCCTCAAGACCCTCTATCCATCCCATCAGCCTACGAAGGTCGCATAATAGGCTAATCCTCAACTCTGAACATGTCAACTCAAAAGGGGACATGACAATCCGCCCCTCCTGAAATTGCTTGCCCTCAAGCAATCGCTGAATGATACACCCATCAATCCACCTGGATCCCAAATGTAGTCATGATCTTCCCTGCTGTCAATCAATGCAAACTCCATGCCATGTCCATCCCTAGTACTAAGATAAGCACCCCAACATCCAATCCATAAATGAAAATCAGCAAGCAACTCAAGCAAACTCCTTACCTGAATAATATCTAAATCTGGATTGTGAAGGCTAGAAATAGTCATATCATCATCAACCTGTGACCCGATTGTAACAGAAAGTTGAGTCCCTACCACATGTGATAACTCCTGAACTGCACTCACCTCAAGACCAAGCTCATCCTCATATCTCTCCTGTGTTGGTGCCAATGTGCACTCGTCATCGCACTCTATCATGTCATGTCGTATGAGTGTCTCCATCCGATGAAAAAACATATATCTGAAGCTGCTGCCCCGTATTGCCTTAAGAATATGTGTCTTCCCATCAACATCAAAGTGAACCTCCATGTCCTTGAGACGAAGAGTAACTTCCTCAAATGAATTAAGCCACTTCATACCCAAGACTAAGTCTATATCCCCCATGTTCACCACATAATAATCAGCCTTGAACTCGTAGTTGTTCAAGCGCAATGGGAGGTCTCTAATCATACGCTCACACCTAAGAGCGTGACCATCGGCTACCTTAACTCTAATGCCCTCAAAATCTTCAGTAGTGAGTCCACGCTTCTCCACAAATCTAGCATCTATCAAATTATGTGTGGCTCCTGTATCAAGAAGGGTGATGACCTTCTGCCCTGCTAAAACTCCACGGAGTCTGAATGACTCATCCGACTGAATGCTGGATAGGCGTGCCTCCTGTATGTGAAGCTCTAACTCTGCCACTGCCTCCTCAGAACTATTCTGCTGTTCGGAATCCTCTGAATCCGAATCCTCATAATATGCCCACATCACACGATTCGCCTTGCCCTTAGGCCTCAAAGGGCAATCGTGATGGATATCATATGGACCTTTGCAGTAGAAGCAAAGCTTCTTCCTGCGTAGATCGTTAAGCGCCTCACGATCCAAAGGTGGTGCTGCTGGATTGGCCTTTGAATCATTCTTTACACCTGATTTATCTATGCTGAAATCCGGTCTCTCTGTATCTCCGCTGGAGCACTTATGGTCTCTAGATGAAGAAGTACCTCTGGAGTTAGATTTATTGGATGGGGCTGCCATCTCCATACTACGCGCCTTCTTCATAGCTACCTGTAATGAAGGAGGATCAAAGCCTTTGATCCAACCTCTCAATGGTTCTGTCAATCCCTCCATGAAGAGTTACAAGTCGCCTCTCTGAAATGTCAGGAACCATAACTGATAACTTCTGGAAGTCACCAATGTAAGACTCTAGACTGCCACTTTGGCGCAACTATGCCAACTCTCGGAAATAGGACTCTGGATCCCTCCTGTCAAAACGCTCTACCAGCCTATCCACAAACTCCTGATAAGATGTGATCCGATCATGATGGAGTGTCACCATCCCGTGGTGCCACCAATCGTGAGCTACTCCCTCAAGATGTAGTGTCGCATATCTGATAGCATCTTCCTCAGCCATCGGTCGCAATGTGAGAAAGGTGTCTAACTTACTAATCCAGGCCTGCGCTGTGACCTTACCACTACCGTCGAACATCGCGAGTGTGAGCCTGCTTGTAGCATGCTTAAGATCATTGTTCTGGTGTCTAGGTCTCCTGTCCTGTCTAACCAATCTGTAGTGCTCTCTCCTCAGATTAACAAAACGATCAAAGGACGTCCTCTCTCGAACATGAGGAGGTAATAAGTTCCACTCATCATCTGCAGCCAGGTAAACGTCTGCAAATGAGGAATCTCCTGCCTCTTCCTCTGCTAGAACTTCTGGTTCCTCTTGAACAAACGTAGGACGTGTAGGTCTACCCGCTGTCCTGGAATGGGTCAGCTGTGGTCTCTGATTAATAGTAGCACTCCTGTTATCTCCTTGTTCCCCATTCTGTCTATCAGGTGCGTTCATCCGCGTTATCATAGTAGTAAGTGCCTGTAGTGTCTAATTCATCTGCTGTTGGCCTGACATCATAGCACGGTGGAATTCTCTGGTGTCCTGATCAACATCATACCTGTGGCCCCTAGGTGGGCTACCCTCACGTCTGTCACTCATGATGATCGGTGGCTGATCTAACACCTGGGTACCTTCAAGCAAGGCTCTGCTGCATGTGTTATACTTGTGTGGTCCCAACTCTTGTGGCTGCATAAGATTGTCAAACCCTCAAGATGGCAGGATTTAGCTCTGATACCACTATGATGTCCCTTACTTAGGGGCTCCTTTTTTTCGTCAAAAGCTCTGATACCACTGTAATATCCCCTTTCAGTAGGGAATATCTAAACACAAATAGCTCTGAACAAAGATACAATTTTGCAGAATAAATTCAAGTAAACAATAAGCCACGGTAAATCTCTTAACTGCCAAATCACTAATCTTATTATTTGTCCAAAATAGTTACAATAGATGTCTTCAGTCATTCATCTAAAATAATATCAAAATACAGTCTTAAAACCCTTGTCCTTTGCAAATCTGGTAATGAAACCTGAATTCTGGAAGGTCTCGGCCTTTCTGTGTCGACACACAGACACCGACGTCGGTTATACTACCGTCGTCGGTCGACTGGGCATTGTTAACCTGCCGACGTCGGTCTCTGTAGATCTCTCTCTGCCGATGTCAGTATCTGTGCGAACCTGTACGGATCTGTACGGCTTCGTACGGCCACCAATAAATTACACCCTATTTGTAGGACCTCTGATCTGAAGATATATGACTCTAATACAAAATATCTCTATCTGTATAACTTATTTGAATCAAAACATAAATAAATAAATCCCTGTAAACCCTTGTGATAGCTTCTGTGTGAAGTTATCTCTCAAAAGACTTGAAATACTGTGATAACCTCTGTATGAAGCTATCTCTCAAATTGGCAATAGATCAGCTGATATTTCACAGCCTCTGAATCGCACACAATGAAGAGTTGACGTTCTCCACTGCAAATGGAATCCTGGAACCCTTGGCTCAGTCTTCACAGAAGAATTCTTCAAAATCAATAATCAATGGCTAATCCAAACTCTCTCACATGAGAAACCCTTATACCCTCCAAAGGTGTGCTTGCTAAAATTAGATTTCCTCAATTACAACTTGGGTTTCTTAAATTAGAATTCCTCAAATTAGAACTTGGGTCTTAAAATTAGACCAATTCTTAAATTAGAATTAGGGTCTTAAAATTAGACCAACTAATTAATAATTAATTATTAATTAGACCAAATAATTAATATTTGATTAAATCAATCAAATATTCATATCTCCCTTAATTCATATCCAAAAAACCCGAACAAAAAAGCAAGCCCAGCTCCCTCAAGACCCTCTATCCATCCCATCAGCCTACGAAGGTCGCATAATAGGCTAATCCTCAACTCTGAACATGTCAACTCAAAAGGGGACATGACATAGGAAGTGGCTTGTTTGGAGAGTAGGAAATGGTAGAAAGATGAGAAATAGGGTTGGATCCTTGGTTGGGAAGTGAGGTTGCCTTATAGATGTCTCAACTTCTGATTGATGCTCTAAATAGGCAAGGGATTAGAGTTCTGGCTGATGCTGCTTCTGGTTTTAGGACCGATCTTTGGAATCAAGGGTGGTTTTCTACTGAAGAGCTTGCCTTAGAAGGCTTGGAGGAAGAACAGTGGAGGATCTATAAGGCATTTTGTCGAGGGCTTTCATTAGGTTGAGACAAGAAGAAGAAGACTCTTTAATCTGGTCCAAAAACCCAGCCACTGGTCAATACACAGCAAACGAGGATTATAGGGCCATGTTTGAAGACGATATTGAAGAAGTTCAATAGTGGTGGGACAAAATCTGGAAGGTAAAAGCCCCCTTAAAAACTAGGATTTATCCATGGCTAGCCCTGGAAAATAAAGTACTCACCTGGGATGTCTTGCAAAGAAAATCTTGGCAGGGTCCTAACAGATGCACTTTGTGCAAAAATGAAGCAGAAAAAATAGATCATTTGCTGGCTCTATGTGATTTTTCCAGGGAAGTCTGAAGTGTCATTCTGCCCTTGGCAAGTGGAAAGGGTAAATGGCATGAAAGTACACATGTTGAAAACATGAAGAACTGGTTTGCAGATAAGAGCTTGAAGGAATTCAGATGTATCCCTCTGACTGTGGCATGGGGTTTGTGGTTGGCGAGGAATTCTTTGTTGCTTGACAATAAGGAATTACCTCCTTTTCAAGTACAACTACAAATTAAATTCATTTTTGAAGGTATAAAAAAAACTCCTAAATAGAAACCCTGGAGACATGTTCGGGTCTTATTTGTTGACAAGTCTAAACCTTGGGCCTTCTTTGATGGGGCTTGTCAAGGAAGGCCTGGAAGGTGTGGTGCTGGTGGAGTTTTGTTTATAAATGAGAATCATAGGTTTTCATTCAAAGCAGGGCTCAGAGAGGGCACTAACAATGTGGCTGAGTGGAAAGCTCTGGTGTTGCTTCTGAGGTTGGCAGTCTAACGGTCCTATTGGAATGCAGAATTTGCTCCTCAAACCCTTCTTTGATCAAGTTAAACTGCTAAAAGCTTCATTTTCAGAGATTTCATATTCACGTGTTTTTAAAGAATTAAATGAAGAGGCAGACGGTTTGTCAAAAGAAGCTCTAATTTCAGCAATTGGCACTAGGGAAATTGAAGAATCAGTGAATGGGGAGCACTTTCCCCCACAGACTAGAAGTTTTTAATGCTTTTTTTCCCTCTGTGCAGGTCTGAAGAAAGCAGGTTCTGATTTGGGAGGATGTTGTCTTTTCTGAAATTCTGTCACAGGATGATTGCTGCTAAGTCTTTTTCCTGTTTTATATATTGGCTGTTTTCATTATAGACAAATAGCATGGATCCTAATTTGGTATAGACTCTACAGTTTGTAAAAGGACTGTTTGTTTTTTTGGTAAGTATTCTGATCCAAAAAACAGTCTTTGATGGACTAATAGGTGAGGTCTGGAAGTTTAGAACTGATAGATGTTTCAGTTGGTTTTGACACTCTTATTGATGAGTCTTGATTGACAGCTTCTTATTGAAAAGTATCTCCTTGGTGAAGTGAGGTTTTGGAGGGTTTTAGTACCCTGGCTGATGTAACTTTTTTTCAAACTCTGAAATGAAAGTTACGGATTTTTTTCGAGGGGAATATATATGTATATATATATATATATAGTACTCAAGGAAATGGCATTTCCACTGCTTTGCCTGCTTTACAAAATAGTGGATCTCATTTAAAACAATCAATAGGCATCCCCAACTAAAAATAGTGATGTGAAATAAACTGTTCACTGTTGTAAAAAAACTGTATTCTCTTAACACACAATCCTTTACAAATGGATGTTCCCCTTTTGCACTACTAAGGATTGCTGCTAGAATACATTATTGTGAATCTGTGGAGCAAGCAACATTAAGATGTAAAGCTATTGTGACTGCCTACATATAACTTTAAAAGCTTCTCAGAACCTTATATTGACAACCTGAGTTGCAGAAATTATGTCAAGGCTAGGGGCATGTAAGACCTTTTCTCAAGTGTGTTGTTATAGTAGGGCGAACTTTCTATAAAATGTACAAAACAGATTCAAATCTAATAGAATGCAAAATCATGGACAGCCTTTACATCAGAAGCAAGCCTCCAAACCTTTAATTTTAATCAAAGCTCATCAGTCCTGTTTGGAACTAATGAAAGAGCATCTTCTCAATATTTAGGCTAGAACTTTCAAGTGTTTGAGACTGTCAACGATTCATCCTGATGCTGCATTTTTTGAAATGCAGAGTAGACCACGCCTTTCTTCCTGAAAATGTTGGAGATGCTAATGAACTGTTGTTGTCTGCTACCACGCATATCTTGTATCGGCAGCCAAAAAAGCATTGAAATACTTTAAATTGCACTAATTAGAGTTGTCCACAAACAATGACCATTATGTGCATCTTTTAGTGCATTTTCTCATTTTCCATTTTTTGCTGCTAATGTGGCTGCAAACCCGTTTTTGAAATTTAAATTACAGCTTGCACTATTGATGTGAAGCTTCAACTAATGTGTAATGTCACCCTTTTAACCTGCAACACTGAGTAAGTGCTTTGTCTGCAGTTAGAATAAAAGATTGAGTCTTTCAATCAGAATAAACCAGCTTAGTATGTCTGCAGATAGAATAAAATTAGTTGGGAGATTACTCCATAAAATAAGGCAGAGAGAAACTGTTTGTCTCAGTCAGCATCACAATTAGAGGGAGTTGTTGTTCAGTTAGCTGCCTACGTTTGAGGAAGTTAATTATCAGTTAGCTGCCTATGTTTGGGGAAAGTAATCATCAGTTAGCTACCACCCTCTATGGACTGACTTCCTATAATTTAGGATCGTTGGGAGCTAGGCTATAAAACAGTGCATAAGGTAGAAAGCAAATATCCTTTTGAATATTAACGAAACCCAACTTCAGCTACACGAAGGTGATGCTGGTACAGCAGCTTGCTTGGCACTTGAGGACGAAATCCTTCAGGGGTGACCCTGATACTCTTGGGGACGACAACCCTCAGGGGAATATGTGGTGCAGAACATTCAAATTTGCACAGACTCAAGGATCAGCAGAACAGACAATTGCATGGCTGCATGTGTGTTAAAGATATTTCAGACTTAAGAACTGTACGCTGGGAATTTTCCCAGTGAGTTGTATTAGTTTAGTTGCTCTCCATTTGCATGTATGTGTTTCATGAAAATAATTAAAAAACTCTATTGTTAAGAGACTTTTTGGGTCTGATTATTTGTATGCATTTAATTTAGGACATTACAGTGGTATTAGAGTTGTGATCTTGCCAGCCTATGGAAAACACTCCCAAAAAAAATTCAGACTCGTGTATTGCATGTCAGAGAGTGACAAGGAAACGAGATATCAACAGAGAGAACAAAGGAAGCAGAAAATGGCACTTGAGGATAAAAGGAAGATGACACAAGATGAAAGGGCAGATCTACTTCAACAAATTTTGATGAGAATTCAGCAAGGACAAGAAAGAATGGCAGAACTAATGGCACAAATTTTACACTTCCAAAGTTACATGCAAAATCAAGATTATATTAAGGCATCTCAGAAAGAGGGAAGTTTAGCTTCGCATGACCAACCAGCGATTAATCAAGCATGTCTCCTTCAAAACCTTGCTAAACCCATGTTTATACAGAAGAATGAAAAAAACAGCTGCTGAGACAATTACTCCAGGGGAGTTAGACACACTTTTTGTGGAGTATCAGGAGAAATCAGAAGATTTCATGGCTATGATAACTTTTGCTAACTATTTGGAGATACTCGGGAAAAAGGTTCAAGGCAGCAGAACACATAGTAGCAAACGGAATGATGAAAGAAGGGACCTGCAACAAAAGTTGAACAAATTAAATGCGCCTACCTTTGATGGCAGCAATAAAATATCTGCCTTGGCATGGTTGCAAAAACTGCAGACCTACTTTACATTTAGTCCTATAGTGAAGAAAGATGCCATTCAATTCTCCACATTGTATTTGGAGGGTGTTGCCTGTGACTGATGGCACCATGGTTTGGTCACACAAGGGCATGGTCAAGTAAATAATTTTGATAATTTCAGTCAGAGATTGTTGGACTACTTTGAGCGAAAGGATAAGGACGAATACTTCGGGGAGCTTGCCAGAATCAAACAACAAACCTCAATGGATTTATATGTTGCCAAATTTCAGCAAGTTGTGGTTATGGTACCTAATGTATTAGAAAAGAGAACTACTTTTCTCTTTATCGAGGGGTTATTTGAGCCCATCAAAGGTCTAGTTAAGGCCTTTGCACCCCCATCAATGCAAGAGGATATAGGAGGGCTTTGACACTTGAGCCATTTGTACTAAAGAGCAAATTTCATATCAGCCTAAAGCACCTACTATGGGACAGCAAGAGGATAATTTTCAGAAAAGAGGATTTAACTCATACCCTCAAAGCGCTACACCTCAACCCATTGCAGCAAAAAAATATTGATGAGCAAACTAGAAATGAGCTCAGAAGGAAGAAGTTGTGTTTTTCATGCAAAGAGCCTTTGGAACCCGATCATAGATGTTTGGGCAAGGGCCAAGTCCATACATTGAAGTGATTTCTGATGAAGAAGAAGTTGGTTATGACACCGATAAATCAGAACAGCAACATGCAACAGAAGAACTGATTGTAGGGCATGAACCTGAGCTGTTGTCATGATATAATACCAGCACTAGAGAAGGAACACTAGCAACTCTTTCAGGAGCACCACAGAATGACCCATTTTCAATTCATAGGGAGTTATCCGGACAGCGAATTACTGTGCTTACTGATAGTGGGGCCACCCACAATTTTATTGATGAAGGCCTTGTGGCTAAGAGGAGATTGAAGGTGGAGAACTTCTCAGGGTTCACTGTCACTGTCGCTGATGGTTTCACTATCCCATGCACCAAGATAATTCGACAGCTCGAGTTATCCTTTGGAGATCATAATGTATGTGAATATTTTTATGTTGTTGGACTAGGGCAGGCACACATGGTTCTAGGTATACAGTGGTTGCATTTCCTTGGGGAATTCTCCCAAAAATTATCAGTCCATGGAGCTCAAGTTCAAATCTCAAGGGAAGGACATGGCACTTAAGGGCATCTCTAATGGGTCACCTCAAGTGCTCATAGCTAAAAGTATGGAAAGCACTTTCCGCAAGGGACAAGGCTCATGGGCAGCCAGTTGTTTTGGGATACAAGGCAAGCCTACTACTTTGCCTTCGGGTAAGGACCATACTTATCATGCTAACATTCAAACTATTTTGGATAAGCATAATATTGTGTTAGGTGATATGCCTCCAAGTCTACCACCAGATGGGGAACTCCAACACATCGTAGAGTTGGAGCAAGGTTTTAAGCCCGTCATGATAACCCCATATCGCCATCCCCGGATATATAAAGAGAAAATAAAAAAGAAACTTAGCCAACATATTGTACCATCAGTTGATTTGCCACCCTTGGATGATGAGGGGAAACTCATAATGGTTCTAGAGGCCATCATTGACATACAAGAGAGGAAATTGAAGGACAAGATTGTCACAGAGTACTTGGTCCGTTGGAAGAACCTACCCACCGAGGATGCTACTCGGGAGGCGCTAAAGATCTTCAAACATCCAACACTACATTGCTTGTGGGCAAGCAATTCTAGGAAGCGTGGATTTGTAATGTCCCATTTTAACCCGCAGCACTAAGTAATTGCTTTGTCTGCAGTTAGAATTAAAGATTTAGTTTTTCAATCAGAATAAAGCAGCTTACTTTGTCTCCAGTTAGAATAAAATTAGTTGGGAGATTACTCTATAAAATAAGGCAGATAGAAACTATTTGTCTCAGTCAATTAGCATCACAATTAGAGGGAGTTGTTTAGTTAGCTACCTACGTTTGAGGAAGTTAATTATCAGTTAGCTGCCTGCGTTTCAGGAAGTTAATTATTAGCTAGCTGCCTGCATTTGGGGAAAGTAATTCTCAATTAGTTGCCACCTTTTATGCGTTGGCTTCCTATGATTTAGGATCGCTGGGAGTGGGGCTATAAAACAGTGCATAAGGTAGAAAGAAAATATCCTTTTGAATATTAACAAAACCCAACTTCATCTACATGAAGATGATGCTGCTATAGCAGCTTGCTTGGCTCTTGAGGACGAAACCCTTCAGGTATGACCTTGATCCTCTTAGGGACAACAACCCTTAGGAGAATACCTAGTGCAAGACATTTCAAATTTGCACAGACTCGAGGATCAGCAGAACGAGCAATTGCACGGCTGCATGAGTGTTAAGGATATTTCAGAGTTCAAAACTGTATCCTGGGCATTTTCCCAATGATTTGTATTAGTTTTGTTGCTCTCCATTTGCATGTATGTGTTTCATGAAAATAATTTAAAAAACTCTGGTGTTAGACTTTCTAGGTCTGATTATTTGTATGCATTTGGTTTAGGACATTTCATAATGTAGCTAGCTCAGAACACTAGTCAAACTAAGGCTTATGGATATCAATGTTTGAAAGCATATGCAAAAAAATTGTGTCTGGTTTGCATAAACATGTATAGGTGAATGAACACACGTTATAATCTTAAAATTTGAATTTCTAATTTCTATATCTCAGCCATCTTTTTGAAGTTGTTATTTCATAATCTCCAAACATATGATCACATCCCTTTACTATATTACACACACAAGAATACAGAGCATCTAAGATTGTTAGGAAATTATATTTAGTGCTCACATTATATGGGTGAATTAATAATGTAATTAGATATATTTGTGAGTGATTTGTGAGAACAAATCACGTAGATAGACTTATGAGTGATTGTTGGGATGTTGAGTAATCATAAGAGATAGTGTGAGAGATTTATGGAGATTGGGTAGTTGATTTGTGATAAGGTTTGACTCATAAAAAATAGGAGATCAATCTTGTATAAATATCTCACCACTTATTGAAGAAATATTAGATCCCAAAGAAATAAAGAAGAAATACTATTGAGTGCGTATTAATTGTTGTGTAGTAATATTACTTTGTGTTTAGCTTGGATAACCTGCATCAGAATTAACATTTAGTATCAGAGCGGGTCTGTCACAGTTACTTGTAATGGAGGAATAAAAATATCAAGTGGCAACTCAATTACATTTGTTCATTGTTGCCCCACCTATGAGAGTCATACTTAGCTATGAGAATGAGAGTTTAGTTTTTTAGATTTTTTAGTTTTACAGAAGCGTAAGAACAAAGGAGATGTTTTAGATTATAGCTTTAGATCTGAACGTGAAAGTGCTAGAAAATTGGAGTTCAAAGTGGCATAGTTTTGAAATAGTATACAGTCTCCAAACTCATCTTTTATAACTCTTATCTGTATCGAATTGTTCAATTCTGCTACTGGAAATTTTGAGTGAGGAGTCAAACGGATCTATGCAAAGGCAAAAATAGTAGATGCATGCCACCACATGCTCAGTTGCTTCACTTCCATTCTGGTCATCACCGATTACAAAGTCATATCGAGACAGACAACATGATATTTGTTTCATCCGGATTTTTCACCACTTAGCCTACATATTTGTACTGGAAATACGTTGCATCGACGTTGCATTACTGCATTACTGTGAAATTCATTTTGCCTACTGTCATCTCATTCAGCGTGTTTGCAATCCTGGCCAGATGCTTTTCGATCAGTTACAACAACCATGTGGGAAATAAGTTCTCTCCATTCCTTGGCGTCATCTCTAAAGACATCTAAAAATGATGTACACGTTCTCTCCATTAAACCACAGGGCTGATAGCATTCGGATGTAATTTGCTTGGAGAGAAACAGAAGCTTGCATTTGGATCAAGCGCTGATCAAAGCATTGGCTTATCTCTACATTGGATCCTCGGCTTCCCTGCTTGGCTGTGCATCTCTTCGAGCTTGCTCACGACTCAAAAAATTATTAATTATTGTCAACTCTTTACTTCTTCATTTTAGGTTTATAGTCTTGTCATTTCAAATGGATTCATATGTTGTTGATAGTTGGTTAGAGTTTAAAGTTTAGATATATTTAGTTTTTGGTTTCGTATTATAGCCAGTCTTTGTAAAAATTTGAAAATTTAGCAAGAGTTTAAATTGTCTTATTTGGTCAATTGTGTGTTTAATAATATGTATGTTACATTATTAAGCAAATAATATTGTTAGGTATGTTCAGTTTTGTAATTAGTTTTTTAATAAACTATTAGTTTATAAAGTCCTCGGATTATAGGCTTAACTTAATTAGTGTTGTTTTTTTAAATAGTCTCATCTATGTGTTTATGGTTATAATTGTAATTTTAAGTTTATATTTAGAGTTAAACTTGGAGTCCTAGTCAATAAAAGTCATCAATGTCAAAATCTCTCTTTGTAATGGATGCAATTTCGAGCAACCCCAACATCCAATTTGTAAGGAATATGTCCAAAATATGGGGGCTCTTTTCATCAAAAACAACATACAATTGAGTTTCATTTTCCAATTTGTTGAGTAAGCAACAACGCAGGAGGATGGAGACAACGAAGTAAGGACTTTCAGCATCCTTTCATCAATCATCAACGACGAGGCTGCACATATGATATGGTGGCATTTTGTTTCAGTTGTGTGTTTGCTTTCCGCTGTAGTGGGGTAGAAAATAAGAACAAATGAAGCATTCATGTTCATGTGATGTAATACGCCAACATAATTCCTTTGTATTTTCACCTGATGTAAGAAAATGATGAAAGCTGATAAAGTACTGCAGCATCATGATATTTAGGCTGTTGGTTGTCCTTGAAAAACCAACATGTTGTTAGGTTGTTGGTTGTCCTTGTAAAACCATCATTTGGTAATATGATTGTTGGTAAGTCACTTGGAAAACCAATATTTGGTAGTATGGTTGTTGGTTAGCCACTTGAAAAACCATCATTTGGTGATATGGTTATCGGTTAGCCACTTGGAAAAGCATCTTTTTTTGGTTATTGGTCAACCATTATAAAACTATCACTTGAGGTTGTTGGTTTTCCTGAGAAAACCATCCAGATCATGAGCTTGCAAAGGCGGCACGTTGCAGTACAAGATAATGTTTTTCCCATGTTCGCACTGAGGGGGAAATTAGAAAATTAAATTTAGTGCTCACATTATATGGGTGAATTAATAATGTAATTAGATATATTTGTGAGTCACGTAGATAGACTTATGAGTGATTGTTGGGATGTTGAGTGGTCATAAGAGATAGTGTGAGAGATTTATGAGGATTGGGTAGTTGAGTTGTGATAAGGTTTGACTCCTAAAAAAAAGGAGATCAATCTTGTATAAATAGCTCACCACTTATTGAATATTAGATCCCAAAGAAATAAAGAAGAAATACTATTCAGTGCATATTTATTGTTGTGTAGTAATATTACTTTGTGTGTTTAGCTCAGATACCCTGCATCAGAATTAACAGAGATAGTTTATTTATAGTGGCAAAATTAATAGGACATACCTGTACGAAATGCTGGAATTGAATTAGAACTGATTGCATCTCTGCATGCCCGCATAGCTGCTGCAGTAATATCTTGTCTGCACATAACTGTAACAATGTTTACACTACCCTTGGCTATGAAATACAAGTTTACAGCTACCAAAAAAAGGTAAATACAAGCATCTTTCATAGAGAAAAATACCATATACAGTTGAAAGCATTTACACATTTATTCTTTATCCACAAAATCAATTACCGTGTAGGATTTCAAAGTTTCTTTAAAAACAAATATACAACATTTTAAAATGTTTTAATGCAATGTGAGATCTGATAATTAAAAATTTGCAATTTCTGAGCTATAAACAAAGTGGGTATCTAATCATGAAATGTTACACTCTCAAACAGAAAAATAGAATAGCAATATTCAGCTCTATAAGGTAAATGTTTGAAGCATTGAGACTCAGCTCTATAAGGTAAATGTTTGAACTTTGAAGCATAGGGATTTTTATGAAGATCTGACATGACAAATTTGGACAACCTGAAAGCAAACATGTAAACAAAATCACTAAGGGCCTTTGGAATGATAATAAAATAAAATATAAGAAAAAAATATATGATATTTGAAACCAGCTGGTAGATGAGCCATGTGAAGGCACCTTAGGAACAAAGAATCTTTAGAGTACGCAACTTAATAAAAGTAAAGGATGAAACATGTTTTCTTTTGAATTGTCTACTATTTAATGATATTACGCATAATTACATATACATTTGCAATCAAAAGCCTAGCATATGAAATCTTAGAGAAGAGTAAAACACATGTAATTCACATATTCACACGTTATATATATTGAAACACATTTTCTTTTTGAATTGCCTACTATTTAATGATATTAGGCATAATTACATAGACACATACAATCAAAAACCTAGTACATGAAATCATAAGAGAATCAAGCATATGCAATTCACACATACACATGCCACTATATACACACACATGCAATCAAAAACCTAGTACATGAAATCATAAGAGAATCAAACATACACAATTCACACATACACATGCCACTATACACACACATGCACTATATATATACGCATATGCCTATAGTAGCATAAGATATAGAGAGTTCCACTTACACTATATAATAGTGTACGTGGAATTGTCTATATCTTGTGCTACTATAGGCATATGCCTATATATATAGTGCATGTGTGTATACATAACATAGGTGTATGTGTGTGTATACAGTGTATGCAAATATAGGCATATATTAGATTGGGAAAGGGGGGGAGGCGCGGCGGGCCGCGGGCGGAGGCGGCGGCGGGGGGAATTTGACCTTTGCTAAGGTTTGCATGCAAACCTAGTGAAGCTTCCATTTTGCTTCAGTGAATCTTCAAGGAAGAAACCCTAAAAAATCTACAAGGACTCTAGGGAAAGGAAAGCAAAGGAAATAGGCAAGGGAGGCAAGATGCCCCCCCATGGTGGCATGGCAATGCCTTGCAGCCACATGGGATTGTCCTGGCACTCAAACAACAATGCTAAAATTTAATCAAAGATCTGTATTTTTCATGGCTCCTGGGCCCTAACAAAAATCCTTGCTTCAAATCAAAAGTTCAATGTATACCTTTTCATTGCCAATCCAACCAAAACAAGCTAGTATCCTACGATTGCTACTATTTTCCGGCAACTACTATGATTTTTTATAAGACAAACCACGCGTTTTAGGGTCCTAAAAAATTATGGTTAGGGTTTTATGACAAGAATAGGGTTTTTTAAGAAGAAATGTTCAAGAGACATTGAAAGTCTTCGTACCCCTCTCTCATAACGGAGATGCGTACTAATACCCAACACACGTCCAAAGGGGTGGGGAGCGCGTCTCCCTACAACATTGTATTATTACTAATAATGATTCATAATGCTATATTTACCTTGAAGGTTAGCACTAAGGTGATCTTCTATAATCACACGTGGGTGTTTGGAATCCAATCTATGCTCATTATGGTATATGGTGTCTTTCGAGTGTTCTACACTCTTTGCTCGTTATGGTTTTTAGCTTTTTTTTAACCCTTGGCTTATCTTTTTGTAATAAAACTTGCAAGAGAAAAGTAAGATCATTTAAAAAACATCCACATTTATTTTTTATGCATGAATAGTAGTTGTAGATAAAATTCATAGAGAAAGCGTGTGCATGAAAAAGCATACATATCCTTTTTAGAATAAATGTTGTGGTGGATTTAGTGAAAGTATACTAAAAAGAAAATTATCGTTTATAGAAAAGCTGAAAAAGATGAATGAGTAATATAGCATAGGAGTGTATAAAAGGTTGCATGATAGAAACAAGATAATGTAACCAAAAAAAAAAATCTTTTTAGAAAGTATGCTTAGGTATATATACAATTAGGTATATAGAAATAAGATGATGCAAAAAATTTGCCTGCAATTTTTTCCGGAGCTCCTATTTATAAGATATATATTCTGTTTATACATAATATATATTATATTTACACATTTATATAAATACAAATATATATAACTTTGAAAAAAATCCAATTGATGTTTTACAAGAGGAGAATTATAGACCTACCCGTGCTGATCGTAGCCAACACCCATCTCCACAAATAGAACCTTCATGGATTGGGGCTCTGCCTTGGAATGCCCAGCTGTCTCTGCTTCCTTCTCACTATCCATTGAAGCCCTTACTAATGTGGGATTGCACCGATTCGAAGACTTCACTTTGTAATTTTCTTGAAGCAGGGCACAATGCCTACCGATACAGTGAAACTCGCGCTGTAGCAGTGAACTCTGTTGGGGGTATGTGTCTGTAAGGCTGAAATTTGGAATATTTGCATAAGCGCAAATAAGGTACTTGCCTAGCTTGGGTCGGATAGAGAATAATGCAATTGGGGAAGAGATGAGATGAAGAGAGGGATTTTCAGAAACAGGGTGAAGTGCGTGAGAGAATATACCATACAACACCATTGTTGCTCAAATTAGACGGCTAAATGTGACCCTCGCCGGAGCATTTTAAATTTTCAGTTTTGTTGGGTTCCCTTGCGTTGCGTCGTGATTATCGGCCAGTAAGCATTAATTTGCTATTGGAATGTTTCGGGGTATATATTATAAAAAATAATAATATATGAAAGTTATAGAGTATAGTTGGTTGGTATAATGTTCATATTTTTTTTTAGATAAGTATGGGGTTTATATTAAGGCTTTCAGCGTGAAACATATGAGTTTTATAAAATTTAGTTTGTAGGCACATATTTAAAAATAGAAAAATCAATCAAAGGTTGTTAACTACCAGCTAAGCAAAAGATCCTGATTAAACAAGGGTTTACAAGAGATCAAAAATAACAAATAGACACCAAAAAAACTTACCACAAAATAGACCATCAAGACCAAACAAGTGGGCGTAGACCAACTTCAGAAGTTGACACTCATGCACATCTCATCATTAGTATCATCCAGGAAGATGATCTCACGTCCTATATATGCATTATCCTCCATTTCACCTAAAACTTCACATTTCACTTGTTTCCTTGGAGCTTTTCCTTCAGAAACAAACACCAATGAGAAGTTGGTGACTGCAGGTGTGTCGAACCCGGATTCCTCAAACAAAGATTTGTTATACCAGTGGGGCACAACAATTTGCCCCCTAGCCACCCATTTGACCAATTTCTTCATCGTCTTAACTCACCTCTGTTCATGACGGCACGCATGCAGCTATGTTATTTTCAGGGTTTGGCTCTGAAGCTACATCATGGGAGGTAAAGAGAGAAACTTCCCTTCCTTTGGATCATGTGAGTTGACCTTCTTCTTCAAGTCTTCCACGAACCCAAAATGGACCATAAACCTTGGTTCTAGCGCTTTGAATGACACAATCAAAACCGGACCCAGTCCATCCTTTCTTGAAAACAACAAATTAGGTAGGGGAGACAAATCATGCAATAAAATTTTCTTAAATAACCCAAAGTGAAGTTTCAAGTGCATGCAGAAAGCAACCACCCACGCAACCATCTCCGAGTTCGAGACCAAGAACATCAGGTTTGAAGCAAAGACTATCTCAATCTCCTAATTGACCCTGCAATGAGCTCCCCGTGACAAATACTCCTGCCCAAGAACTTTTGTGATAACACTAAAAACCTCCTCCATCAAAAAACAAAAAATATGCTTAAGCCGAGCACAAGAAATTTCCCTATCAAATGCCATCTCTTATGCCTGGTTGCCACCTTATATGCAAGGTATCGCCAAGACAATATCCATTATACTCTCCATAGAAAGCTTTGAGAACCTCAACCTCCATAGACACCAGCAAAGGGCAATCCAGTGGAAGAACATTCTCCTCAAACTGCTAAAAAGAGTCAGGGGTGCCAAGACATAATGACACATGAGGGAAGTCTTGCGACTCCCTCGTGCTACGGGCAACCTCCATCCCTTCCAATAATACCATCCTTGCATCATTAATGTGATCCTTCCCAAGCATACGACACATCATGAGTGAGTATGGCCGTGAAATGATAGGGTGACAATGGATTAAAGCCGCCAAACTAGATTTCGTCGATGATAAATCCACCAAACAAGATCTCTCTAAAATTAGCTTTTGAAATTGCTTTGTAAACAAAGCAATACAAAAGGATTTAATAGAGATAAGAGGTTAGCCAAAGCCAATTGAAGATATGGATGAAAAGTCTTCCCAAGCTTCTCACACATTGTCAACCATACAAGATTTCACTTGATCGATGCCACAATTCACCAAGAAGTCAGCAGTCGTATTAGCTTCTCGAAAGCAATGATTAAAATCAAAAGAAGAAAAAGCCTCCAATTTCATCCAAGTGTTCACCAAGATATTCTCTAAGTGCCAAGAGGTAGCTGCTTTATTTTTCAAAGCCAATAAAATGACTTGTGAGTCCCCTTCCATGATCAACTTTGGAATATCACACTAGATTGCGAGATTGATTCCATTTGCAAGCGCTTGAGCTTCTGCCTCATTGTTTGTCCCATCCTGGATCTTCTTGGACATAGCTCGAATGAGGGATTTGCTGCAATCCCGAATGATACAACCTGCTCCCAAAGTTCCTAAGTTTCCCCGAGAAGCTCCATCAAAATTGAGCTTGAACCAGCCTGCAAGGGGAGGACTTCAGTCCTTCCTTCTAGTCTTGCCCTTACTACCAGCTACTGTTGATCCATTAATGGGGGGTATAATGTTCATATTTTATATTGAAATAATATAAGTATTATTTTGTTTCTAATGAGTTTAGATTGAACGTTATTGCTATATTTATCAAGTTTTGGTTATATCCTTTTTTTCTTTTTCTTAAATTTTATTCTCTCTCTGCTCATGTTTTTGGGCTTATTGCTCAGAGCATCATCAACACTCTTGATGTATCTATAGTTTTCATGGGGCTTATAGGCCCACCTTTAAGGTCCTTCCAATTCAAAGTGCACGTGTCTCCTTTATTCTATCTTTTCACTTTCTAGTGTCGATTTTGGTACCAAATTTGAATTCAATTTATCTACAAATACATAAACATTGTATTTATTTTAACACTAAATATCTAGCAAATGATTATAGATAATTTATTGAACACTCACAAGCTTTTTAGAGAGATCAAACAATAATTATAGTATTTAGCATTGTCATAATTGCAACACTTATCATTATAGCATACAAGTTCATGTTAGAAAAATCATTGGAAGGTAAGACACAAACTGCACATCTCTTAAGTTTTATATGTCACTAATGTTGTAATCAATAATGCAATTTATTATTTTCGATATATTTTTTATTGTTTAAGACCTTGATAATTATGCAACACTTAAAACCCCAACTAAGCCACGATACATGCCCCAAAACATTTATTATTTTTCTTAAATATTATATATTGTTATTAATCTAGGGTAAGTTGAATAAAGTTTACTTTGCAAGTTATAGGGGTTACAACATGAAGATTGGAGCAAATGAATTGAATATCCATGCCAAGCGAACACAATTGTCAAATTAATTATGGGCATGTTTGTCATTTGTATAGACCAACCCAGGCACTTTATTACTGGCTAAAGCACCCACAATGTTTTGTACATCAATGGTTGATCATTGTCATATTTCTTGGCAAGGTCTTTGTCACTTATGTGCACATATTTCTACATTCATATTTTAAAAATTGTCACCAAATCCCATAATACTCAAGATACACATCTAAACCCTGTGTGAATGCCTTGCTTCAATCAAGGATTATTGTTATTTTGCACATATTTATTGTACTTAATTGAAATTAATTAGGTTATTTGTATTGCATATAGGTGTAATCTATTTATCTCAGATAGATGCACACAAAGTGGTATTATGGTTTTATTTCACTATAATATATAATTATTACCTATCCTTTGGTACCACTTAAATATCTAATTGTTACTCAATGTGTCATGGGAAAACACATCAATATTCAAGTTATTATTCCTACTGATGACATTATTATTGGAATCACTTTGTAAAATATTAGCTTTTGCAATGGCCAATCAGGTGAGTAGATGTGATGTTTTGTATAGTTTGTAATATATTTTTATCCTATGCACTATGGAATATGCTTTGAGACTTCAATGTAAGATATTCACGTGACATTTATTATTCATTTATTTTCTATTAGGGTTTGTTTGCATAAGGGGCAATGTCGATTTATCATCTGATGGGTCCACCATGAGATGCCTAGAATGCATTACCGATTTGTAAGTTGATCATATTTCCCTATTATCCCCGGTTCATCGATTATGTACTTTGTGTACAATATCCCCTCACACATGTTCCAATAAATTATTTTATTTTATTTTATTTTATTATTCATCAATATTAGTGGTAGGGGTCATACAATATCCCACAATGTGAAAATGGGAGTAGAGCATCTTTATAGAGGGATATGGAATGCTATGGAGGGCACACCTAACAAGGAAAGCCACAATGGGAAGTTCACATGGGTTGAGGATTGATCACATGACCTCATTGACATATAGTCATAGACACTTAATTTTGGTATAAACTTTCTTATTAAAATGTTTTTGGCATTATTTGTGTGCATATGGATCATCACCTTGAATTAGGGACTTATTGGCACTTGTTTGTCTCTCTTATTCTACTTTGTATAGTCGTGTAGTCTTATTTTTTGTTGTTATTTATTTTGTCATGTTTTTGTTGTGCTCATTAGCCTTTTCTCTCTCTTCTATCTTTGTCTATGTTTGTTTCTTCCTCTAGGATAATATCAACAGTTTGTCAATTGTGCCCTTAGCAAGATCAATAGACCTGTAGATCTTGTCCTCTTATTTTTGTGAGCCCTTCTGCATGTGGTTAAGCCCTCTTGATGTTTGGATCCTTTTGTCAATTATTGCCCTTTTCATTTATTATATTTTACACACCAATAGCTCTTTAATTCAAAACATGAGATGTCTAAATATGTAAATCATCGATGAGAATTTTAACAATAGGAGAGACATCATCTGAGAAGTATCCATTGAGGTTCCAACAAGGTTTCAATCTATAGCTACCAATTCATTTTCAAATCTCTAGACACACTCTACATTTTTTTAATTTCTACCCAAAGACTTGCATCACATCTTGTACCAAAATTGACTGAGTGAATGTGCATATAGTTGCATCTCACATTTAGGGAGAGAAGGTAGATATTATTCTCTCAAACCTCTATTCACACTACATATGAACTACAAGGGATCTAATTCTCGCATGCGAGATACATATTCGTAACACCATTTTAATTGTCTAACCCAATTACTTTGTCTCTTCTCTTTTTCTAACATATTGTGGCAAGCTCGGTCAAAAACATTAAATACCAAAAGAAATAATTTATATCCAAGCAAAGGTACAAGAAGGTATGACATATAGTGGCACACATGCATAGAAAGTTATAGAATCTAAAAAGTTGCACATTATGTGAATGGTGGTCTAGGACAAGAATAATGGTCAAGCAAGGTCAATGTTGATCTTGCCCAAGGCATGAACTATTAGGACCCTTTGTCATAACTCTTGTATTTTGTATTAAGTATTATTAATAAAATATCATATGCATGTGCTTTGTAAGTCATCCCATTTGCTATTTTTAATTATCCCTTTTGTATGGGAGGTAGTAGTTATCTTGAGTAGAATAACTTAAATAAAGGGCTTGTGTAAGAGAAAAGATAGTCTATTCAATATTTTGTATTGTGTTCTACTTAAAGAATGTTTCTCCCTCAAAAAGGCCTACAATATTTCATATTTATATTCTATCACTTCAATACAAAAATGTTAGTTTATTTCCGTTTAGTGCATATTGGTCATATTTTTGTTGTTATATTAAGTTGTCTGCAAGTAGGTTTATAAGATATAGTATTGTAAGTGATGTCGTGTTTAGCAATAGTTTTAGTGGTTTAGAGACCCTTTGATTGTCCATCGTATGCTATCACTTTGCCCAACCAGAATCTTGGTGATTCAAAAAGTGGTAATATAAGTTACAACACTAAGCTTGGTCACTCCAATTCTACCCAATTATTTTCCTCTCTTGTAAATATTTGTTTTTAATTTTAGATGAGAAAATGTGTTCAAGCAATTTTAAAAGTCATAAAAAGTAATTGTTTTGGGCCAAGGGGTTATCAATTTTACCCTTTTATGTAAAGTGAGGGGTTATTCCCCAATAATCAAGCTATTAGATAACATTGTATATGGACTTGCACTTCCACACAACTTTAGGTGTATCAAAAGACCCCATAGTGGTTTTCAAAACTTAGCTATGGGAAGCTTTCAAACATTTGTCTTTGTGATGCACCAAAAAATGATTAACCACAGGAAGCTACTTGCACCATACTTTGGATGCATAATAGTGGGCTATGGGATAGTTATCCTCATAGTTAGACCTATAAAGTATTGGGTCGACACTATTTTATGAGTGATATTAGTATATTTTTAGGCTCACAAACCAAACATACCTTGTAGTAACCCTTCATGTAACCCTAACATTCCTATAGTCACAAATATGCTTCTAATTTCTTTAGAATGCAGTACCAACCAACAACCTAAATAGGGTAGTATCTTTTGAAAACCAATATAAATAGTAATAATAATAGTCATAAGGGTTAGAATATTCAAAAAATGGTTACTTAAACTTAGTATCATAGTTGACCAGTAAAAGAGCAAAAAAAATATTTTGGATTTTATTTTTGCTTCTTATCTCAAATTGATTTTCTCTATGTTAATAATTTTAGTATATAACTCTAGGAACATTTTTTGGATATCCCATCCACTGTCCCCCTCTGCACCCTCTTCCCCCCCCTCCCCCGCCCCCCGACATATGGTGGTATTAACTTCATCATGAGACATGGAAACACAACTTTCTAACTTGGTCTCCAAAATACATGCCATACGAGATGACCTCCAATCCCAAACTCTCTTGGGTTAATGCCCATAAAATAACCATGTGAACACTCTTTAATAACCAAGTGATTATTTTTTTTAGAATTGGATTAATATGGTGAATTAACCCTAATCTTGATAAATAGAATAGAATAAAACATGATGTTGAAAATGCACTTTTAAATAGCAAATTGAAAGTAAATGACTAAAATAAACGAAATGAACTGAGTACAAACAACGCTAACTATGCAAATAAAAGATAAACATAGTTGTTTTTGTTTGTCTGATTATGTTAACTGATAGAATTCATAAAAATAAAAATATGAACAAATCAATAATCTAACCAAAAGCTAAATACGAGGTTGTACAAAGACACGAATGCTAGGTAAGGATAGAAACATTTCCCAATATTTACCCTATTGGGCGATTTCTTCATTTTGCATAAAATTGGGAATTAGGGCATGATCACTTGTGCTAATTGGAATCAAGTATGTGTGTAATGATTTGATCTTTGTAAGTGTGTGAAAGATCAACAAATAACTTTTGAAAAGTTAAAACCCTAATAATGCTTGTAATGATTTGAAAACCTGCAAGGAAAAAAGGAGTGTAGTTGGGTTGATCTCACCCCAATCACCCCATAATGACTAAATGTTGCCTACATATCCAATACTCCAAGGATGGAAATCAAGTCCAATGTAGTTATTCCACCCAGAGTAATTTGTGCAATTATGCTCCTTTAACTATATGAATACATCTAAAATCAGCTTGAAAAGTTGATTATGTTTTATTTAGGACTGGATAAAACAAGCTTGTGACTTGGTTGATGACTGTTTAAAATGCTTAGACTCTAAATTGGGAAGAACAAGAAACTTTTTCTCAATGCGCACTTGTGTAAATAAGCCTGTATATTGAAATTTCCAAGTGAAGTAATAAAGGGCTTGAGTGTGCATTTATAATAATTCAAAAGGGATGGCCAGATGATAGGAAGCCTAAAAACATAGAATATGACCTAAGGGAGGGTTTAAATTGAAAATCTAACTATTGATAGGAGAAAGGCATAAACATTGCATAGAGACAAATATGTTTACCATAATTACCCTATTGGGCATTGATGTACCTCAGAGAAAAGTGTTGAGTTTTAGATATGGGTGAAGGCATACTAATGCATAATGGTGTTTTTAACAATCAAAACATTTTTACATGCGATTAAGCATGATCTTAAGATAAAAATAGGTGTTCTCTTGCATTTAGAATAGGGTGAAGTGGAAAAATAGGTACTATCTAAGTGCATAAGTTAATTAAAGATAAAATAGGTAAAACTGACATGATCGAGTATTTGTGACCAGAATTAGGTTACTACATTTTCCCCCCTTTAATCTATAAATGAAATTTCTGGATCAAAGGAAAGTTATACCTTAGTGTGTAAGACACATTTTGTCTTTGAGTTAGTACTTAAATCATGCAACTCACCATACACTTTGGCAAACACTAAACAAATACATGAAGTAGTTACTTTGTTCATTTGAAAACTAAAATTTGTAAAGCTTGAATTTGAAATTTGAAATTTTCTCGAACTTTTGAAAATTTGAAGATTGTTTTGACTTTTGAAATTTTGAAAACTACTTGAATTTTGTACATTTGAATTTGAAATGAGAGCATGAAAGGAATATACTTGTATGTGTGAAAAAAGTGTTTCTCTTTGCGACTTTGCTTGAAGATGGTGTTTCCTTGAAGCATTGGAGGATTAGTGCCTCTTCATAAAGAACTTGGAGAAGATGGTCCCTTAGTTAAACCATTGGAAAACATTGGGGGTAATCAAACCCCAACTTAAATTTACACTTTGGAATAGAAATAATGCCCATTGATGGATGTTAAAACGTCAATTTACCTATGTCAGTCTTTGTAACCCCAAGACATGAAAGGGGTTGTGTCACATCCCAATTTCTCTCTAAGTTGAAAAAATTTGTTTGATCTATGGATTATTATGGTTGTTAGTTGATTAACTATTATTTGATTAAATTTTATGTCGTATGCTAATTATGGGATAATTATATGTTGCTTAATTTACATGATTGGTTTGCTATGAGTAAGCAATACTTTTATATTTTGTACATTATGATCTTGTTTATAGATTATACAACCTTATTTTAGGGATATAATTATCTTTCAGGCTAACTACCTGCATTGTTGTGAGGTGGATGCAAGATAGATCCATCTCTCAGAGTGTGATGGAGGGAGAGCATCATTAGAGAGGGTGGTGTAGATGGAGACGTTGGGAGACAAAAGAGGGTAAAACTAGAAACCCATGCACACACCACAATAATATATCATATTCTATGATTAATTATTTGAGTTAGATATTTATAGTATGTTTTGTTTTCTATTATGAATGGTTGTTGTGATCTTTTGTGTTCTCAGATCATTTTATGTGATTACATGATTTCCCTAATCTAGTTGTTGTTGATGTTATTAGTTAGTTTATTTGATAAATTTGTACCTAACTAGTTAATGTAATTTACTGCGGTGTTGTATATAGTTAAATATTCATTTAAAAATTCTTGTTTGGATTCTTTGTTATAAATAATCAATGTAAGTTGTTACATGATTGAGTTAGATTATTAGAGATTATTTACATTTAAAATATAACTATTATCGATTTTAATAGTAATATAAACTTATAAATGACTTAATGAATTATAAGCTCTTTGTTAAGCATTAATGTAATTCAAGGTGTTATAGAATATTATCATTATGAAATTATTATATAAATGTCATTGTGCTGTCAAATTATTTGTTAAAGCCTATGGATTATTATTTAAACCTAGAGGGTTAACTAATAGTTTAAAGTCAAATGCAAAGTGTTTGAGTTGGATGACTTTTTAACAATTAAAAATAGTCTTTTAAATCATGTATGTTCTAACCATGCTATATAAAAATTATGTTAATTAGTCGATATTTGACATTGCATGGAAAGATAGTAATTAATCTACTAGTCGATAGTCGACATTGCATGAAATAACATTGGGGATCATGAATTGTCATTTATTTGGTTTGGATAAACGAAGTAAGGTTGATGTTTAAGTCAAAAGGCATGAAAATATTATTTGGGTTATATATTGATTATTTTATTGAATCATTGGAAGTTTTGAGATGATTAGGGTTTCTAATCACTCGTTTTAATATGCTAGAGGTTTCTAATCATTAGAAGTTTAGAGATGTTAGAGGTAAAATCTACTAAGAGGGGGATGAATCAATGTGGTAAACAATCCAATTAAATTTTCAAACCCTTGAAAATACTTAAGCATTCAATTTAATCATTCATGAAGCATACATATCATTCATAGTAGTGAAAAATGAACATAATGCAAGAGCACATACACAACACAAGATCTACGTGGGAAACCCTCTTGGGGAATGAAACCCACTCTCAATCCTACAAATACATGGACTAATATCCTATAAGATGATCACAATCCTTCTGATTAGGAACCTTCGGTCAAGTCCTTATGACCTATAACCTTGATCAAGTCTTTTTGATCAAAAGTCTTTAGTGAAACCCCATTTCACAAGGAGTAACTACCCCTAAGGAAGATCAAGTCCTTTAGACCCTCCTTGAAAAGAACACTTCCACATTAGAACTGATGTCTATAACCCCTGATGATGGACCTCTTGATTATTTGAAAACTACACAATCTCTCTCTAACTCATATAGGCCTCTCACATAGGCATGCCACAATATCTCTCGTTTACTCAAAGAATCCTCATATGCATACTCAAACCTCTTCACATATCATCAAATTACAAGAGCACTATCCTGACATTAGAAATATGACCTGCAAGTCATACACATAGTTAATAAATTATTCTACTCATTAACTCAACCAACAGGCACACTACTTATCCTTCGCTTCCCAACTCTCTCACATACAAGTCTCTCGCTTACACCTCGAGAACCCAACACATTTGGTTTCACTATATATAGATAAATCATGAATTAATAAGTCCATAATAATCTTTGTCAGCCAAAATACATGCCTTCACCCTTAAGGAATCTCATATGGGTAACACTTAAGCACAATACCCTTTCAAAATAGGCCTAAGTCACCTTTAGGTCCTATGGAGACCCATTCAGTTTCTTTGACACTTCTCAAAGTATAATAAGAACATCAGACCACATATAATTACATAGGTCCACTCCTTATGTCCCCTAGAACATCTGCAAATGATCATAATCATTTTATCTCACCTCTACATATGATCAAACAATTCAAATAGAGACCTTATACATAGGAACACCATTACTGAACATACAATCAACTTCTTAAGCATTTTCATACTCAAGATAGATTGATTACACCTCCATAGTATTCATAGATCATCCTCACAGAGTCTACAATACTCTTCAATAGCCAATTCACCATGAAATAATATCAAAACAAGCCCGAATATCCTTTTTGGGTCACCTGCAGAATAAGCACAAACACACAGTCAACTTTGAAGCTTAATATATTTGTCTGCACACACTTCCAAATCTTCAAATCCATATTGCCAAGTGCACCTTGGAGTCCTCTACACATTTATTTTTTAATGCATGAGCAAATTCATCTTTATCATAAGATAAGGCCAAAAAACTAAACACTAATTTTTTCCCTTAGTAAATTCAAATATTCAAATGGCAACGGTCACAGTTAAACCTTGAACACAATGGTCGCATCTCATGTCTTCTCAGCTTAGATCAAATATGCTCCATCGATCTTGTTTGATCTTAAACACATAGGTGTCAATGTATAAACATTAAACCTATGTCACTTTGACCTCATCTTGTGTAATCTAAAAAGTTAACTCAACACGCTCCGTCGATCTCTACAGATTAACTAGGTCTTTAACAATCAATGTTCATCATTTGATCAAACTATAAGAATGCCTACTCATCATTAGATCCTTATCTTGTACCTTTGCTCAATCATTAAACATTATGCACTATCTTCATTTTTATACTTTATGACTTCTTAGAGCAATGCACTCTGTCGATCTTGTTCAAATTTTAACTCTTTCAAAAATGACCAAGTATGGGAACCCTTTCAATATGTTTTAGTAGCCATTTTTGCACCTCAATAACTTCTTATGCGCTTACTCGCATGCTCTAAAATTTAGACCAGATGATCTCCTCACATAGGAGAATCCAACCATGTGACACACTACTCTTAAAACCTTTGCACATGTGAGATATATTCCATTAAAAATACTTCACAAAAACTTCTATCTTAGAGCCAACTATGTTAAAATTTGTCTAGGAGACCAAATTTTCTCCTTCATAACTTTTGCCATGCTTTAGCACATGAACTCAAATTTAGTGCAAATCAACTATGCTCAAAACTAAACAAACCCATATGATCAATTTTTCTTGACACCTTCACACATGCAAGATATAATACCATCAAAATTCTCACTCGGCTCTTCTTTCCATATTACAAAATTGGCTAAGTATTGAAAAACACAGTCAAACTACTTGGGATCCCAACTTTGCATAAGCATATCTTTTAACGTGCTTCATCGCATGATCTAAAAATTAGTGCAAATACACTAGGTCTAAAACTAAACAAACCCATATGATCACTTTATCCTAAAACATACATACATGTGAGATATTCCATCATCGACTTGCTTACTTGGCTCTTTTTGGCCACATTGCAAATTTGGCTAAGTATGGGAAAATAATTAATTCTGACTAAGAAGCCAACTTTACACCCTTGTATCTTTGACCATGATTCGATGCATGACTATAAATTTGGCATATAATAACTAGGGACTAATATGATCACAACCATATGACCAACTCCCCTTGACTCATTACCATGTGGCAATGGTGATGTAATCAAACTACCTACTTAGATTTTCTACCATTAAACCCAGACTGTCTAGATGAAAACTATGGACAACCAAAAGAATTCCACTTATGCACATAAGCTCTCAAAGCATAGATAACATATTAAGGACCTATTTCATATTCTCTAATCACCATACTCATCCCTAAAAATCTCTAACCAGTCAAACTTTGGAGATCAACCAAGCCAACTTCAAGCACAGTAGGACAAGCACATTGCACACTTTATGATTATCACTTAGGCTATCAAATCACTTCATCCACTTATAAGGAAACCTCCATTAAATCATCATGACATCACTAAAAACTCTCAAATAATATACTTCTTTATCATTAATGTCAACATATATCATATATAGCAATATACAACTCACCTTCTCTCTCTTTAAGCACTCCCACAACAAGAACTTTCTCTCCCTTTGACATAATGACAAAGTGGGCACCAACTGATCTTGAGGACCTAAAAATATTATCAAATAGGAAAATATTATCTTAAAAATATGATACAAACTCCCCCTTACCTTACCTTGAGCCTACTTCAACTTGCCTTGACAACATCCTCTTGCTTCATGCCAACACTCTCTTCAACCAAGCACTATGACCAATGAAGAAAGAACACACAAAAACACTAAAAACTAATGGAAATCACCAAGAAACATTTGAGAGGGACTCCCCCTAAGATCTCTGATCCATTGCACCTTTTGAGCATCTTCATATTTCCATACACTATGAAGAATCACCACATATGCTTATTGGCCTTCTCTCTCAAGCTACCATAAGGACCACCAACAGAACTTCATGCCACTCACCAAATAGAAAACATGTACTGAACCAACTTGAGAACTCACCTTGAAACTAACACACCTTGTTCTTTTGGAGAAAGTAAGCAAATATCACTCATCTTCAAACTAAGTTTGTCTAGCCTGCTTGTAGCTCTACTTGAAACTTGTAGAGCCCATAAATTTCATTATACATACATTCTAGACCTAAAAATCCATATCTAGAGCACTCTAATATGCCCCTTCAAACTCATCAATTTTCATTACTAGGCTCATCCTCTGTAACATACTTCCTTCACAAACTTACTAGCCAATTAGTCCTCCATATTGAAATAAACAAGAATAACTTGAGAACCACAAACTTTAAAATCTTTTTGAAGCTTGATTTAATAATCCATTTGGCCCATTCAACCTATTAAGAGGCCTCAAACCTTGATTCATAAGGTAGACTAATTTTTTAGCAGAGCTCAAAACCCTAGAATCTTAAAATAAATAAAGTCAACACAACACCCTCCGGTCAACATCCACCTCTAAAACTTCTTGTACCCCTAGAGACAACCATTACATAGTTTAGATCAAGATTTGAGCTTCCACACCATTTGGAACCTTGACTTCTTATAACCCATTTTAGGATTTGCATACTCATAAGCACATACTAGGAAACCTGAGAGCAAATAAAAAATATTGAATTTAAGTTCAACATACCTTCAAATCACAAAACCACCTGGAGCATGATATAATAAGGTCAACATACCTTTCTATGCAAAAATATTACCTAAAAAAAACATAAATCCTCCTTTGCCATATGGGAACCTTCAATCTGACCTTGCAAACTGTTCCAACTGAAAAACACCACATCAACACTTGTTTCTCCACTTAAAAAGAGTTTCTTAAGAAGCATAGATAAAGACACCCTCTATACCTCAATGCTCTAAAACAAATACAACTCCTCATATTCCTCTTCCTCCTTGCTCAGATGATACTTATAGTTCTTCTTCTTCTTCTTCTTTGGCTTTAGAGAAATAACTTCCTCAATTACTTCAACATTCCCTTTTTCTTGTATGATTGGATTAACAATACATGGAGACAATAAATATTTATGGCATACCTTTTCATCTAAAGAATCTTCCTTGTAGATTGGATTCTCATCACTAGGCACTTATTCAATAATAATAAGATGTTCACTTGGATTCATACATACCTCAAAACTAGCTTCAACCAGCACCTTGGTCTTCTCCTTGAGCTTAATATCTTCATTCTCAATATGAGCAAACAATGAGACCTCTTAGGACTCTTTAATTTAGAATAATTATCCACCATAGCAAATAGGTTAGTTGGACCTGCAATCCCATCATGACTCATACTTACCACCTTTGGTTTCCATGTATTAACTTGTCTTCTTCCTTGCATTCTTTGAGCTTGATTGAACCGTTTCTGACTTGTAGGCTTTTGTTTGCAGAACCTGGCAATGTGACCTCTTTGTTCACAGTTGAAGCACACCATACTTTTTTCAACAAGCTCATTCTACCTTACCAGATTTGGACAAATTCTTGTAATGTGTCCTAGTTCATAGCAATTGTAGCACTCAATATCTCTTGAAGGAAACTCAGCTTGTCTTACTTTGAATGGACAATGTTTTACAAAGCATCACATATTATGATATTTGAGACACTCAACCTTACACCTTTTTAATTATGACCCCCATCATAGTTCCAAGCAAATTCATTCTTAACAAGTCTTGTACATTCTTTAGATCTATGCCCAAACTGATTACAAGTATAACAATAACCATTGAAATTTGCATACATCATGGCATTTGGTTGTATGATATATTTTGTATTCATTCTACCAACACCTTCATTCCTTGTCTAATAAATTTTATTCAAGGGTTGATTTTCTTTATTCACATTAGTCATGATCTTATCTTGAGTTGCAGTCTCCGGTTCTTCTTTATATCCAAGACTAGTCTTATCACTTTCATACTTTTGATCATTCAGAATGTTGTCTAGATCACTTGAGCTCTCGCAAAATCTCACAAATTACATAACCTTACTAGATACCTTCTCTAACTCATATTTTAATGACTTGTTTTCAATTACATACTTTGCACATTCATCTTTTTTAGCTTTTAAGCTTGTAGATAGGATTCCCAATTGACAACTAAGATATTTGACCATATCTTCATGCTCTTTGGCATCTTCATCCATTCTTGCCTTAAACACATTGAATTGTTCATGAAATTCCTTGAGTTTAGATTTCATCTTATTATTGATATTCTTTTCAATCTTTAGTTCTTCATGAGCATTAATCAATGTAGTCTCATAGTCCACCTCATCTTCATCATCATCTAAATCACTCCAAGTAGACTCCTTTTGTTGTGAGAAACTTCCTTATTCAACCATGAATAGGGCTTCATATTCAATAGAACCATAATCTTCATGATCATATTCTGAGTTACTATCTTCACTCTCATCTGATGAGATGTAATCTTCTTTAGTGTAGAGACTTTTCTTGTCCTTGAAGTACTTCTTCTTGTTATCAAACCTTCTGAATCCCTTTTTACTTTTATCTAACTTGAAATATCTCTTGCCATTATCATGAACTTGATCATGCTATTCATCATCATCCTTATTATACTTATGAGGGCACTTATTAGCAAAATGTCTTATCTCTCCATAATTGAAGCATTTGAGGGGTAACATACCTTTATACTTGCATGAACCTATTCTCAATTTCCTTGAAATCAAAGTAATTAGTTCATCCTCATCTATATCAAAAATGTCATCCTCCTTGAGTTTATTACCTTGGAACGTCTTCTTTGTCTTCATTTCAGTCCTGAAAGCTGCTTCCTTCTTTAGTGGTATATCATCATTCTTTGTCATCTCATAGGTAGTAAAGTCATGACTCTCTTCTATAGCAAATACTTTTAGATCAAACTTGGGGGATAGAGACCTTAATAACTTTTAAACAACAATAGTTTCTACAAGATTCTCTCAAAGACCTTTGATGATGTTCATAATCTCATCAACTCTCTACAAAAAAGATGCCATAGTATCTTCATCATTCATCTTGTGACTTTCAAATTGCTTTATGTGAGTCTGTAACGTAGCAAGCTTAAACTTTGAATCTCCTTCAAAAATATTCTTCAATTTATCCCATATTTCCTTGGTAGATGTGCAATGGATTACTTTGGTGAACTCATTTTCTATAAGACCACAAGTGATGGCATTCGTTACCTTAGAGTTGTTCTCAAACAGCTTCTTATCTGCAACACTAGATTGAGGAATAGCAAGATCAACATAACCATCCAAAACATATTACCGTACATCAAACCCTAAGGAGATAATATATGGCATTGGTTCTTGCTTAGTAGAGAAACCACCTTGCACACTTTGACTAGCCATTATACCTTGGATCACCTTCAAGCTATTAAGCCTTTACCAAAGGACCTGCTCTGATACCAATTGTTAGAGGTATAATTTACTGAGAGGGGGGGTGTATCATTACTGGTAAATAATTTAATTAAATTTCCAACTCCTTACAAATACTTAAGAATTTAATTCAATCATTCATGAAGCATATAAATTATTCATAGCAATGAATAATGAACATAATGCAAGAGCACATACACAACATAAGATCCATGTGGGAAACCCTCTTAGGGAATACAATACACTTTCAAGCCTATAAAAAACATGGAATATTGTCCTATAAGATGATAAGAAATAAGAGACTGATCAAGTCCTTTTGATTAGGAACCTTCAATCAAGTCCTTCGGACCTACAACCTTGATCAAGTCCTTCTGATTAAAGGTCTTTAGTGAAACCTTATTTCACAAGTAGCAATTTTCCCTAAGGAAGACAAGTCCTTTAGGCCCTCCTTGAAAATAACACTTCCACCTTATAACTAATATCTGTACCACCTAATGATAGACCTCTTGATTATCTGACAACTGCACAAACTCTCTCTCTAACTCATACATGCCTCTCACATAGGCATGCCATAAACTCTCTCCTTTACTTAAATAGTCCTCATATACATACTCAAACCTCTTCAGATATCCTCAAATTTAAAGATCACTATCCTAACATTATGAACATGACCTATAGGTCATACACATAGTTAACAAATTATTCTACTCATTAACTCAACCAACAAGCACACTACCTATCCTTCGCTTCCTAACTCTCTCACATACAAGTCTCTCACTTACACCTTAAAAACCCAACACATTTAGTTTATATATATATATATATATAAACTAAATGTGTTGGGTTTTAAAGGTGTAAGTGAGACAGTTAGGAAGCGAAGGATAGGTAGTGTGCTTGTTGGTTGAGTTAATGAGTAGAATAATTATATATATATATATATATATATTAAAACTAAATATGTTGGGTTTTAAAGGTGTAAGTGAGAGACTTGTATGTGAGAGAGTTAGGAAGCGAAGGATAGGTAGTGTGCTTGTTGGTTGAGTTAATAAGTAGAATAATTTGTTAACCATGTGTATGACCTGTAGGTCATGTTCATAATATTAGGATAGTGATATTTAAATTTGAGGATATCTAAAGAGGTTTGAGTATGTATATGATGACTATTTAAGTAAAGAAGGAGAGAGTTTGTGGCATGCCTATGTGAGAGGCATGTATGAGTTAGAGAGAGAGTTTGTGCAGTTGTCAGATAATCAAATTTAAAGATCACTATCCTAACATTATGAACATGACCTATAGGTCATACACATAGTTAACAAATTATTCTACTCATTAACTCAACCAACAAGCACACTACCTATCCTTTGCTTCCTAACTCTCTCACATACAAGTCTCTCACTTACACCTTTAAAACCCAACACATTTAGTTTATATATATATATATATATATATATATATATATATATAGCAATCATGAATTAATAAGTCCATAATAATCCTTTTCAGTCATAATACATGCCTTCACCCTTAAGTCATCTTATATGGGTCACACTTAAGCATGATCCCCTTTCAAAATAGGCCTAAGTCACTTTTAGGTCTTATGGAGACCCATTCAACTTCTTTGACACTTCTCAAAGTATAATAAGAACACAAGATAATTAAAAATACATATATCCACTCCTTGTGTCCCCTAGGACATCCTTAAATGATGACATTCATCTTAGCTCATCTTTATGTATGATCAAACAACTCAAATAGAGACCTTATACATAGGAACACCATTATCAAACATACAATCAACTTCTCAAGCATTGTTCATACTCAAGATAAATTGATCACACCTCCAAATTATTCAAAAATCATCCTCATGGAGTCTAAAACACTCCCCAATATCCAATTCACCATGAAACATCAAAATAGTATCAAAAAAAGCTCGAATATCCTTCTCAGGTCACTTACAGAATAAACACAAACACATAATCAACTTTGAAGCTTAATATCTTTGTCTACACACACTTTTAGATCTTCAAATCCATATTTATAGATGCGTCTTGGAGTATTATACATATTTGATTTTTACTACATGAGCAAATTCACCTTTTATCATAAGATAAGTCCCAAAAGACACTAGTTTTTTCCCTTAGCAAATTCAAATATTCAAATGGCAATGGTCACAGTTAAACCTCGAACACAATGCTCACATCTTGTGTCATCTCAACTTAGATCAAATACACTCCATTGATCTTATTTGATCTTTAACATATAGGTACCAGTGCATAAATGTTAAACTTCTATCACTTTAACCTCATCTCATGTAATCTGGAAAGTTGATTCAACATACTCCATCAATCTCTATGGATCAACCAGGTCTTTAACGATCAATGCTCACCATTTGATCAAACTATATGAATGCCCATTCATCTTTAGATCCTTATCGTATACACTACTTCCTAAATTATTAGAGTAAAACACTCCATCGATCTTGATCAAAATTTAACTCTTTCAAAAATGACTATGGGGACCCTTTCAATATCCCTGAGTAGCCTTTTTTTCACCTCAATAACTTCTTCTATGCTTACTTGCACGATCTTAAATTTAGACCAGATGATCTCCTCACATAGGAGAATCCAACCATGTGACACACTACTCCTAAAACCTTTTCATGTGAGAGATATAATGGCATTAAAAATCCTTCTCAAAAACTTTTGTCTCAGAGCCAACTATGTCAAAATTTCTCTAGGAGACCAACTTTGCTCCTTCATAACTTTTACCACACTTCAACGCATGGACTCAAATTTAACAAAAATAAACTATGTTCAAAACTATGATAAGTTTCTCTTGACACCTTCACATGTGCAAGATATAACACCATCAAAATTCTCACTCGACTCTTCTTGTCATATGGTAAAATTGGTTAAGTATGGAGAAACACAATCAAACTACCTAGGAGCCCAAGTTTGCATAAGTATATCTTTTGATGTGCTTCATTGCATGATCTAAAAATTAGCAAAAACTATACTATTTCTAAATTGAACAAACCCATATGATTACCTTCTCCTGAAACATCCACACATGTGAGATATTCCATCATCAAACTGCTTACTTGGCTCTTTCTAGGCACATTGCAAATTTGGCTAAGTATGGGAAAATAATGAATCTGACTAAGAAGTCAACTTTGCACCCTCATATATTTGATCACACTCTGATGCATGATTTTATATTTGGTGTATAAAAACTAGGGACTAATGTGATCATAACCATATGACCAACTCCCCTTGACTCTTTCCCACGTGGCAATAGTGACATCATCAAACTACCTACTTAGATTTTCTACCACTAGCCCCAAACTGTCTAGATGAAAGCTATGGAAAACTAGATGAATTACACTTATACACATAAGCTCTCAAAACATAGATAATATCTTAATGACCTCTTGCACATACTCCAATCACCATACTCATCTTTGAACATCTCTAACCATTCAAATTTTGGATATCAACCAAGCCAACTTCAAGCACACTAGGACAAACAAATTGCACATTTTGTCATTGTCACTTAGTCTATCAAAACACTTCATCCACTCACTAGGACACCTCTATGACATCATCAAGACATCATTGATAACTCTCTAATAGTTTAAGTCAAAAGGCAAGTAAATATTATTTAGGTTATATAATGATTATTTTATTGAATCATTGGAAGTTTTGATATGATTGGGGTTTCTAATCACTCATTGACTCTGGGTTATCCATCATTTTTAGAAAAAAATATGATGTAAAGTTTGGTTGTTGGCTACATAAGAAATGGTGGTAGACTATAGCTTAGCGGGGGTTCTGTTGAGCTATTTTGACATGCATATTTTAAATCAATTTTGTCTATTGAGATGGGGCGAGAAAGTGGTTGAGAGTAAGGTGATGGAAAAGAATAAAAGAAAGAGGAAGGAGGATTGGGAGGGATGGATATGGAGTGTAGCATTCAAAAATAGAAGAAGGAGAGTTTGAGTTAAGGAAGAAGAATAAACACAACTTCCTTGGCATAATTATAATCATAGGTTAGTTTTGTACTTAACATTCTTATGTGTAATAATTGATGGATTTGAATTGAAATGGTTACTAGGTTTTCATTTATTTGAAATGTTATGGAAATTTATAAAACAGCTATATGTAGGGCACTGTGGAAGGCTCGACCCTCCACAAAATCCTACATCCAACCTAAGCTAAACTTAAGGAATTGAGTAGAGTTGTAGGAGTTGCCATTGTTATTTTGGCTATAAATAAGCTCTATCTTAAACTCCTTTTTCAATTTGAAAATATCTATTCAATCATGAAATGATTATTTTCTTAGATGGTATATTAGATTTGGCTTGACATAGTTTCGTTGTCAAACAAGTTATGATATTTATTCATTAAGGTATTTAATAAATTATATTGTAATTTTGGTTTGTATGAGGGATTGACTGTGTATAAACCTAATTGGATTTTGGGTATAGATGTATGGGTTATTTATAGAAAATGGACTATTTAGATACATACATACATACATACATATATATCCACACTTATATCCTGGAAATTTGGGGTGCTTTCGAGATAAAATGTATGTGTAAAATATAAGCGGTCATGTGATACCTATATAGATGAACTCAAAGTTTTAGTTTTGAATGGAATTTTGTTGCTTTAGATTTCAAATGAATTTTGTACATTTTAAACCAAGATCATAGTATTCATGTTTGAATCTATTATGAATCCCATAACATGCATACTTATTCATATATGGGATTGGGAACAAAATGGTTAAAGCCATAACAAATAACTTAGGTACAGGTAGGTAAAAGAGTGAATTGTTATCTGTGCACTCAACTTTATGCATAGTTATATACACAAAGAGGTTAATTTTGATATGGTAGAGTTAAGATTTTGATTGAATTAATTATATATGAACTACACAAATGTTTAAGTTATGTCTGTGTATCATTATTACATATTCAAATTAGTCTATGATACGAGTAAGAGTCTAGCATAGTTGGTGAAAAGACTAGGTATGTAGTTTCATATATATAATTTACATGAAGGGGTTTTATGTGGTTAAGTTTGAATTGTTATATCAAAAATCCCAAAATGCGCATAGTTGGTTGAATGTATGTGTTTGATCATATGCATTTAATTTAAATGTTAATTTGAATCGATTGATTTGAGTAATTTGATTAAACGAAAATAGTATAAATTGTTGGCTATGTATGAAGTATGAATCGCATTAAATTCTGTGTTTTAAGTTATACAAATATACTTGGATTTATCTAGTTTATAAAAGGGCCATGGGGCTATTTTGTTAGCCAGAAGTAAACATAGAGTATACGGAATACTCTAAGACATTAGATAGTGGATGTCTTCTTAGGATATATCATATACAATAAAGTATTTATACTGTATTGAAATCATAATTGAGAGTTATAAAAATATACATATACACGGTATAAGATATTCATTTGTGATCATGTAACAGAACTGGAAATGATTATACCATACACACACACACACGTTCACAGTTGTGTTATGCTTTAAAACATTATTACCATAAAAATGTGAATGTGGGTGTTGGTATATATTTTAATATTATATTAAAGAATTAAAATAAGTTATTTATGAGTTTTAAATACAAAGCATATTAATATGTTTTGAACTAGCTTTTGTTATATGTATGTGGAAAATGAATAACTAAATAAGTCTGTATTATAATGTTTGTTTTAGGGATAAAATGGCATTATAAGTTGCTTTGTGATTAAAATAATGGCAATTTAGATAAATCAATATCTAGATGGTATGTTATATTTAAGATTGTTTTTGATTCTATCTATTATTCTATAATAAACTAGATGATATTAGATTCAATACATTAAATTTGATAGACTAAATGTGTGTATTTTTTATTTTTGTACTTAGCATTTTTTTTGTTGACTAAAGAAAAATATTTTGAATGAATCTATTAGTTTTTATATTATTATATATATTTAAACCAAATCTCACATTCATGACTTTAAATAAGTAGTGGACAAATTTCACTAGCTTAATTGGTGCCATCAATGCAAGATGAGGAGTAATCTGATTGAGTGGATTGTATAAAACTGACTGATCCTAATGATCATTAATTATTGAAAGCTTTGGACAAAGAAATGTTTAAATTAAGTGTAGACACCGTAAATGTGTCTGCACCTTGGTCACCTTTCGTTCTCCCCCCTTGTCTGCCTCGACCCATATCCTAACCCTTGTCCTAGTCCCCTCCATTCATTAAATTAAAATAACTTAAAACATTTTAATTTAGTGGCCCCCTTTCCACCTCACCCTTGCCACCTTGCCACCTTGGATCCTCCCTTGAATCCCTCCACCTTCCCCCTAGCATTTATTATGCCAAATATCCTCATTATCTTCCCCCCACACCCATTTAAGCACCCTCATGACCGTTCTTCCCACAATCCCTCGCCCGGCGGCGTGCAAGAATGCACAGAGGCTATTTTTAGCCTCTGTCCCCATTCTGCCACCACCGATGTCGGCGACCCTTCGGCCGACGTCGGCGAAACTGCCGGCGTCGGCAGCCTTCAATACCCCTTTCTGCATCCGTTGCAGCCCCTGGACCCTTGAGCTCGTAAACAGAATCCTCTCGGCGCTTTGGCATTCGACTCTCTTCTCTTTGGACCTCGTGCAACAGCAACAACAGAGGCAGGGACTCTAGATCAGGGATTTCCTCTTGCAACAAGTCTTCCGTGGCTCCAACAACAGCTCCTCCGTCCTTCAGTCAGCAAGCCAAAAGGTAAGCAATTTCATTGTTTTATTCCATTCTTTCATTTAGTCTCAGTTATCTATCCTATCTACTATCTTCTACTTGCTGTGTCCTTCCCCTGAGAGGCTGAAAAGCCTTCTCAGACCCTGTCCCCTGTCCATCTCCCTCTTTCCTGTCCCCCTTTTAATCTAGTCCCAGACAACTTCCTCGCCCCTCCTACCAACAAAAGACCCTGCACAGGGCACCTAACCAGACCCAGAGCATTCTCCAAACCATCCGAGCACGCCCATAAACTCTGTCTCAGACCCATCCACGAACCAAAACCAAATCAGACCTGACCACAGGCCACAACCCCGACCGACGCCGGTCACTTCCTCAACCAACGTCGGCAGTATAACCGACGTCGGCAGTATAACCGACGTCGGTAGATCAGATAACCGACAGCGGCAACATTTTCGGCCTCGGCGACTGTCATCAGCCCGACTGCTCCTTTCAGGTAATCATTTGTCTTTTCTTTTCTTCCTAATTTGTTTATCACTTCTGTATTCTGGCATCCTGTATTTTCTTGGTCTTTTATCTGTCTGTTATCAGTGGGTTGACCTCCCTTGAGGAAGTTTTCACACTTTCGGGAACAAGCTTTCGCTTGGCAACCCACCGCCTATCCATCTAACATTTTCTTGTCCAAGTTCTTTTTCTTTGCAGGTGTCATTCCTCCACAGCCAAAGAGGGGTGCTCACAAACGTCTGGATTACGGTGCGCGATCTTCATCCAGGTACTTCCATGCCTTGTCCATTATCTCTTTAGTTTCTTCTCTCTCTTGAATCTGAAAAAGCAAATTAGCGATAGAAACATTCTGGCACACCCGGTGGGACCCTAGGTTCCTCCTGGGTTCCTTTTCTTCTTCATTCATTTAGGAGCATTAGGTTCTTACCTTTTCTCCTCCTTCTTTTCTTCTCAATGACACTATAAGCAGGAATTAAAAAGAATCCTTCTTTTCTTTCTTGCACATTCTAGACTAGTCCAACGTCATACTTTCAACCCTTTCTCAAACTTGTCTTCATAACAAACATCACATTTCGACTTGGGCGTTAAAACACTTTGCATTCATTTCTGCTTGTGCTTGCATCTTCTTAGTCCACATCTAGTAACTTAGACGCATATTGAATAAATCTTAGACACTTGATGTTACACTACCAAACCACATGCACTAAAACGAACATAAAACTTACTTGAGACAAGGCCCGACTGGGATTTCATCCCCCAGCGGATACCTTACCCGTCCCGGTGACCCTACTTGGATTTCATCACCAAGGGGGAAGCCCACTCCGTTCTCTGGCGGAAGATAAACTCTAGGTGAGGTATATCTTGGCTAAGCGAGACCAGCTAACCACTGAAATCGTGAAGTGAGGGGAGCTTGCTCCTTAGCACCAGGCCACGTACCAGACCTAACACAGATTTTTGAGCACCTAAAACAAGACCCGAAACCAGCTCTAGACTGCTTCTTCTAGGACCTTCTTGACAACCAATCTCCCCAAACATTCATCTAAGGCATAAGCCACAGCTTCTAAAGTTAATTCCTAGGATTTATCGCTTAGGCTTGTCTGTCACTCTCTGTTTTCCTCTTTTCATCTGTTTGTTTGAGTGAGTGAGGACGCTTTCTTCATTGTTTTTCCAAGAATCTTCAAATCTTTTGGTTCTCTGGAAAACACAGTCACCGGCATCAGTTCTTCCACCGACGTCGGCTTTCCCCAGTCACCGGCATCGGTCTTGTCACCGACGTCAGCTTTCATCTCTTACCGGCATCGGTTATCTGACCGACGTCGGCTATCTTCCTTACCGACATCGGTTTTTAAACCGACGTCGGTCTCTGTCACTGTCCTTTTTTTTAAAACCAGCAACCTAAAACCTATCCCTTCTCTGTCAAAAACTCTATTCTAAGTTTCTGGAACTGCAAAAACATTGTTTCTAGAATCTGACCCTCCTTTTTGACCACGCTCCCTCGTCCCTAACCAGTCCTATCATGGATTCCACTCAGAGACTGAACAAACTCCTACAGGACCGACCCCGACCCCGACTCAAATTCCCATCATCCCTGAAGGGAACCAAGATTTCGAGAGATTCTTGGACCTCAATACCGCAGCCCTCCAAAACTATCTCGCGAGAAACCCAACGCGAGACCTTTCGGGTGATGTGGCGACGACATCCACACCATTCACCACCCAACCCTTTATGACTCAGCCTTTCACCTCAACTATTAACCCAATCATGGCCAATATGCAAAGTTTGGCCTCCCCATCTATTTTTAGACCAACCTCCATCGGGGTTCCATTACCCCCTCAACCACCTGCAATTCAACCAAGTTCTACATCATATCAGAACTTGATTGTCTCGACCCCTCACACTCTTGCGCCCACAAATGTAGGAGTGCCAACCTCTCTTTTTACCAGTGCCACCATTCAACCACCTTTGGCGGTGCCCAGTCAACTTATACCTTCGACCTTCATAACGCAACCACCTTTAGCCTCCACTGCTGCCCCTGCGACTAGTCATCCGTACATTGTACAACCGACTATGTCGCACACCTCCTCTAGCCTCTTCCAAGTGCCTTACAACCTAGGGGGCGCTCAACTCGCCAATCCGTCAGCAGACATCATTAAGATGCTGATGGATAAAATGTCCAGTCTCGAAGCCTCCATTTCCGGTTCAAGCAATACTTTGTTATATGAGCAAATTTGCAACGAGCCCATCCATCCTTCCGTCCCTATTCGACCATACCCTAACTAATGGGAGCTTCCTAAATTCACTCGCTTTCAGAGTAAGGAAGACCCACAACAACATCTACGGGCATTTAGGCATGCCTGTTATCTTATTTCCCATGACGATGCGTTGCTTTCACGCACGTTCCCTATGTCGCTTTCTGGCCCCGCCCTTGACTGGTATAGTTCGCTTGCCAGACACTCTATCTTTTCATTCATTCAACTCGCCCAACTATTTCTCAACCACTTCTCAATCAACATCACCAAACAAGTCTCAATCACAGACCTTTATTCCATCAGGTAATTTGACGACGAATCTGTAGTCGATTTTGTCGCTCGTTGGAGAGGCTTGATTAACCAGCTCTCCTTCTCCTTGCCTCAACCCGAGCTCATCGAGCTATTTTCTCGAGCATGTGCCAACCACATCTCTTATACCTTGCGGATTCAGACATTCCGCACTTTTGACAAAGCTTTCATCATGGCTCGAAAGCTTGAACTCTGTGCCCTTGAAGAAGATAAGGTCAAATTGCGTAATACCAACGCAAAATCTACTGGCCATTCTTCTTTTAGACCTTCTTCTTCTGCCAATTACGAATCTAAAGGAGTGGCCAACACTGTGGTCATTAGATCACCATCCTCAACAACAACGAATTATTCCCAACCTTCAACATCTTCCAGCATTACCAAACAATTCCAACAACGGTATATCCAGTGTTCTTACACTCCACTTGGAGAACCATACGCTTCCATTTTGGAAAAACTTCTCAAGCAGGGGGTCCTCAATCTCTCTACAATCTAACCACCTCAATTTGACCCCTCTAAAGCCCTCCCTACATGGTATAGAGAGGCTGACTTCTGCCACTTTCACTGCATCCAAGGCCATGACATCGACAACTGCCGAACCTTCAAAAACATCATCCAAGACATGATCGACAAGGGGGATCTTATTTTAGATAACCCGAACGCCCCACCCAATCAACATATCGACATCTTCAAACACCCTTTTCCAAATCATCCACCTACTCAGAACAACGTCCAAACCATAACCAAAGACCCTCAAGACCATGACATTCACACGATTAACACTATCTTACCTCTTGTCTCTGACCAATCTCTTTCACAGGTAGAAGAGTCTTCTTCTCCTATTCGTCTATCACAAGATGAAGAACCCTCTTCTCCTATTAGTCCTCCATCTATTTCTCCTATATTGGAGGATGCCTTGACCACACCTACACCATTAGCCCCACCTTCATCCAATGACCATACCTTGCCTACTCCTCAAGCACAATCAGAAGGCACAATCATCCCTGCCTCCTGCCATCTGGAGGAGCCACACTCTCCTATTTCTTCTCCACCCAGAGAAGAACCAGTCTCTTTACCCATTTCAATCGAGGAAGACCAAGTCACGGTTTCCTCTTGCCCTTTGCCTGAGATTGTTACATCTCACTCACCTTTGTCCACATCCAAACCCAAACCCACACCTAACCTTACCTCACATAATAGTGGCCCTCGACCCAAACTAACGAAAGCCACTATACCACATCGGATAATTTCTCCCCCACCTTCATCATTGCCTTCAATCTTGGGCCCGCATCCGTCCACTTTAATAGGAGTACTGCCTACTCCCATCCTTCACAGAGGCACGTCGCCTCCATTACTCCCTCAACCCATCAAACATATATCTCCCTCAAACCATCGACCAACGCCTCTTATGCCTCTTAAACCAAAGTCATCAACCCCTACTGCAATAAGACATCTAGACCCATTAGCAGGTTCTTACACCTTGCTTTTACGATAATTGTTGCAGTCCTCTCGCCTCAACCTCCCGCCTCTCAGACCATATCAATCTCTCAGACCAAAACCACCCTGGTTCGACGACACTTGCATTTGCGCATATCATCACACACCTGGACACGACACGGAACATTATTGTGCCCTCAAGGTTGCCATTCGCCGATGTTTGGAGAATGACACCTCTCTTTTCAACCACGTTATCAACAAACCTTCAACACCGCTCACCCATCAGATCTCGGATCAAGACCCTCTTGGTTCGACAACTCTAAATTTTGCAACTATCATCACACTCCGGGACATGACACTGAGCATTGTTGTGCTCTCAAAGCTGTCATTCATCAACACCGAAAAAAGGATTCCCTTCTCATCAAGGATCCTCTTGACCACCTCTTCGACAAAACATCAATCCCGACTCATGCCCCTCCAACCTCATCACTTAAATCAAGATCCCCAGGCCAGACTGTGGTCCCTTTGCCACCTTTGACCCCCTTATTCGACATTAATACCATCCATCTGACCACTAAACCTCAACCGACCTTAACCAATCTTTCAAACATTCTCCCTACCTGCTGGGGGAACTCATCCTTCATCCAAACCTCGACCAACTTTTCAACCCAGTCTCTACCACATATCAATCACTCATTTAATCTTAAACCTCGACCAAGTATCCATCAACCCAACCCCCGACCAATTATTCGACCAGTCTCAACCAAACTTCAACCAAATATCAATCAACCAGACCTCTCGACCAAACATTCAACCTTTTTCAACCAACCAACGATAATGTCAACCAACTTCACATCCATTAATCAACACCTGACCAATCTCGAAAGAGGCAAATTGGGGCAAGTTTGCTTCTAATTGACTCAGACCTTAACGCACTAGCATGGCCCAGGGACTTATCAGACCTTGAGCCCCTCCTTTCTGTCTTGCATCTTCGACCATTCCTTCTGTTAGTCGAGTGATCGATCACTTGACGTTTTACTTGAGCTCGTCCCTTGAGCAACCCCTTGTCATTGTCATTCCTTTTCCTATCAACCCTGCTTCCTAACACTTGTCAACCCTTTTTTGTCAAGCAGTAATGCTTTGTCCTAATAAAAGGGAACCCTTAAACCTCTACAGGCTCGTCCATGGCCAAACTTCAGTCAACAATTATATCAAAAATAAAATATCATACCAGGTCATAAAACACTCTAAATGTAGACTGCTCCCTCGAAGGACAGCTACATAATTGCTGTATTACTAGATTGATCCCTTGAAGGACAGCTAGGCCAACTTATCAAACATTATAAAGCAAAAATATAGACCACTCCCTCGAAGGATGGCTATCAAACAACAACCTCTCTTAGAAGCTTCCCGCATTGATCAGCTTCACAACATGACCACCAAGCAAACAACATCATTATGTGGACTTCCCGCATCGATCAGTTCACCGTAAAAAAAAAAAGAAAAAAAAAAAAGGGTCATGGACTTGGCTTGTAGTTGTCTCAGGGTCTCCTATAAAAAGGGGCAAGGTTATTCCTGCTCTTAAACTGGGTTACCCTATCCTCCTCCTATCACCTGCTCAGAGGACTTCGAGCTCACTTTAATGACAAAGTGATTCGATTACCGTTCTAACACAACACTGGTCCACGACGCAACGCATACACGGGGCTTTTGTTCTAACAACCCCTATTCATGCTGTCCTTTTGGTCTTTGTCAATGAAAGAGCAATTCACCTTTCACTTATCTTTTGCTTTGGTCACATTAAACCAAACCAACTTCAACATTTTCAAACCAACCTCAACATTTTCAACATGACATCCGGCATCGCCTTGTCCTTTTCCCATAGTTTCCATGGACACCAATACACATGGAAACTATCGACCAGACCCAATTTATGTTAAGCATAAACCAATACTTGCTGAAGCATAAATAGACCCCATTCATTTTTAGCATACATCCATCACGACTATGGAAAATTGCTAGGGATGAAAGACCTTTCGACCAATGTTGCAGAATACACCATTTGGAAAAGGCTGCAACATCTCTTCCCCTCATCATTTCATCATTTCGACAATCGACCAAACTCATCATCGATCATTTTGACCCTCGCAGTCCGAACTACATTGGTCTGAGGCCCTATGACCAGGGCTATGTAGGCAGCACTCAGATACCACATCTTCTGAGGTTAGCTCGACCACCCCCGTTTGTTCGTCTCTTTGATGGACAAACCTTCTCTTCTACGACTTTGACCAAGACCAATCAATCTCTCTGACCATTCCTCCCTTTTAGGGAGAACTACATAGGCCTGAGGCCCCTAACAACAGGGGCTATGTAGGCAGCACTCAGATACCATGTTTTCTGAGGTTAGCTCGGCCACATCCTTTCATCCATCCATCCCCTCAACCACCTGACCATTGGAGATCATGCCCATCTCCTAAACCGCGACCACTTCCAAGACAACGTTTGCCTTGGTTGTTTTTTGCCTTTATGCTACCTCACGGCTGGTTAGCAGAATTGTCCGCAGACCCTATTTTTGACCCTTCGCAAGTATAGGATCGCAAGCCGGTTGATCCCTACTACCTGTGACTTTTTCGTGTCTCTGGGAGCACTTCCTGAGCCTGGGATACCTGGAACACGACGACCATTTGGAGCTTCAGCTTAGATTGAGTGACCCGATCAGCAGACGACTAAATGTTGGGGCTCGGTTACTTCAATTTTGGCACTCCTTGACCCTCGACATGCGACAATTTGACCCGACCCTCCCGTGAAGTGGACTACGCGCAATCACGACTACTGCAGCATTTTCACTCACTCTCTTCTATCCATTTCTCTATCAAATCGACACGCGATCTTCAGTTCCCTTCTCTCGACTATCGCTTTGAGGGGGGAACACCTCATCCTTTTCCTGGGGCAACCAACTCTTGTTTTTGTCTTGCAGTTCGTCAAGAACAACCAACAAGACAAAAAGGGGCAAATGTAGACACCGTAAATGTGTCTGCACCTTGGTCACCTTTCGTTCTCCCCCCTTGTCTGCCTCGACCCATATCCTAACCCTTGTCTTAGTCCCCTCCATTCATTAAATTAAAATAACTTAAAACATTTTAATTTAGTGGCCCCCTTTCCACCTCACCCTTGCCACCTTGCCACCTTGGATCCTCCCTTGAATCCCTCCACCTTCCCCCTAGCATTTATTATGCCAAATATCCTCATTATCTTCCCCCCACGCCCATTTAAGCACCCTCATGACCGTTCTTCCCACAATCCCTCGCCCGGCAGCGTGCAAGAATGCGCAGAGGCTATTTTTAGCCTCCATCCCCATTCTGCCACCGCCGACGTTGGCGACCCTTCGGCCGTCGTCGGTGAAACTGTCGGCGTCGACAGCCTTCAATACCCCTTTCTGCATCTGTTGCAGCCCCTGGACCCTTGAGCTCATAAACAGAATCCTCTCGGCGCTTTGGCATTTGACTCTCTTCTCTCTGGACCTCGTGCAACAGCATCAACAGAGGCAGGGACTCTAGATCAGGGATTTCCTCTTGCAACAAGTCTTCCGTGGCTCCAACAACAGCTCCTCTGTCCTTCAGTCAGCAAGCCAAAAGGTAAGCAATTTCATTATTTTATTCCATTCTTTCATTTAGTCTCAGTTATCTATCCTATCTACTATCTTCTACTTGCTGTGTCCTTCCCCTGAGAGGCTGAAAAGCCTTCTCAGACCCTGTCCCCTGTCCATCTCCCTCTTTCCTGTCCCCCTTTTAATCTAGTCCCAGACAACTTCCTCGCCCCTCCTACCAACAAAAGACCCTGCACAGGGCACCCAACCAGACCCAGAGCATTCTCCAAACCATCCGAGCACGCCCATAAACTCTATCTCAGACCCATCCACAGACCAAAACCAAATTAGACCCGACCACAGGCCACAACCCCGACCGACGCCGGTCACTTCCCCAACCGACGTCGGTAGTATAACTAACGTCGGCAGATTAGATAACTGATAGCGGCAACATTTCTGGCCTCGACGACTGTCATCAGCCCGACTGCTCCTTTCAGGTAATCATTTGTCTTTTCTTTTCTTCCTAATTTGTTTATCACTTTTGTATTCTGGCATCCTGTATTTTCTTGGTCTTTTATCTGTCTGTTATCAGTGGGTTGACCTCCCTTGAGGAAGTTTTCACACTTCCGGGAACAAGCTTTCGCTTGGCAACCCACCGCCTATCCATCTAACATTTTCTTGTCCAAGTTCTTTTTCTTTGCAGGTGTCATTCCTCCACAGCCAAAGAGGGGTGCTCACAAACATCTGGATTACGGTGAGCGATCTTCATCCAGGTACTTCCATGCCTTGTCCATTATCTCTTTAGTTTCTTCTCTCTCTTGAATCTGAAAAAGCAAATTAGTGATAGAAACATTAAGCATTGTCATTTCATATGTTGATATAGTTTTCATATTTGTGTGATATCATGTTAGAATAAATTTATTTATGATACACATTATGTACTAGATATCTACAACACATGGGTTTTGGTTTATCACTTTGGATTCCTACACCATCATTATCTACCCATCTATGAAGGGAGGACCATTCCCTTGTTGGGAGATAGTGTGGGGGATCTATGGTCTATGGTTGGTGTGGAAAAGCATTCAGATGATTCTCTCTCACCCAATTGGAATATTACACTAGAAACTACACTTGAGATTATAGACTAATACTTGAGTCGTAGAGACTCTTGAGTCATGGAGACTCATGCTTCATGGAGATTTATATTATGCATTATTATTTGAGATATTATCAGTCATAGCTAAATTTATTCATTATACTTCTACAATAGTGAATGGTGTCAGTCATAGCTAAATTTGTACTATTTCATTAATGATATAAATGTAGTATTTATTGTTTATTCAACATTGTTCATGATTATTATATTTGTTCATGGTGATCCTTAGCCAAGTGGATTAACTATAAACTTATTGGTTAACTAAATGAATGTAATTGGTTAAATATCACTAATTAGATCTCTTGTAGTGAAATATATTTAATGAATATGTGTAATTAATTTTTTAAAAATTACTATATTTTGGTAAAATCCGTTAGGGTTATTACATTGTGGTATTAAAATTGAGGCTCAAACTCTAGGACTTAATGTGTCTATTGACATAAGTTTATTCTATTGATAAATAGGAAGAATAATGGTGCATGCTAGACTAGGAGGTGAGGGTACTTTGAATACCAAACCCCCTTTGAGCTAAATCAGTGTATCATTGAGCAAGCTACAAAGTTAGACCAAATCCTCATGACCATGCAAGAGACTAACAACCGAGTCGTAGCCTTAGAACAAGAAGTGCATGTCCATGAAGAGGAGAATTCTCAAGAGGAACCTAAAGAGCATTCTAATGAGTAGGAACATTCTCAAGAGTAGAGGAATGATGAAGTGCCACAGGATGCGAGAGCTCGAGTAGCTATAGAGTTGGCATGGGACATGAAAAAGGTAAATCAACCCAAGTTTGATGGAATAGTATTGGGAGATGGAGCTGAAGCATGGATGATAGAAATGGAAAAATATTTTGAGATTCAAAATTATTTTGAAATCATGAAAGTAGTCTGGGGAGCTTATCAGCTTGGTGGTAAAGCAACAACTTGGTGGGCAAATAAGAAGCTAGAGATGAACCTTGACTCAACCACCACCACCACTTAGGAATAGTTTGTGGCACTATTTAGGTCATTATGGTTTCCATAATTATACTTTGATCAAAATTTTATGAATTTTCAAAATCTTAAGGGGATTTATCAATGAATGAATACTAGGAGCAATTCACCAAAAATCATATGTACCTCAGTATCAAGTGGATGAGAGGTTCAAAATTAAGCAATTCATCATGGCATTAAAACCCCAAATTTGTTATGAAGTAGATGTGCTTGGTCCATCTACCATGGATCAGGTGTTTAAGAAGGTAGTCAAGTAAGAACATAAACTAAAATCTCTTGCCCAAGTCAGAGATAAGTTCAAAAAGAAGCTTAGAAGTTCCAAACCAGCTTTTAAAAAGAAGAATTAGAAGCAGAGGAGTGGAGACTCCAAGAGTCATTTCAAGAGTTAGAACACCAAGTTTAATAGTGGTTCCAATGACAAAAAACCTGGCAATGCTTTCAAGGGAAACCAACAGTGTGATAAGAAAGGACTAGTTGGAGGTAGTTTCATATGTGAAAGTGACCATTATGCTTTAGAATGTCCTCATGACAAGTTGAAGAATGAGGGTTCTTCTTCTCAATAGGGTACATTCCAACAATGGATTCATGTAGCTATTGACAATCGTTAGGCTGAGTATCAAGCTTCACCCATAAAAGTGTCAGGTATTTTGTTTGATCATCTAGTTTCTATTTTGATTGACATGGGAGTTACAAAATGTTTCATTGCTCCTGGAATGCTTATTAAATTGTCTAGAAAATTTGGATTTATGACAAATGCATGGTTAGTACACTGTGTGAATGAGTATCGGGTTAAAGTTGATAAGTGTTTAGTTGAAGCAGAGATTAGGTTGCCTGAATTCACTATAGTAGTAGATTTTTTTGCTACACCATTGGGGTTATATGATGCGATCTAGGAGTTAATTGGATTGTACAGCATAAATCCAAGATTGATTGTTATCTGAATAAGGTTGATTGTCATGACTATTTTAAAAATTAGACACATCTTTAGGGTGAGAAAAGGGAATTGAAGCTAAGATAATTTTTTACAATTAAACTCAAAAAAATTCAAAGAAAAGGATGTCAAACATTCATCATTAAGATAAATGAGATGGAGGGGTCTAAGTAACCATCCATCGAAGATTATCCTTTTCTAAGAAAATTTCATGACATATTTCTAGAAGAATTACCAACATTACCACCCAATCATGAGAGTGATTTATCAATTGATATCATACCTAGATTGGATCCACTTTTTAAGGCATTGTACATAATGACAACCACTGAATTATTTGACTTAAAGGCATAACTTTAGGATTTATTGTTGAAAAGGCCAATTCAACCAAGTGTATCACCATGGGGTGCATCAATTGTTTTCATCAAGAAGGATGACACTCTTGACTTGTGTATAGATTATAGGATATTGAATAAAGTAACAATCAAGAATGAATATCTATTGCCAAAAATTGATGATCTATTTGATCAAATACGAGGGGAGATAGTATTTTCTAAGATTGATCTTAGAGTAAGGTATCATCAGTTAAGGATCCATAAAGAGGATATTATAAAAACAACATTCAAAACTTGTATGAGCACTACAAGTTCATAGTGTTACCATTTGGATTAGCAAATGCTCCAACAATATTTATGAATTTTATGAACAGTTTGTTCAAAGATTACTTGGATCATTTTATTTTGGTATTTCTAGATGGCATCCTCATTTGTTCCAAGGATGAAGAAGAGCACCCACAACATCTGGAACTAGTTTTGCAATGTTTATGGAAGCACATGTTGTATGACAAGTTGTCTAAGTGTGCATTTTTATAAAATAAAGTGTAGTATTTGGGACATATTATCTCTACAAATGGTATTTCAATGGATCCAATGAAGATAAGAAACATAATTGAGTGGCTGGCATTAAAGAATGTGCACGAGGTAAGAAGTTTTAAGGGATTAGCGGGCTATTACAAGAAATTCATTCTAAATTTCTCTAAGATAGCTAATCCAATTACCTCTCTTCAACAAAAGAATCATAGTTTTGTCTAGTTAGATAAGTGTGAGGTAGCCATTCAAGAACTAAAAAGGAGGCTTACTTCAACACTACTGCTAAGAGTTCTCGATCCTAATGGTCAATTCTCAATGATCATCGATGCATCTGGGGATAGACTTGGAAGAGTTCTTATGTAGGATGGCTTAATAGTAACACGAGTCTAGAGAAATGAATCCATATGAGGTGAATTATGCCACTCATGACCTATAACTTGTGGCAATTATTCATGCTTTACAAGTTTAGAGGCATTATCTACTGGGAAAACTGTTTTATCTCAAGACTGACAACTTAGGACTCAAGTATATCTTCACCCAACTGAACATGAATGCTTATCAAAGTTGATGGTTATAGTTCTTATCTAATTATGATTTTGATATTAATTATGTTAAAATCAAGGAGAACATAGTAGATGATGCTCTAAGCCGAAGGAGGTACAGAGCAATTATGGCTACTATCAAGAGTAATTTTGAAGAACGAGTAATTTAATTCTTATCAGGAGATGAATTTTATGATCAGGTTCAGAAAGTGTTATTTGAGAATACTCAAAATCTTAGGTTTAAGGGATTCAATATAGAGAGTGATGTCTTTTATAGTACAATAGTAGGATGTATGTGTCTAATAAAGAAAATTTAAGGACCATATGCTAAAATAACTGCATAATGCCCCATATTCATGACATCTAGGAGTAACCAAGCTCATGGATGAGCCCAAACTAGTCTATTTTTGGAAAGGAATTAAGAGAGTTGTAATGGATTTTATGTCTTATTATCTAGAATGTCAGGGAGTGAAAGCTGAATATGTGCATCCAATTGGATTGCTATATCCACATGATATACTAGAATGCAAGTGGTAGGTGATTAACATTGAATTTATCCAAGGGTTGTCATTATCATAGAAAAAACATGATATGATCTTGGTTATAGTTGACAAACTAACCTAGGTAGCCCATTTCATACCAGACAACTTGACAGATGATGCACCTATGCTTGCGAAGAGATTTATGAAAGAAGTGTATCGATTGTATGGTTTTTTAGAGAAGATAATTTTAGATCAAGATCCAAAGATAATTTTTAAGTTTTGGTTGACTTTAAATTTAGCTCTGTGTATGCAATTAAATTTTAGAATTATTTATCACTTGTAAATTAATGGATAGACAGAATGAGTTAACTAGGTTTTAGAAGATCTCCTTCGTATGTATTGCATGGATCAATAATACAAGTTGGAGGAGTACCTTTCATTGGTTGAATTTACTTACAAAAATTATACCAATCAGTATTGAATATGGCTCTATTTGAGGCATTATACAAAAGGAGGTGTTGAACACCAATCATTTAGGATAGGTTGGAATACAGGGTAGTCTTTGGACCTAAGATGCTTTAGAAATGGAAGAGTAAGTTAGGACAATCAGGTAGAGGTTGGTCGATGCCAATGATAGATATAAAAGTTATGTTAATTTGAAGAGAACACCTAGACTATTTTCTATAGGTGATGAAGTGTTTCTACGGGTTAAGCATAAAAAAACCTTGATTAAATTCAGGAAGTCTGTGAAACTTTCACCCAGATATGTGGGACCTTTTGAGGTTTTAAAAGTGATCAATCATATATCATATAGGCTTGCATTGCCGCCAAATCTAGCTCTTTTGCATAATGTCTTCCATGTGTCTTATCTAAAAAAGTATGTTGATGATACTTCACATGTGTTGGATTAGAATGCTTTGTAAGTTCTGGACCCCAGGGTGGTCATGGTAAAATCAATTAGAATAATTGACACTCATAAACTCAATTTACATAATAGATAAACGTCACAATGCAAGGTCCAGTGGGACCAATATATTGAAAATAGTGCCACTTGAGAGGACTATGATAAGTTTTACAGGTTTTTTCCACATTTATTTGCTTGATTTGTTACTATATATTATATTATTTTCTATTGAATAATGTTTTAAATTTAAAATTTGTGTTTAAATTAATGTCATTAGGACAATGACCATATTTAGGGGGGAATGTTGTCACATCCTTATTTCTCTCTAAGATGATTAAACTTATTTGATATGTGGATTATTATGGTTGTTAGTTGATTAACTATAATTTGATTAAGCTTTATATCATATGTTGATTATGGGATAATTATATGTTTAATTTACATGTTTGGTTTGCTATGAGTTAGTAGTACTTTTACATTTTGTACATTATGATCATGTTTATTAATCATACAACATTATTTTATGGATATAATTATGTTTTGGGCTAACTACCTTCATTGTTGTGAGGTGGATGAAGGACAATTTATTCCTCAGAGTGTTGCAAAGGGAGAGCATAATCGAAGAGGGTGGTGTATATGGGGATGTTAGGGGCTGATAGAAAGTGAAACTAGAAACCTGTGAACACACCACAATAGTATATCATGTTTTATGATTAATTGTTTGAGTTAGATAGTTGTGGTATGTTTTATTTTTTGTTATGAATAGTTGTGATCTTTTATGTTTTCAGATCATTTTATGTGATGACGTGATTTCACTAATATAGTTGTTGATGATGTTATTAATTAGTTGATTTGATAAATTTGTACCTAAATAGTTAATGTAATTTACTATGATGTTATACAAGTTAAATATTCATTTAAAAATGTTTGTTTGGATTCTTTGTTAGAAATAATCGATGTAAGTTGTTACATAATTGAGTCAGATTATTAGTGACTATTTACGTTTAAAAGATCACTATTATTGGTTTTAATAGTAATATAAACCTGTAAATGACTTAATGAATTATAATATGTTTATTAAGTATTAACATAATTTAAGGTGTTATAGAATATTATCACTATGAAACTATTATATAAACATCATTATGTTGTTGAATTGTTTGTTAAATCCTATAGATTATTATTTAAACCTAGAGGGTTAACTAATAGTTTAAAGTCAAATGCAAAGTGTTTGAGTTGGATGACTTGGTAACAATTAACAATAGTCTTTTAAATCATATATGTTCTAACTGTGTTATATAGTCATTATGTTAATTAGTCGATATTCAACATTGCATGGAAAGATAGTGATTAATCGACTAGTCAATAGTCAAAATTGTATAAATTAATATTAAGGATTATGATGTGTTGTTTATTTGGTTTGGATAGACTAAGTAAGGTCAAGTTTAAGTCAAAATGCATGCAAATATTATTTAGGTTATATAATGATTATTTTAGTAAATCACTGGAATTTTTGAGATGATTAGGGTTTTTAATCACTTGTTGACTTTGTGTTGACCATCATTCTTAGCGAAAATCATGATGAAAATGTTGGTTGTTGGCTGCATGAGAAATGGTGGTGGATTGTAGCTTAGTTGGGGTTCTATTGAGCTAATTTAGCATGCATATTTTTAGTCAGTTTTGTCTACCAAGATGGGAGGAAAAAGTGGTGGTGAGTAAGGTGATATGGAAATGAATAAAAGAAAGAGGAAGGAGGACTGGGAGGAATGGAGATGGATTGTATCAAGTAGAAAGAGAAGGAGAGTTCGAGGTAAGGAAGAAGAGTAAATATGACTTCCTTTGCATAATTATAATCATAAGTCAGTTTTGTGCTTAAAATTCTTATGTGTAATGATTAATGGATTTTGAATTAAAATGGTTCTTGGGTTTTCATTTATTTGATATGTTATGGAAAAATATAAAAGGGATGTATGTAGGGTCATGTGGAAGGCTTGACCCTCCATAGAACCCTACATCCAACCCAGGGTAAACCCAAAGAATTGGGTAGAGCTATAGGGATTACCATTTTTATTTTGGCTATAAATAAGCTCTATCTTAAACTCTTTTTCAATTCAAAAATATATGTTCAACAATGGAATGATTATTTTCTTAAAAGGTATATTAGATTTGGATTGACATAGTTTTGTTGTCGAACTAGTTATGATATTTATTCATTAAGGTATTTAATAAATTAGATTGAAATTTTGGGTTGTATGAGGGTGCAAGTGTGTATAAACCTAATTGGATTTTGGGTATAGATGTATGGGTTCTAAATATAAAAAGGATTACACACACACACACACACACACACACACACACACACACACACACACACACACACACACACACACATACATATATACATATACATACACACACACACACACACACACACACACACACACACACACACACACACACACACACACACACACACACACACACACACACACACACACACACACACACACACACATCCTAGAAATTTGGGGGGCTTTTGAGAGAAATTATATGTGTAAGATATAACTAGTCATAGGATACCTGTATATATGAACTCAAAGTTTTGATTTGGAATGTAATTCTATTGATTTAGATTTCAAATGAATTTTGTACATTTTAAACCAAGATCATATTAATATCTTCAAGTTTCTATGAGGTAAATTGTTAAGAAAAAATATTTCTGGATACACCATGTACAAATTTTAGAGTTTTGACATTACATATATAATAGGTGTATCCATCATTAGGGAGAAGAAGATCATACTATTTATATTCAACTCTATTATGAGTCCTATAACATGCGTACTTATTCATATATGAGATTGGGAACAAAACAATTAAATCCATAACAAATAACTTGGGTACGAGTAGGTGAATGACCGAATTGTTGTCTATGCACTCGACTTTATGCATAGTTATATACATGAAGATGCTAATGTTCATATGGAAAAGTTGAGATTTTAATTGAATTCATTATATATGAACTACGTAAATGTTTAAACTATGTTTGTGTATTATTATTACATATTCATATTCGTCTATGATATGAGTAAGAATCTAGCACAGTTGGTGAAAAGACTAGGTATGCAGTTTCATATATATAATTTGCATGAAGGGTTTTATGTGGTTAAGTCTAAGTTGTTATATCAAAAATCTCAAGATGGGCATAGTCAGATGAGTGTATGTGTTTGATCATATACATTCAATTTAAATGTTAATTTGAATCGATTGATTTGAGTAATTTAATTAAATAGAATTGGTATAAATGTTTGGATGTGTATGAAGTACAAAACACATGAAATTCTATGTGTTTTAAGTTATACAAGTATACTTGGATTTATCTAGTTTATAAAAGTGCTATGGGGTTATTTTGTTAGCTGAAAGTAAACTTAGAGTATATGGAATACTCTAAGACATTAGACAGTGGATGTCTTCTTAAAATATACCATATATAATAAGGTATTTGCACTCTATTAGAATTGTAATTGAGAGTTATAAAATATACATATACATGGTATAAGCTATTCATTTGTGATTATGTAATAGAATTGGAAATGATTATACCACACACACACACACACACACAAACACACATAGAGAGATATATACACACTCATAGTTGTGTTATATTTTAAAACATTATTATCATAATAGTGTGAATGTGGGTGTTTTTATATATTTTAATGTTGTATAAAAGCATTAAAATGAGTTATTTATGAGTTTTAAATATAGATCATATTAAAATGTTTTGGACTAGACTTCTGTTATATATATGTGGAATATGAATTTTTAAATAATCCTATGTTATAATGTTTGTTTCGGAGATGAAATAACATTATAAGTTGCTTTGTGATTAAAGTAACTGATAGTCTAGATACATCAATACTCAGACGATATGTTATATTTAGGATAGTTTTTTTATTCTATTTAGTATTCTGTAATAAACTAGATGATATTGGATTCAGTACATTAGATTTGACAGACTAAATGTGTATATTTAATATTTTTGTACTTAACATTTTTTTCTAGCTAAAGGAAAATATTTCAAATGAATCTATTGGTTTATATATATATATATATATTAACTAAATATTGCATTCATGACTCTAAATAATCAATGGATGGATTCCATTGGCTTAATTAGCACCATCAATGCAATATGAGGAGTAATCCAATTGAGGAATGTGTATGAAATTAATTGATCTTAGAGATCATTAATTATTGATTTTTTTTACCAAAGTAATGTTTAAATTAAATATTATCATTTCATATGTTGACAAAGTTTTTATATTTGTTCGATATCATGTTAGAATAGATTTCTTTATGATACACATTATGTACTAGATATCTACAACACATGGGTTCTGGTTTGTCACTCTAGATTCCTGCACTATCATTATCAACCCGTCCATGAAGGTAGGGCCATACCTTTATTGGTATGTAGTGTGGGGCATCTATGGTCTGTGGTTGGTGTGGAAAAGTGTTAGGATGATGCTCTCTCCCCTAGCTGGAGTACTGCACTAGAGACTACACTTGAGATTACAGGTTGTAATATTAGTTGTAGCTAAATCTTTACTATTTCATTAATGATTTAGATGTAGTATTTATTGTTTATTAAACATTATCCATGATTTTTATATTTTTTCATGGTGATCCTTAGCTAAGTGGATTAGCTATAAATCTATTAGTTAACTAAATGAATGCAATTAGTTAAAAATCACTAATTAGATTTCTCATAGTGAAATTTGTATGTTGAACACGTGTAATATATATATATATATTCTGGTAAAACCCAATGGGGTTGTTATAGGTTGAAATAAAAAATTGACTCGTGCACATAATGTTAGAGTGCACACTAATCTTCAAGTTACGCACTATACACCTAAACTAATTCAACCTCTGCAGATAGTTTGTAGTTTCAATTACAACTATGTTCATGAATGCATGATTAAAATAGAAAGGAGCACACCCAAGCTCATAGCATGTCTGCAGTCAACAAAATAGAATTGAAAAATATTATATGAATCTTATCGTGCCCCATTGTAATTGTAAAATTTGAAAATGTATGTAGATTCTCACTATAAACAATATTTGAAACTTTTAAATTGTTAAATTTTAACTTTTATCCTAAAATATGAGTGCATATGCATGGCATATACCCCCATGATATGTACCAATATTGAATTTTGAAATATTTTTCATCTTTTGAAACTGTACTTGTACTGAAATTGATTTTTGATCTTTGAAAAGGCTTATCCCATGCATGAGAAGTCCACTAAAATGCCCCATTTTGAGCTAAGGGAATTGATCTTGAAAGATACTCATTTGAAAATAAAATTTAACTTGCAACATGCATAGTAAATATGCCATCATTGAAAAATGTAGAATATGTACGAAGTGTGTTAACATAGTAAGATTTGAATTTTTTAACTCATGAGGAAATGCCTATAGAATGTATCAATTAATTTCATATAATTAGAATGTATAATTAGTATATTATGTTAGTAGTGCATGATATGGATCATAGCACCTATCAAACTCAACAATTTTAACAAACACAATGATAATAATGTCGAATAATAAAGCCAAGGTTCGCATATGTGGGACATATTCAAATGTCTCAAAATAGAAGAATGCACACATAATAAACATGAATAATGTTTCAAACAAGGGACATGTTTAAATTTTACACACAACATAGGTCTAAGGGCCAAAGCAATGAAAATGTTCAAATATTGCACACAATACACAAGATCTCATAGAGATGCACCAATAAAGTTTTTGCACACAAGGGCCAAGGGCCAACATAATAGATAAACAATATGTCTTATACAATGTACAAGTAAATAAAATCAGTGGGATATAGAATTAAAAATATATTCTAAACTATGCATATGCAATTTGATCATTTCCTATCAAATAACATATTCATGTACACTATGTAAGCTATAGATGTTAGCAAACTATTTGTAAATAGTGTAAAACTCAATAGTATGGGAGTCACATAATGATAACACTTGTGCATATTGTCACTTGTGGATAAGATACCCCTAGCTTATAAAGAATAGTGGGTAGAAGCAAGTCTAACACCTTAATCCTTGTAAAATTTTATATGTCATGCATAACATTCATGAATACCAATGAATTGTTTGTGTGATATAGATATTAGGGTTGATTCTAAGGTCTTGGTAAATTTAATGCATGAATAGAGTGATCTCACAAATGAATTAGGTGCACACCATAATATAGCTAAAACCAAATGAAACTAATATGTGATAATATTACACAAGATAAAATAAGAGCCATTATACCAATCTTTCATTAATAAAAACTCACAAATGTGAGGTGTACATATAGGAGAGTGTTGAGTAACTCCTCTATAAAAGGCGGTCAAAGATCCTCAGAATAGAATAGTAAATCCTCCAGAAAAGGTGGTCAAATACTCTTAGAATAGAAGAGTAACTCCTATACCTATAATAACTGGGCAAGGGAGTTACTTCTTAGTCGTCTAGTCAAATTGTACACCTAAACGAAGTTTTCCATGAATGTAGGAAAACTTCAAGTATGAAGAATCCAAGTGAGGGAAAAAAACATCATAGTACATATGGGAAAAATAAATAACCTACACTCTGAGACCCCCTATAAGCATAACTTAGGTGGGTAGTGTAAAAAAATGGGTCTTGGTAACTAGGCCTGATGAGGTACCCATGTACAAAGTAATCTGTCACAGAGTAGAGAAAAGGAGAAAACCCAAAGGAAAAAACTTCCCCCCCCCACCCAAAAAAAAAAAGAAAGAGAGAGAGAAAAAAAATAAGAGGCTAGAAGGCCTCCTCAAAATATGATATTGCAGTATTCTGAGCCTCAAGAAGAACTCGTAAGTGAAGATACTCTCCGTGAAAGGTTTGGTAAAGATGTCTATTGTTTTATCTATCATCTAAAAATAGATCAAATCAATGATGTCCCCATGAATGAGCTCTCTGATGAAGTACATGTGAATCTCTATGTGTTTGGTCTATTGATGCTAGACCAGATTCCTATGAATTTGAATAGTAATTTGGTTATCATAACATATGATGGTAGGTCGTCTAAACTAGATACTAAACTCAATGAGAATGCCCTGAAGCTATATGACCTCAGTATGAAAATTGACATCCCCATGTACTCTACCTTAGTAGATGATAAAGTAATAACATTCTACTTCTTATTGGACTAAATAATTAGAGCTAAACCAATAGAGAAATTATAACCTGAAGTGGACTTGCCAATTTGAATATTGTTATCCCAGTCTGAGTCAATATATCTAATACAGTTGGTGTCAGTGCCAATTTTGTAGTGAATCTCAAATATATGTGTGCCCTAAATGTAGTGAAAGATCTTCTTAGTTGATTTATAGGGTAGCTCATGGGCTTCCTATATAAATTTAGAGATAAGGCCCACTGCATATGATATGTCAGGTTTGTTATATGTCAAGTAGATAAGGTTGCCCATAATTTTTTTGATACAAGGTAACATTGACCAAAGGTGAAGTAAAATATACCTCAATCTTAAATTCAAATAGAAAGGGAGCCCAATTTGGCTTGTAGTCATCCATGTGAAACTAACCAAGTAAGTCAAGAGTATACTTGGGATGTGCAATAGTGATCTCTGAGTTAGATTGAGAAATATGGATCCCAAGGAAGTAATGTAATAAACCCAAATTTTCCATGGAAAATCTATCATGAAGAGATTTTTTCACTGCTAAAATGGATAAGGAAGAGCTCCCAATGATCAAAATATCATCAACATGAAGAACTAGAATCAAAATTGAATCATCTTGCTTGCAAGAAATAGACATTTAGATTTGAATGGCTCTGAGTAAACCCTGCAAAAAGAAGGAAGGAATCTATCTTGGCATACCAAGCCTTAGGGGCATGTTTGAGGCCGTAGATGGATTTTTGAAGTCTGCACACAAAGGAAGTATCCTTGATAAATGTCAGTGGTTACTCCATGTAAATATCCTCCTCAAAGTCAACATGAAAAAAGGCACTCTTATCATTCATCTAATGAACATCTCAATGATTGGCTGCATCAATAAAAAGTCTAAGTTTGATAAGTTCATTTTGGTGACTGGTGTAAAGGTTTTAGTTTATTTGATGCCAAGCACTTGTGAGAAACCTTTTGTAACCAACCATGCTTGGTCTGATATATCAATCTGAATCAAACCATTTTTCTTCCCTTAAGAATAAATGTCAAATCCCAAGTATGATTCCTGATTGAGGAGTTATACTCCTCATGCATGGAAAAATCCCATTTAGGTATACATGATGCCTCTTAAAAAGTATGTGGATATGAGGTAGAGGCATATAAATCATGTGGACCACTCTAAAACTTTGAACATGTTAGCCTATCATCTAAAGGATCCCCAATCCATATGCCTGCACTCTGTAGTGTCTGCCTAGCCAAAAAAGGACCATAAATGGGTGACTCATGTATAAAAACATCATCTTCCAATGTGTGGCCATATGTGGATGGAGATAATCTCCATCACTACCCTCACTATAAAAATTAGAAGAAGTGTCTTCAACCTCTAGAATGTGTTCAGGTTGATTTGAATCATCTAAATCAAATCCAAATGAGTCTAATGAAGTGGGAGAAGTGTCAAGTGTTGAGTTTGTGGGACTCCCCTGAAAGTGGACACTTATCTCAATGAAAAGTTCATGTTTGGTCTGATGAAGAAGGTCATACCCCTTGACACCAATTGGATAACCTAAAAAGATGTAACATTTACTATAAGGTTCTATATCCTTGTGTTTCTGCTTAGGTATATGAGCATAGTTGGAGATTCAAAGACTATGAATGCTCAACTATGAGTTTCCTACTATACCAAGCTTCAAAGTGAGTTATGCCTTTCAAATCTTTGTGGGAAACTCTATGATGAATGTAGCAAACATAATTGATTGCTTCATCCTAATACTATGGTTCAAGTGACTTAGAGTGAATCATATAATTATCCATCTCTTTCAAAGACATATTATGTTATGCAACTCTATTTTATTGAGGACTGAATGGAACTATCTATTTCAAATCAATCCCTTTTGCAATGAAAAATTAATCAAACCTATTATTGACATACTCACCCCCATTATTTTTTTGAATAAACTTCATGCATTTCTCAGATTGTTTCTCTACAAGAACTTTGAAATCTCAAAATTTGTTGAAAACTTCAAATTTCTACCTAAGGAAGTGGACCCATATGTACCTTGAGAAATCATCAATAAAGGTGAGAACATACTTAGTCCTAGTGAAATATAGACTAGGAAAAGGTCCATATACATCATTATGGACTAATTCTAATGCCTGTGAAGCCCTCCAAGCTTTGCCTTTGTCAAAATTCTCTTTAGGATATTTTCTAAGGGTACAACCCTCACAAAAACCCTTAGAGGAATGGAATCTAGGCAAGCTTATAACCATGTCATTTTTATTGAGTTATTTTAGGTAGTAGTAGTTGAGGTGTCCAAACCACTCCTGCCATAATTTGATAACTCCATATGAATGAGTCAGCAATGTAGTCAGAGAAGAAGTAGGTGCAAAATGTGAGAAGGTATATAACCCAACCTAGTGATCTTCCCTACCCACTATCACTATAAAATCATTCTGCAACTCTCTGATTATGACTAAATTTGGCAAAAAATCTACCCTCATGCCCTTACTGATGTGATTGATTTGGTATATTGGTAGTAGATTAGTTGAAAGTGATGGAACACTTAGAACATTTTTGAATGTTTCTCCATCCATTTCAACAGATCCTCTCCCTACAATTTCTATCAAAGTGTCATCACCCAAAGTGATATAAGACATGCTACAAGGTTTTAAGGAAGAAAACTCAACTTGTGAAGAGCCCATATGGGGGGAAACACCCAATTAAATAACCCATTAAGAGGTTGGAGCTACACCTGCTACAAGAGCCTTACCATTTCTTTCTTTTTACCTTTGCCTTTTACCTTGGAAGAATCTTGAGTTGATGAATTTTGATTAATAAACTTAAGAACACCTATGTTGTTCTACTGTAGAAGATGAGTTAGGTAATCAATTTATTTCTTCATGCATTTGTGTTCATCATGCCCATTTTTATTACAATAGGCACACTTAATATCATCTTTCTTAGGCTTGTAATTGGAAGAGGAGGTTTCAATGATTGTTTTGGCAAATGTTGATTATTTTTTCTTCTCTTGATCCTTGTTCTTTTTCTTCTTCTATTTGTTTCAAGTTTTATGTTTCCCATTCCTAGTAATTAGGTCTTGAGATTTTTGAAGACTTCAATTGGCCCATCTATATTAACTTGTATTTCTCAAGTCAAGTCGACAACAAATTCATCTAAAGAAGGCATCTTCCTTGTAATGCCTACAACACTTTTAGTGGAATATAAGGTAGAGACAAAGAATAATTTGGACCTAGTTTTAAGAGTATAGAAAAAATAAGTTGGTCATATTTATTTTTTATCCCATATTTTTTCAACTGCAATCTTAATGACTTAAACTTAGTGAAAAAATCCTAAAGGGTGTCAAAACTACAAGGAGTCAAACTAATTAGTTCATTATCTAGTTCATGCCCTCTTATTGCATATAGCTTTCCAAAAAGCTTTTCCAAGGTGGTCCAAAATTCATTAGGATTTTTATTAGACTCTACATGAAAAAGAAGATTAGGAGAAACTAACAAACATAACGACTTAGAGGCTTCATCACAAAAGTTATACCACATAACATTTTTTGCTTTTGTATGAGGATTAGTTTCATTGCCCATTGTAATACAATGTAAACCCTTGCTCCTTAATATAATTTGCATTTTGGTTTTCCATTCATAATAGTTAAATGGTGTTAGAAGATTAACTAAACTTGTATCCCTTGTGTAAAAATGAAGTTTTTCATGGTAATTTTTATAGTATAAAAGTGAAAATAGATTGAAAGAGTGATACAAACACAATACATCCCCATGAACTATCAATGGTGAACCCCCCTGAATGTTACAAATAATGCTCGCTAAAAAAGACATCAAACACAACCAAAAATGCATCTTGAACAATAATTGAAAATATCAAAAAATACATGATTTGTAAGATAAAATGAGGGCATCAATATCAACTAAAAATGCATCCAATATGAGTACACAAAGTGAGTAGGAGATAAAAATAAGTGTTTGTGTGAATGTGAGGGGGTTTGGCCACGTACCAAATAGGACCTCACCCTTCGATCTTTGTTTAGAGAAAAATGAAGATTTTATTCAAAAAAAACTTTCTATCTTTTAATAATATCCCACAATATATTATTTTTATTTAAAAATAATAAAAAAGAAATCCCACTCTTACAATAGTCTCCACTTTTTACTTTTTAAACAATCTAATAATCTCAAGTCAATAAAGTGATTTTTGATATGACTTAAAACATCATTCAAATAGAAATAGTGTCAAAAACACTTTCCAAATAAAAAAACCACCATTTATATGCCTAAAAACACCCATGATTACACAAAACCATGAATTAGAACCCTGTATGGTTTTAAAAACCATGTTTTTAGTTTAGAATGTAGTTTTAGCAGGAAAGAGGTGGTTTTGTCTATGTATATCCCTAGAAATATGGCATGGGGTGTAGGAGAATACTACAAGGTGCAAAAATTAGAACCTTTTACCTAAATACAAGCATATTTAACTGGTTAGTGAGGTGGTTTGGGACTTAAAGTGGAATGAGAGGTGGAGGATGGTGTGGAGGCAGATAGGATTCAAAGAGCAATCCTTGATTAGTAAAAAATAGGTGAAAACCACATTTAGATCTCCCAAAACTTGTAAGTTTGTCTTAAAAAGAAAACTCTTACTCAAATATAGGTGGTTTTGGTTGGGTGGTGTGGTGGTTTTGAATTGACTTCATGGGTAGTTGGTAGTCCAAAGGTGTTGAACCATCCTACCTCTCCTATGTAATCTTCAACTTCCATATTGGAAAGGGTAGCCTACATGTGAATATTCCTAGATTTGCAAAACATAACTATACACCAAAGCAAAAACCATGACAACTATGGTTTTTTGGGAGAATAAGCCACTTACAAACAATCTCAAGATTTCAAAAAAAGTTTACAATAAAAAAATAGACACACGATTACTAGGGTGGCTATGATACCATATCGAGGTTGAGTCTAATATCCAAGTAAGTTGAATGCATGAATAGAATGATCTCATGAACCAAATATTTTGCACATAACAATGTAGCTAAAATCAAATGAAACCAATATGTAATAATTTGCATAAGATAAAATAGGATCCAAAATACCTATCTTCTGTTAAGAAAAACTTACAAATGTGATGTGTAAATATAAGAGGGTGATGAGTGACTCCACAAAAGTTGGTCAAAGACCCTCATAATAGAATAGTAATTCCTCCATAAAAGGTGGTCAAATACCCTTAGAATAGAAGAGTAACTCCCATACCTAGAATAACTGGTTAAGGGAGTTACTTCCTAGTAATCAGATCAAATTATACACCTAAGCAAGTTTCTCCATGAAAGTAGAAAAACTCCAAGCGAGGGGAAAAAGCCTAGAATAAATAAATATGGGAAAAATAAATAACCCCTAATCTAACAATAGAAATAATATCCTATTTACTAATCATGAGATAAATAACATATTACAGAGATGTAAACTAGATTGTTAATCATGATCATGTCTTGATTTTGGATTTTTTAAAATAATATGAATGTTTTTGCATTTTGAAACTTATGATTTTTATTTTTTTTATTTTTACAATATTGAAACCAACACTAGAAATTAGGATTAATCAAGGTGTCAAAAATAAAAGAAGATAGGAAGATTTGAACATTTCACCACATGTGTCAATGTGAGTTATGCATTAGAAAATATAGCATGGCCAAATGTGAGCAAAATGCCCCCATTATGTGAATTGTAACTTTGAAGAATTTGTAAATACTAAAAATGTATGCAAAGAACTAATTGTACATCCTCATGTCATCAAATGTACACTTGTCGCATGTATGAACAATATGGTTCTGTGAAAAAAATATTTTGCATGAAAACAATGTTTTTCATACTTAAACTCGGTGATAACTCTAAAAATTATAAGTTTTAAGATTATATGTGTTGAAACTATGATTTCTGGGAAAAAAACTAGTAGATGATAGAATTGACTAGCTACACCAATGATAGTTGGTTCTTTCTTATACTAGTTGATTATATCCAGGAGGAAAATTGATAATTTGTTAGTGCATACTATGAAAATAGAGAGGTAAATGGCATGTTTTATCAAGATTTGATCACTGGTTTGAGTTGTTCAGATCTAGGAACGGAGATAAAAGAGTCAAGAGGCCAAGAAGTCAACAAGAGCCAATGGATTAGAAGAATTAATCAATTGATCGCATATGTAAGCAAATATAAAAATATGATGCAACAATAAAGAAGCTATGTATAATCATATTTTGTTATTAAAATCCAAAAATATCATTAAGGGGATGCCTTTGTGTAGGTTTGTTATCATGTGTGTTATAAACCTCAATTATATTTTCATATTAATTATGTCATTCCAATCATATTATGCATAATCATTATCACAATCATAATCATATTTTTGCTCCTAAAATTGTGGTATGCCACCTTTATCATATATTTTTATCTATATACGAAAAACTCATTTTACCATATATTGTAGCTATCTTCTTGAAATTGTGTTGTTTTTTTAGCATGTTCATCATTGTTTGGATTTTGCATCTCATTCTTAACTAGATAAGACTCATGTGTCACTGATTATACACTAGGAAGATAAACAATTTGTGCTTTGATTTCTTGAATTGAAATTTTAACCATATATTTTGTAATTTTGACCCTACCTTTTTGATCTATGCATGAAGTAGATATAATGCTTGATTCCTTATAAACCATATTTGTACCCTTTAACTTTTTAGGAATATTTTTCTTTGGTATGTAATTCATGATAAACCTTTTTACAAATACGTCATATTTCTTACCTTGAATTTATTCTTGCAATTTCTCTTTTGGCAATTGATCTTTGAGTAACATAACTTGATATGACTTGTGTAAGCTTTTTTGTTTTGAATTTCCCATTTGTTCCTTAGATGATTAAATCATAATGTGAGTGGGTTTCTTGATTGACATATCTATTACAAGATCATCACTATCAACTATCCTTTGTATCTTGTTTTTAAAATCTAAATAACTATCTTTATGATGCCCGTGCATTCTATGATATGCACAATAGTATTTTGATCTTCTTAGAGGATGTAGAGGAGGTTGTTTGATCACTTTGTTTTGAAGCATTTATCTTAAATATTCACTCTTAATCTTAGTAGTATTTTGTGCACTTTTTGAATCAATAATTGTAGATATATTTTATTTTGTCTTCTAATCTTGATATGAAGTCCTGTTAAGCACACAATTGCTAGATGAAGATACAAATACATGATTAACAATAGCATACTCTAGGTTCTTTATACATATGCTATTATTTTTCCATGATGTGACATTTTAAATGGGATATAAATTTTGATTTTTTAACTCTTGCATTGAATTTTTCATAGTTATGATTTTATCCTTAAGGGTTTTACAAGTACAAACCTTAGGTACTTTTGATTGAACATGCATACAAACACCATCAAGAAGAGATGTGGTAGGTGGATGGGGTTGAGGAAGAACATGCTAATTATATTCATTTGGCACTATAGGGTGTGTCACCTTACCTCTTGGGATAGTGATAACATGGATCTGGTTAGAGGGAAAGTAGTTATCAACATCTTGAAGGTTAGGAGGAGGCCTTATAATATCTTGAATGTATGACTAGTCTTGTTCCCACGTTATACTTGACTTTACAAAGTTTTAAATTAGTAATCTTTATGTCTTACCTTGTGATTTTATTCATTTTATTGCATGACTGTTGATGGGTGTTTTGACATAACAAAAAATAAGTAAGTTTGGTTAGACTCTACCTCTCCTAAAAGGAAGAAGATGGCGTGAAGAAAATGCTTCCCTAAGGTCTAAATGGTCTTGGTATGCCAATATTCACTAAGTTGGATAATGTGGAATATTATTTTTAAAGGGAATGTCTTACGAATTAATATGCATGTTATTTGATTAAGACATCATCAGGGGGCTACATACTTTCTTGATAATACTTATAAAGTTCAACCTTAAATAGAAATCATGATTTCTTAAAATTACATATAAAAAAAATATCTAATTTTTTTACTGGTTTATCACATTCATAGTGTAACAATGCTACAATGGTGATAAATGAAACATAAAAAATCAATCAAGATAAAAATTTAATTACAAATTGATTTTTTTGATACCCAATCCGTAAGATAACATACTTTTAAAAGAAAATGCAAAATTTCAAGGGTAAATAGAAAGAGAGCCTATTGCCATGAAGATTAAGATGAGATTCCTGATTGAATGAGCTCCATGAAACCAATATTTAGTTGATTCAGACCTAACACAATTCTAACTAAAGATAGTACGAGAGTCTGGGGAGAATGGCTATGAGAAGAAATGGCTACAACTATCATAAAACATTCATAGAAAATGTCCAACATAATCCCAACAATCTCCAATTATTAATATTTCATTTTTGATTAGCAAATTTTGGAGCTCATACAATCATCTAGCTATAGAATTCATCTCAACAACAGTAAAAGCCCAAATATAAAATCATAAAAATAAAACTAATCTAGAAAGTTGTAAAGAATCATAAAAAGTGTCTCATCCTTTATGTCTCTTTTACAATTCATAAAGAGTCAGCCAGGTATAACATCCTCTAATCCTAAAAAATGACAACCTTGAGAAGGCCTTTCAGATACCTATAAATAGGAATGAGAGAGACTCAAAAAGGGAGGCAACCCATGACACCTATATAATTAGTTGAGAATTCAATACAAATTCATAAATGCAGTTGAAAACTTTTGTTAGACACCATGCTATTATGAGCATAGAAGTAAATTTTGATGGCTAAGTGTAGTTAGAAGTGGTTGAAAATGCCTTGAGATCTCTACTCATACATTGGCCATACTTTCCTTTGTAGTAGAGAACACTCCTTTTCATACAAGATTAGTCCTCAACACCTTTTTATCTTTTCCCAAGTGTGCACACCATGCCCAAATTCAATGCCACCACCCAATCTGTCTTTAAATTTTGATTTTCATGATCAATTTTGCCATTAAGATGTATCTATTAATTGACATTATAGGTCAAATCAGACATAAAGTCCATTTTTAGGCTTTAATAGTTTTGATGGCCAAATGGGCTATTAAATTCAAACCAGTGTCTTGCTAACACCAATACCAGTGTGTATTTTTTTGGTAGGGTCATGCCACATGGCTGTTCCATGCTCTTCCATTGCTTGGATAAGGCTTGATATATGTTGAATGTTCTTTCTACCATATTGAAGTGAGATTTTTCCACATGGCATCATCACACTTACTTGAGAGATTTGATGGGTTTCAAAATTATATGGGTCTCTATAGGGTAGTGCATCATCAAGATTATGCCATGTGATAACATCTTACTAATATAATCACCCAAATGGTCTTAATTAATATAGATTTGACTGGGGTAGTGAGTCATCAGGATCATTCCACATGGTAACATCTCACTAATCCGCTTACCTGAAAGGTCTTGCTTAGTTGGAGGATCTCAGGTAAATATTTTTAAATTGTTTAAGTCCTATAGAATGGCAAAAAGATAGCACATGGCTCTGAGTAGAGCCTAAATTTTTTACTAAGTGTTAAAATTATTTTGAGAATGGGTAGGGGCCAATGAGAGTTGTGAGAAAATGCCACATAGTGTTAGGATCAGTTTAGGCACTTGTTTGTAATAAAGTGAATAAACACAATCAAAAACTTTAATTTTAAAAGCCAATGTTCAGGAAATTTTCAAATTAAAATGGTTAAGGATCTTAAAAAAGAAATGACTAAGTAAATTAAAAAAGAAATGGCTAAGTGTTCAAATTACAATGGTTAGATCCCCTATTAAAATGGAAGCACGTAAAAACTTAACAAAAAGAAGCCATTTTAATATAATTCAAAGTTGACTCCCAAACAAATTTTGGCCATTGTTTATAAAATTGACTAAGGCAAAGGTTGAACATAAATAAAAATTCAGTCAATTTAGAGTAGATTGATGTAGAAATGGTTAGAAAAAGGAGTCTAATTTAGTGGAGAATAGTAGCTATTTTTGAATAATATTAGAATGATTTAGTTTATTCATTTGAAAGTGATTAAGTTAAAATTGAAACAATCATAAACATTTAGCCATTTCATACTGAACTAAAGTGGAAATGGGTTAGATTGCCAAGATAAAGACCAAAAACTATTCTAAAAAAGTTAGATAAGAAAAGAGGGTCCCTGTTTTTAGCTAAATATGGGGCATGTTGTGCAAGCAATAATAAATAGTGACTCCTATTGGGAAATGCTTCTGAGTATCTCAAGAATCTAGACTCTTCGGTTCTCATTCAAACACAAACATTAGTTTCAAGTGATCTTGCATAGTAAAGTAAAAATATGAAGACAATTAGTAATCTTGCATAGTAACATAAAAATATGAAGATAATTTTTTTTTTCTCCAACACATGACATACTAAACTATAGTTCTACCTAAATACCATTGATGTGTGGGTTTATGTGATTAATCTAGTTATTTTGAAAGCACACACAATATATCAGATTTGTCTAACTAATGGGCATTGCTAAAAGAGAAAGGATTTTGAAATTTGGCTAAAGGGGGTATGACATGGGCATTGATCTACTTCTAGATGGGTGTCTATAACCATGACATAGATAACTCTGGTCCCTTCTTAAGGCCTTGCTCCACTACCAACTAGGCTAGAAAGCCTATGGTGGGGGTTGTCAAGATCACCCTTATGAAGAGAAAGTTTAGATTTTGCATTTTAGCTCAATTATTTTGAGAGGAGATTCTAATTTATTTTTATCCATAGAGGGTTGGGGACCAAGCCATAGGCTAGGTGATAGTCGTCAAGTGTGTAGTCAATTAAAGCAAAGCTAAAACATCTAGTATTGCATCATGCTTCATATTTTCTATTATGTGCATTTAGTGATATTTAAAACAAGAAATGAAGCCTTTTTAAATCCATATGTTTTATTATAAATCATCGGCCTTCAACATTAAAACCATACAAGAAAGCACAATAGTTTATGTAAGTAATTGAACAAGATTTTAAGCATTTTGAGCATTGGAATGCCATTGGTGTTATTCACAAATAAGTTGCCCATTCAAATTCCTTTATCAAGTAGGGGAAACCCTAAGTCAAAATAGTAGGTTCAACTCAAAAACCAATATCGCACGACTAAACCAAGCATTAAAAAGCAAGGCAAAAAAATTGAAAGTAATTAAAGTGAACCTAAACTAATTCAAGGGACATGAAGAAAAATAGAACAATAAAACAAAAAAAGCAAAAGATTTTTTTTTTTTTTTGCCAAGCTAATCATGCCTAAATAGTGCTTGAGTAATTGTCCATTGATAGGTAATGGAACATTCTCACCAGTAAGATACCTTAGGCAGAAAACAATCTCACCCAAGATTTTAGAGCTTTTATCTGGACACAACCATAACGCATCAATTTTTTTGTGTTCCCCATTTTGTTCATGAGACTTGTCCCACATAAGGATAAGGTCAAAGATCCTAAATGTTTTTATTTTAGAACATTTATCAAACCAATGTTTGACAACCTCTTAATGCCTACTAAAATGTAATAAGGCTACATCACATTTTTAATCTAAGTGCATGAGATTAAAGAGGTGATCCTCTATTTGATCATTTGTTTCCAATTAATCTTTCATAACTAACAAGGTATGAATCCTATGGTTGATTGCAAAAATAGGGTATTGGCCTTATACTAGGTGGTAGGGAGAAGTGCCCAGAGCAGCTTTAGTTCTAGTCTTATCAGCCCATAGCATAAATTTCAACTCATTACGCTGATTTTTCGAATTATTTTCCAAGGTCATTTTAATAATGTTTATCAAATTATTATTTATGGATTCATCTAACCCATTTCCTTGTGGATAATAATCAGAGGAGAATTTTAGGATTACTTGATGGTCGTATGCCCATTCTAGGAATTATAAAGAGGAAAATGTGGGCCCATTATCACATGTTAGAGCATAAGGCATATCAAACCTTGTGACAATGTTCTACTCCACAAGTTAAATGACTACATTGATTTTACAATTATTGAATGGTTGAGCATTATCCCAATGAGTGAAGTATTTAGTTACAATGAGAATAAACTTGTGGCTTGCTAACCAATTTGTATTAATTTCCCTGACAAAGTCTAGTCCCCATTGTGTGAAAAATCAAGCTTTGATTACTAGCATTAGATGCATTGTCAGAGTGAATTCCCTATGTACAACCACTTGACATATATAGAAGCTCCAAACATGTCTATGTGTATCTTTGAATAGGTGAGGCTAATATTCTCTAGCTCTCATTATTTTGTGGGCCATGGAATTCGGTGATCCATGCCTAGTCCCATGTTTTCCATGGAGGTTTCTAAGCACATTGTTTACTTCCTCCTTGTTAAGACATCTTAAATATATTATTTCATGGTTTTGTCTATAGAGTACCCTCATTTTAATCTTGAAGTGGCTAATTTTCATGCACAATTCTCTTGTTTACATATAATTTAAATTTTTGGGACACTCATTGTTCAAAAAGTAGTGAACCACTTCCTTGTACCAATAATCATTGGTAATGTATTTAATAATGTAGTGTTCGCAAGTGATTTATGGATCTAATTCATACATAATTTTTCTCAGCCCCTATCCTCTCATAATTGTCATGGATTGAAGCTCAAATTCAAACTCTTGAAGGATGGTCCTCTACTTGCATCTTCACTCACCCAACTCATTTTGTACCAACATGGCTTTTATTGGTAGGTTAGGTATGACAACAAAGGTTTTGATGTGTTGTACGTAATTGTAGAATTTATTAACAACCTTGATTAGTGAAAATTCTTACTTATCCCTCATAGTGTATCTCAGTTTTATATTTCTCAAAGGGGATCTCATAAATGAAACACTTCACTCATCTCCAACCCCTTTTCTCTATGTCAAAATGGTAGTAGTCAAATGCTCTAAAATGAAGGAGTAAATATAAAAAAGGTTGAGTATAATCAGGTATGATCAACACATGGGTGTGAATTATTAACTCATTTATTTAAGCAAAGTTTCCTACACTTCACATGCCCATTTGATGTTAGTATCTTTTTAATCATGACATTAAGAGGTTTAACTATCTCTACAAATTGAGAGATAAACTTCCTCATGAAGTCAATCTTGAAAAAAAATGACTTTAATTATTTATTCATGTTAAGTAATGGGATTATCAAAATAGCATCTATTCTCTCAAGGTTGATCGATATGCCTCGCTTTGAGATGACATGGCCCAATAGTTTTCCCTCGGTGACTCCAAATATACATTTCTTTAGGTTTAAGGAGATCCCATGGTATCTACACTATTGTAACACTTTTCTCAAATCCTTCACATGATCCACCATTATCTTGGAGAATATTTTCAGATCATCCATGTACATAACTATATATTCACCCATAAGGACTTTGAATGCAATGTCCATCACCATTTTAAATGTAACACCTTGGTTAATCAAGCCAAGAGGCATTATCTTGTATGTGAAGGTGACCTAATTGGTTGTGAAAGTTGCCTTGATTCTATCCTCATAATTGATTAAAACTTGATTATATACCAAATACCCATCAATAAAGGAAATCATCTAGGATTCATTCACAATCTGCAACACTTCATCTAAGGAAGGAAATGGATAGTTATCCTTTTCAGATGCTTTGTTCAAATTATGAAAATCAACACAAAGTTTTATCTCCCCATTCTTTTTTCTCATTGGTACCAAGTTCTTAACCCAATTGGAGTGTCTCACTATGAATATGATCCTTCAAGTAGTTTCTACACTTCTTTAAAGATTAGTGGCTCTAGTAATAAATTGACAGGTCTTTGTCTCTTCCTAGAGAGCTCGACTCTAGGATTGAGGGGAATAATATGTGTCAAAATAGAGGTATTTAAGACTTTAAAATCTTCATAAATACATGTAATAACATATTTGAAATATTTAAGGGCTTTTGAAATACCTTATTTATCGACTAGGGTATAGGGAGTGCCTAGAAGCATACTTTTCACATGATTTGCATTACCCAAATTGTAATGTTCATGTTACATGCCATTAGCAAGGGTGATTCCTCTTTTTCCTTTTTGTAACCCATTCAAATATCCTCTCAAGTGAGACCATTATCTTGGGTATGTTTTTGTTATTCAAATTCATTATCTCATCTTCATCAAGTTTGAAGTCTTGTCGATCATCTTCATCAATAATTTGATCAACAAATACTGCTGTATTGGTGACAAAGTCTAAAATGTGATGGTAATCATTGAAGACTTGGAAATTGTTAATATTATTTGGGACTAAATGGGTAGAGACCATCTCTACTAAAAATATTCTCAACCTCAAATTGGTAATGGAATCCCCGAAGTGATTGCAATAGTAGCTAGTGCATCAACTATATAGTCTTTTTGTCTAAGTAGAGTCTGAATGCCAAAACCATCAAAATATTCTATTAGGTTCCAAAAACTATTAAAATACCTAGACAAACATTTATCATTGCATGAATTAAAGATCCTCACTTTTCTAACCACTAACTTAGAATCATCTAGTACTTTGATGTTTTTCACTTTCTTTCCAAGCGTCAATTGGAGTTTGTAGACCAGTGCCTCATACTCAGCCACATTATTAGTACAAGCAAATTGTAGGTGGTATGAAACCAGATAAAATTTCCCTTTTGGATTGATTAATTCTATTATAGTTCCATAACCACTCTTGGATTTAGATTTATCAAACTTTAAGGTCCATAAATCATTTTCCACTATGTGTATTGATGGCCCTTACAAGGGAAGTGTTGTAGCAATGCTAATTTCTTGGTGTACTTTCTCATTCATGATTGAACATGAACTTTATATTTGAGTTAGTAGAGTCATTTCAGCTATCAAAGATGTTATGGATAACTCTTTTATGGGAGGAGTAAGAATGAAGTTATCCATAACATTTGTTTCATCTTATGGAGAGCATAAAAATTCTTCATTCCATTTTAAATCATCAGAGTTCAAACTCTCTCAAGCTAAATATGCATGATGAAATGAGACCATCTCTGTGGCATAATAGAAGTCCTCTTCATCTAACTAGTCTAATTCCTCCTATTCTACATTTTGTTGCACACTGAGCATGTTGATAGAGAGGCTACCATGGGTCCCCTTTTCTTCTTTATCTAGAAAGTAAACTCCCATTTTTGAATCTTCATAAAGGATATCATTTGTTCAATTATACTTAGTGATCATATGTGTCATCTTAGATTCTTGCTCAATTCTGATCTGGTTAGGTACACCATGCCATGATAAACACATGTAGCTAAAGTCTATTTCCATGTAACAATTGAGTGTCCTCAACTAGTATTGGCTCAATAACATGCCATAAACATCTAGGATATCCACCACTTTGATATTGATGAATTATTGAATCCTTAGATTTAAGGCCAATTGCATGTGTATATGATTTAGTTCCCCCACTAATTTCACCTCTGTTTTGTCTAATTAGACAACCTTTCAATTTTACTTCATAGGTGTAAGGCCTAAATATTGGTAAATAGCATAAGGCATAACATTCTCAAAGGCACCTAAATAAATGAAATAATTATGTAAGTTTTTACAAAAAATCCTAACTATTAGGAGAAAAGGTGGAGTCATAGTGTTTTCCTTATACAAATCAAGATGAGCATCAAAAATTTATTAGATTCTCTCCCCTTATTATCAAACAATTATGTAAGCAACAATTCTCTTTGCTTAGAAATATATAGTAGGTCAAACATAATTATATTAGCTTTAGTCCTTTTGAGATCTTCAACAATATCATAGCTAGGTTTGGCCTTTTCTTGTTTTTCACCATCTGGGGTATATATAGCATAATGTTTGGGATGATAGGAAGTGGGAGGTCTTTTAGGTGGAAGATGATTATTGATTGAATTAACATTAGGTGGAACCTGAGTATTACTAAGAGGAGTAGAGGTGATCAATGGGTTGGTTGATTTACTCCTTAGTTGGTAATTATTTCCTCTTTGGAACTACCTAAATGGGTGGACTTCATCCAAATTGTCTTCAAGTTCATTTTCATTCTCAAATGGAAGTTCATAACTTTCTAATACTAAAGCCATATCTACATTCCCTCCATCTTAGTTTTGAATTTCATTAGGAGTTGGACATAATTTACATGCTATCCATCTCCCTTTGGAAGATGTTTTAGGTAGCTATAAACTCAACACAATTATTTTTTTCATGGTCAGCTGTGTTATGCACTTTATACCACGTGTCTAAAGTCAAGTCTATGAAATTCATAGAATGGGAAATGTTGTCACTATTATGATTCATACTATTAAGAGGGTTGGGAACATTCCCATTATTAGGTCAGGTATTCCATTGCCTATTAGGCCTTTAGAATTTGAAATTTATCCCCTAAGGTGGGTTATTTGTATTTTAATTTGCATTATTAGGTCCCTATTTACACAAAGTGATTACATCATTAGACAAGTGTTGGACCATTGACCTTAAGTTTCCCACCTTGAAGTCTGTGTGAGTGTTAGGTTGGATCACTATTTGAGGTTGGAGATTAGTCATAGGTGTACCTACATTCAATAATTTTGGGGTAGTGATTGGTGCATGATTATGAACTTTGTTAGCAGGTGTTTAGGGATTCAAATAGGGTCGATATGCCTATTAAGTGCTGTCAGATACAACACACCCACTAGTACTTGGAACAATTACAATGTTATTATATGCCATTGGGACCAACTATTAATTATTTGCTAGAGGTACTTCATGATTGTGAGGTGTATAAGGCATACCACTAGGCATGGAGTTCATCAAAATTAGAGCATACACTAGGCCAAGGGTACCATACATAACACCTAAGATGGGATTCATTAGTGGCGTATTTTTCATGATAGCTTGATTCAACATAAGGATCTAATTATATGGCCCTGGTTGTCTTAAATATGGTAAATCACCTATGCTATATCCTTGTGGTACCATCTATCATTCTATGTTCATATCCTCATTATAAGCTAATGAAAAAGAAGCAAGCACAATTGGGGTATTTCTAAGGAATAATGACGTCAAAAAATCTAGGGCCCTTAAGTAGGTCTAGATGGCTAGACCTTATACCAAGATGTATGGTTCTTTCAACGTTTGATATAGCTTGTGGAACTGATCATTGAACATGTTTATGGGTTCATTTAACTCTCTTTTACTAGCTACAAAATGATGATATAGAACAATAGGGTCAATGGGAAAATCCTAAAATGGTTCACAAAGATGGTATTAAAGCCATCCTAATAAGTAATAGACCTATGGGGTACCCCCAGGTACTAGGCATACATGATTTATCCTAAAGAATATGGGAACAATTTTCATGAAACATCCTCATGTTGAGCTTGCATTATAATTAATGCATCCTTAAAGGCTTGAATATGTTCCTCTATTATGTGGATGCCTCCAACTATGAATTTGGGACAAAATTTGTTTGGATTTTTAGGTAGATCATGAGCTATGCCTAGGATAGCCACAGGGAAATAACCTTCTTCCTCAAGTTGGGCCATGATATTGGCCATTGGTATAGGTTGGGAAATCATGAATAGGATAACCAAAATGGGGCTTACACCTATAGGTGAATTTATAGCCAACTAAATGGGTTTAGCCTTTTATTTTCCTTTATTATCTCCTTATTTTGGTATTTTATGATCAGTTAATACTAAGAGCTCAAAATTGTCCCCAACAAACTTCAATCAAGTATTTATCCTCCTATTTTATAGCTTAATAAATAATTTAGAGTAGTGAAATCGAAGGGTTCTAAAATGCTTTAGTTCAAACCTTGGATACAAACTTAACTCATGGTTCACAAAAATCCTAGTGCCAAATATGTTGATGGGTGTTTTGACACATCTAACCATAAACAAGGTTTGTTAGACTCTGCCTCTCCTAAAAAGAAGAAGATCTCATGAAGAAAATGCTTTCTTAAGGACTAATTATACCAGGTCTTGGTATGCTAGTCTTCACTAAGTTGATTGATGTAGACTATTCTTTTTAAGTGGTGTGTTTTATGAATTAACATGTAGGTTTCTTTGATTAAGACATTCATTATGAGTTTGCATACTTTCTTTATAATACTTATAGAATTCAACCTTAGATAGAAATCCTACTTTCTTAAACTTGTATATTAGCACAACTGATTTCTTTACTAGTTTACCACATTCATAAATGTAATAATGATATAATGGTGATAAATAAAACATAAAATTACAATCAAGATAAACTTTTAATTGTAGATTGCTTTTGTTGATACCCAATGCCCAAGCTAACACACTTTTAAAAGAGAATGCAAAAGAGCAAGGGTAAAGATAAAGAGAGCCTATTGCCATGAAGATTAAGATGAAATTTATGATTGAATGAATTCCATGAAACCGATACTTGGTTGAGTTAGACCTAACACAAATCCAAGTAAAGATGATGCAAGAGTATGGGGAGAATGTCTATGAGAAGAAATGGGCACAAACACCATAAAACATGTGTAGAAAAATGTCCAAACATAATTTTAACAGTCTCAAAATATAAATATTTACTTTTTAATTATTGTTTTTTGAAACTCATACAATCATCTAGCTATATAATTAACCTCAACAATAACAAAAGTCCAAAAATAGAAGAAAAAAATCAAAGCTAATATAGAAAGATGTAAAGAATCATAAAAATTGTCTGGTCCTCTATGTCCTCATATAATTCATAAAGACCCAGCCAGGCACAACAACCTCTAATCATAAAAAATGCTATCCTTGAGAAAGGATTTCAATGTCATATAAATAGGAGTGAGAGAGAGAGAGATTCAAATTTCAAACTTTAAAAATGGAGGCAACCCATGCCACCTATAGAAGTAACTAAGAATTTAATGCATATTCAGAAATGTGGTTGAGAAATTCTGCTAGACACTATGCTAATGCAGGTATGGGAATTATGGAAACCAAGTTTAGCTAAAAGTGGTTGAAAATGTCTTGGGATAACCACTCAAATTTTTTCCATACCATCCTTTGCAATAGAGAATGCTCCTTTTCATGGGAGATTTGTTCCTATTGCCTTTCTATCTTTTCCCAAGTGTGCATGCTATGCTCAAATTCAATGCCATCACCCAATATATCTTTGAATTTTATTTTTCATGATCAACATATCTATTAAGACATATCTATAAATTGGTGATGTAGGTCATATTAGACATACAATCCATTTTGAGGATTTAATGATTTTGATGGCCAGGAAAACCATCAAATTCAAACCAATGTATTGTTGTTGCCAACACCATCATGTCTTTTGTTGACAGGGTCATGCCACATGGTTGCTCTATTCTCTTTCACTATTTGGATAGGGCTCGATATATGTTGAATTTTCATTCTAACATTATGAAACTATATTTCACCATGTGGTGTTTTCTTTCTTACCTGAGAGTTCTAATGGGTTTCAAAATTAAATGGGCTGCCATAGGGTAGCGGGCGACCAAGATCGCACCACATGGTAGCATCCTACTAATCTATTCATATAGAGGATATTGCTTAGTACACATTTAGTTAGGGTAGTAGGTCATCATAAGCATGCCATGTGGTAGCATCCTAATGATTTGCTTGTCAAGAGGGTCTTACTTAGTTGGAGTCTCCTAGACAAATATTTTGAATTGCCTAAGTCCCATGAAATGATGGAAAGATGGCACATGGTTTGAGGCAAAGCCTAAAAAATTAATATAGTTTTGAAATGATTTTGAGAAAATTTAGGGGTTAATGAGAGATATGTAAGAACACCATGTGGATGTGAGATCAATTTAGGCACCTGCCAGCTACGAAGCAAAGAAACACAACCAACAACTTTAAATTTAAAAGCTAATGGTCAAAAAAATTTCAAATTAAAACATCTAAGGAACCTTAAAAAAAATGACTAAGGGACTTAGAAAAAAGAAACGGACAAGTGTTCAAATTTTAATGGTTAGATCCCCTTTTAAAATGGAATCATGCAAAAAATTAAAAAAAAAGAAGCCATTTTCATAGAATTCAAGGCTGAATCCTACACAAATTTTGACCATTTTTATGAAATCAACTAAAGAAAAGGTTGAACATAAACAAACATTCAGTCAATTTAGAGTAGATTGAAGTAGAAATGGATTAAAAAGGGGGATAATTTAGTGGAACACAATGACCCTTTTTGAATAACCTTATCACGATTTATCTAATTCATCTGAAAGTAACTAAGTTAAAATTGAAACAATCATAAACACTTAGCCATTTTATATAATGAACTAAACTAGAAAAATATCGAAAATGACTCTAAAGAAGTCAAATAAGGAAAGAGGGTCCTCATTTTTAGCTCAAAATGGGGCATGATGTTTGAGAAACAATAATGTGTATGAATGATTTTCTTGATTAAAGGAATAAAACCTGCCATAAAAACTAAATATGCTTGAAGCAAAAATTACTCTTCCACTATAGCCATTGTATGATATTGACAATGTGTAAATCAGATCTGAAACCCAAATATTTTTTTTTGAAATCATAAACATAAGGTTGAAACCTTAAATGAAACCTAGGTTTTGAAGTAATACTCAAATAAAAAGTGCGTTCACCAAATGTTTTATCTGAATTTGAATTGATATGGTGAAATAACCCTAATTATGATAAATATAATAGAATAAAATAGGGTGTTCTAAATGTACTTTTAAACAATTGATTAAAAGTAAACAACTAAGATAGATGAAATGAAATGATTGTAAACAAAGATAACTATGAAAATGAAATATAAACTTAGTTGTATTTGTTCCTTTGATTAACTGTGTTGATTGACAACATGTAGAAACAAAGAAATAGGAACAAACCCAAAGTCTACCTAGAAGCTAGATCTAAGGCTATGCAAGGATAAGAACACGAGGTAAGGACATAAACACTCCCCAATATTGATGCTATTAAGTAATTTTTTTCCTTTTTTAGAAAACTAGAAATTAGGGCATGATCACTTGTGATAATCAAGTCAGTGTGCACTGATTTGACCTTTGAAAGTGTGTATAAGATCGACAAATAACTTTTGGAAGGTTAAAACCATAATAAGACTTGTAATGATTAGAATACTTGCAAGTATAAAAAAGAGTGTATTTGGATTAAGCTAACCCAAATCACCCCCATGATGACTGAATGTTGCCTACATATTCAATACTCCTAAGATGGAAATCAAGCCCAATGCAATTCTCCCACCAGTAGTGATTTGTGAAATTGTGCTCCTTTGACTATATGAATACATCTAGAATCAGATTGAATCTGATCATGCTTTATTTAGAAATGAATAAAATATGCTGGTGACTTGGTTGAGGACTCCTTGAAATGCTTAAACTCTAAATTGGGAAGAATAGGGAGCTTTTGCTCAATGTGCACTTGTGTAAATAAGCCTTTACATTTAAATTTCCAAGTGAAGTAATAAGTGACTTGAGTATGCCTTTATAGCAATTCAAAGGAGATGAAAATATGCTATGAATCCCAAAAATATGTAATGTGGCATAAGGGAGGGTTTAACTTGGAAATTTGACTATTGATTTGAGGATGACATAAATATCGACAAGTACGTTTACCATGCTTGACCCTATTAGGCGTTGTTATCCCCTAGGGAAAAGTGTTGGGTTTTGGATCTAGATTAAGGCATATATATTTATAATGGTGTTTTTAGTAATCAGGACTTTTCTATATACAACAAATGATGGTCTTAAGATACAATGCAATCCTCTCTTGTATTTAGGATAGGGTGAATTAAAAAAAAAGGTGTTGATTAAGTGCATAAGTTAATTAAATATAAAAAGGGGTACAATAGACATGATCAAGTATTCATGACTAGATTTAAGTTACTATAGTGGCCATGATTCACAAACTAGTTTGAACCATAATTTTGAGCACATCTCCAATATTAGGATAATGACCCATGATCCTAAACTAGATTTTCTTAAATTTAATAATAAATATCCCACTAGTTAGATCTATAGGGTAGAACAATATTTTTGTTTGCATGACATCCCATCTCAAGACAAGGTCCCTATAGCCTCTTTTAACTTGGAGAAATATTTTTTCCAATGGCTTCACTAGTACAAAAAGTCTAATGGTCTACCAACATAGTCCCCATCTTGTGAGGTCCTATTGGTTCAATTTGACCCAAGTGCATATGAGGATTTCACTAGAGCTTTAACCAAATTATGATAGATTAGTACTGTTCAAGAATATCAAATAAAATTTGAAATTTTTTCCAATAGAATTAAAGCATTGACACATAACTTCTTTAAAATAAACTTGTCAATGGTCTAAAATATAACATTCGAGTAGAGGTGAAAATGTTCAAAATTCAAGACATGGTGGTAATAATTGGGCTCATTAAATATGATGAAGAAAAACTCAGTCCAACACAAGTCTTCTAAATATCACCTATTCAAGAATTTATTGCCACCATGATTATCAAAACTTCCAAATCTATAACCTATACCCATAAAATGCCTCATAGAGGCTAAGATGCGATATTTTTGATAAAATGGATTATTATAGAACTATGATGATAAATATACACTAGGGCACCAATGTAAGGAATACGAACTATACCTCCTTGGTTATCAAATCCCATTCATAATTTGATGAATGGGAAGATGCACTATAAAAACCTAAGGAAGAAAAGGAAGAAGATCATGCCATTAGGGAGGAACCTATTCCTATAATTTTAGTACATGCATTAACTGGTATCACCAATATTAAAATAATGAAGATGAAGGGGTCATTTAAAAATACACCTTCATAATCCTTATTGACTCTGATAGTACACATAACTTCATTGATCCTAGGCTATTAAAACTTATTGATTGCTATGTATATCCATTTTTTAGTTTTATATTCATGATCACCAATGGAGGAACCTTACCTTGTAATAGAAAATGTTGTAATGTTCACATTTCAATGGGGGACTACAATTTGAAATCAAACATGTGTGTTCTACCTTTAGGGCTTGCAACATAGTTTTAGGAGCATAGTGGCTTCAAACACTAGGCCCTATCCTATGATATTTTTTAGATTTATGGATATAATTAACTATTAAAGACTAACAACACACATTAAGATTCCTCACACAAGGCTCTACAAGTATCATTAACTTTCACTACGTGGAGAAGTTGCTAAAAAAGGGTTTTCATGGTATTGTTGCCTAGTTTTGCACCATATAGTTTGAGTCTCCCAATTCCAACCATCTACTATATTTAAAGAACTCTTATCAAAGCATGTAATTATTTTTTAGAAACTTAAAGGGTTACCCCCAAAGTGGCCTAAATATCATGTAATTTAGTTGGTTCTAAGTAGTGTACCTCTAAACATTTGCCCTTATCAATACCCCTTTCAACAAAAGAATGACATCGAAAAAATACAATAATTATTATAGACTAGAGTTATTAGGTATGACATCAATCCTTACTCTTGTCTTGTATTATTGGTACAAAAAAATATGTGTTTTGGTTCCTATATATTTGATTTTGAGCATTCAACAATCTCACTATGAAAGACAAGTTTCCCATTGTAATGATTGATAAGTTATTGGACGAATTACATAGAGCTTGTTTATTCTCAAAGCTCAACATGTGATCAGGGTATCACCAAATTTACATCAAGGAAGATGATATTCCAAAGATAGAATTTTAAACTCATGATGGCCATTATGCATTTTTTTTCACACCCTTTGGCCTCACCAATGTTCCATCAATATTTTAGGGCTTAATGAATAAGATATTCTAGCCATTTCTATGCAAACACATCCTAGTGTTCTTTGATGACAACCTTGTCTATAGCTATAACTGGGATGAACATCTGATGCATTTGGACCACACCTTCCAACTCCTTATTGATAACCACTTATATTAAAAATGATACAAGCATGATTTTGACTAAAAGTAAATTGAATATCTTGGACACATCATTTGTAAGGAAGGCGTCAAAGTGTATCCTGAAAAATTGAGGCTATGAAAAATTGGCCTAAACCCAAATTGTTCAAGTGTCTTCACAGGTCTTTCGACCTAACTAGGCATTATAGATACATTAATAATCATGTGAGGAAAATATGCCTTTTAGTGCTCCGATGTAGCAAAAAAATCCTTTGAACTACTCAAGCATGCAATATGCACTGCATCTATTTTGGTTGTGACCAAATTCTTCAAACCATTTGTCATCGAAAATGATGCCTTAAGAAGTGGCATTAGAGTTGTTCTAATGTAGGAGGGTCAAACCCTTGCATTCACTAGTAAGGCATTTATGAGGGAAAACTTTACTTTTTCCACTTATGAGAAAGATATGCTAGCTATACTTCATGCTCTCAATAAGTGGCACCCATACCTAGTCAGGAGGATCTTCTGCATCAAATCCAATTACCATAGCCTCATTTACTTATCAAAGTAAAAATTCACTTAACTTGAGAAATATAAGTGGGTAACTAAATTAATGGGCTATGATTATGAGATTAGCTACAATAAGGGTAACTAAATGTGTTGTCTCACAAGTATGAAGAACATACAACCTTGTGTGCACTATCCTTCCCCATGCCAGATTAGGTATGTCAGTCACAACAAGAATGGTCCCATGACACCCAAATTTATAAATTCATGCAATAAGTGACCACTAACCTTGCCTCTCAATTGAATTATTCTTGGGATGGTCACTATTCAAGACATAAAGGACATTTACTACTAGCACCAAATCAACACTAAGATAGGTAATTCATTTAAAACTGCATGCCTCTCCATTAGCCAACCACTCAGGGTTATTAAAGACCTATAAAAGGATATGTCAAATTTTTTTTATAAGAAGGCATTTGATATGACATAAAATAGTTTTTGGTAGAATGTGAAACATTTTAGTGCAACAAAGGGTAAATTATTGCCACCCTAGGAATGCTCTAACTTTTACTTGTCCCTATCTGGGTATGGTCAGATATTTCCATGGACCTTGTTGAGGGAATACATAATTCAAGTGGTAAATTAGTGATTATCCTAGTGGTGGATTGACTCTCCAAGTATGATAATTTATGTACCTTCAACCATATTTTCACTACTACCATTGTTACTCAAACCTCTCTCGATCAGATCTATCACATCCATGGGCTATTTGCCTCAATTATGTGTGATCATAATTCCACTTTTAGTAGTCACTTTTCGAAGGAAATGTTCTAATGTTATTGCACCCAACTTAAAATGAGTTATACCTACCATCCAAAAATTGAAGGTCAAATGAAAATTGTCAACAAATGCTTGGATACCTATCTACATTATTTTACCTCTGATCAGTAAATGCAATGGGTCAAATGGTTTCCACTTGTTAAATGGTGATACAACTTTGCATATCATAATACCACTAAGATGACTCTATATGTGGTAGTTTATAGTTAACCACTACATTCCCATCAAGGATACTATCCAGTAGCTTTAAGGTATAAGAAATTGATGCCATACTCTGTACACCTGCAATTATCCTTCAAACTCTCAAGGATACCCTCCATGATCATATGAAATAATGGATCAACAACTACCACTTGGAATGGGATTTTGGTGTTGGTAACATTATTTTTCTCCAGCTCCAACCTTATAAGGAGTCCTATTTAAAGCTAAAGGGTTATAAAAAATTTTCACCAAAGTTTTATGGTCCTTATAAAGTGCTTTCCAAGATTGGTCTTATAGTATACAAGTTGAAGCTTTCCTCCTCCTCCAAGATCATTCCAGTTTACCATTTCTCATGTTTGAATAAGGTCATTTTTTAGCATGTTTGGGCCCAAATGGTACTCCTAGAGCTTGACATTGAAGGATATATCCTCCTAGAACTTGAGTCTATCATTGAAAAGCACTCCTGCCAACTCTATAATCATACTATCACTAGTATTTTGGTATAGTGGCATGACATATAACTAGAAGACAAAACATGGGAACCTATACTCTAGTTATAATAGTAATTTTATCATCTCAAGCTTTGAGGATAGAGTTTTTTTTAAGTGATAGGGCATGTTAGGACCCCTTTCTCCTAACTCTTGTAGTTTTTATTAGGAATTATTAATAAAAGATCAGATGCATATGATTTATAAGTTGTCCCAATTTATCTTTGTAATCATCCCACATATATGGGAGGTAATAATTATCTTGAGTATAATAGCTTATATAGAGGGCTTGTGTAAGAAGAAAGCTCATATATTGAATATTTTGTATTAAGTTGTGCTAAAAGGAGGTTGCCTCCTCAAAAAGTCCCTTGATAGTTTGTAGTGAGATTATATCATTTCAATACAATTTTTTTTTCTCTTTCCATTCAATGCATATTGGGTATATTTACGTTGTTATATTAATTTGTCTATAAACAAGTTTCTAACATACGAGGGAGGGACAATCCCATTCATACATAGTTAGATGCCCCAATTTGACATAGAGATTTTTCTAGGCCTATAAATTCCAAGTCTAAACTTAAATATATAAATCATTAAGGTTTATTTGATCCAATAATTTTAATTCCATATTTTCCATTTTTTTTTAATTTTAAAATTGGCACATTTACTTTTTTTAGTTGCTAGGGCAGATCTAGAATATGGTTTATATTGTTAAATGGTATATCTCTCTAGTGAAATAGATTTCCATTATTATTGATGGTATTTCAACTTTAAAAAAAATAGGGCAAATATTATTGGTGAACTTGACATTCAACCTAGGGTTTATACCCTATTTCCCTTTAGGGTTTGTTGTTTTGAGTTCAGATCAGATTATGATATTAGGTGTTATCCATCCCTTATGGTTTCATTTCCTTTATGTGTGGTTTTGATTAATATTAATCATGGTTTATATTACACAACAATTATGAAAATGATGTCTTTATTATATTCCATATTACAAAATGTGAAGGTTTTAAATAAAAAGGGGATTGATCAACTTTTAATTCAATTTTTAAGATCAAGTTTTCTTTTCAAACCTTGATCATATTGATTAGATAATATAAATATCCAAAAAAGGAAAAGATGTAAATGTTTCCCATGTAGACATCCCTATGGTTTATGATTATGTTTCTTCATTTGATATGCCTTATGATGAGTATTTGGCTTCTACACTTATAACAAATAGTGTTCATATGACTACTACTAATGATAAAACTCAACCTTTGAAATAATCTATATAGAATATCACCATTACTACACATGAGACATTGACTATGATTCATACTATAGGTAACTTACAAAAAATAGTATGTAATATTTCACTTCATCAAAAAGATTTCAATTCTAGGATCATGAATAACATAGTGTTATCCAATCCTATTCCCAAGGATGCATTTCATATGCCTCTTCTTCATAATTTAATTATTACAAAATTCCAATTATTTGATGGTCATGGGGTCCCTCAAACACACCTCTCTGCCATATATCTATATGTAGCAAACTATTGAAATCATGATTCGAACTTACTTAAATCATTTCTTAAGATGTTGAGTCATGAGGACTTAGATTAGTTTTTTACATTCATTTATATGCTTATAATAGACCTTCCAAAATAATTATGATACTAAAAACATACCTAAGAAAACATATGAGAACATCTAACTTCTTAAGCAAGACCAAATAAGGATATGCATTATTACTATTATAGCTTGGAATTGCACCCTTGTGAGAGAGTTCTTCAGGCTCCCTCACTTCTAGATACAAGCATGGGGACAACCTCAGGATGTTGTCATCCTATGGTGAGGTTGAACTTCTAGGTTTTTTTATGAGGCTATTTCCTTAGGTGCTTCACTTCAACTCCCGATCTCACTCTAAAATCTACTATTTGCTAAGGAAAAGGGGTAGGAGGATGAAAAAAAAGAAAATCTAAGCTAAGGGAGGTGATGCACCAAAAGTAAGTGATCCACTTGGTCTGGGAATGACACTAATTCAACATAAGATAAATTTGCTTATGCAACCTCCTAACCAGCTAACTTGTATAAATATTTCATACACTAGGCTTACTGAACCATACGTGAAGCAAAGAGGGATTTCTAAATCCACATTAGGCATCCATTAATGGCAAAAAAGCTCAAGCTCAAACCTATAACTAACTATATAACACCAAAAAATAAGCAAGAAAAAAGGACAATAAGGTTGGAAGGACACTTCTTCACAATACTACTGTGCACAAGCTGACTCAACATAATTTTTAAACAAAGAGATAGGTAAAATAGTATTTATTGCTTTAAAGGTATGTTACACAATGACTTTCATAGAGTGATTCTATCACCATCCCGAGGATGATTTGCTTGGCTCCAATGCCTCTATATATATAGACAAAGGGGAAGAGAGAAGGGGAAGAAAGGAGAAGTTGCTGATGGCAAGAAATCTCACATTGTACTTCCTTGTTGCCCCTAAATGCACCACTTAGGATCACTAGACAATACTCTTGAGCCCCTCCCATATTTAATTTTTTCTTTGGCACATCTAAGAAGCCATGTTATGAGCAGCTAGAATGTCTCTTCTTGGCATGATGTATTTAAGCATCAAATGGTGATTGCAGGTAGTGAACTATGGCATATGAGAGCCTTCATAATTTCTAGCTACCAGCCGCTTGGGCTCTCTCGTGCTCATTGGTCATCCTCATGCCACTTGTCTTGTACTCATTGGTCCTTTTTACTCTAGCTTATGCCATGTGGTAGCCTTTCAATCATTGCATCATGATTCTTACGTTGTTAGACCCAGCTTAAGTCGAACACTTTGAGAATCCTAATTTACTCTATGTAGAGTAATTTGGGTTATTTGATCTCTCTAACTTTAGACTTTCCCTGATCCTTTACTTATAAAGCCTTTAAAGTAAAGTACTTTGATTTACTATATGCAGAGTAATTTAGGTTCTCTAAGCTTGCTTACCTTAGACTTGTCCATAGTGAAGTCTTCTCACTTTGCTGTTTCAAAGCCTTAAGACTTCATGATTTTCAAATCCTATTACTTCTAATAACTAGTGACTTATCTTGATTTTAATGTCCATTGGCCCATCATTTCCTTTAGACACTTGGTCTCAGGATTTTCTTCTAGAGGAATTCCTTTGGCCTTTTCTTTCAAGCAAATATCCTAAAGGAATTTCTTTAGACAATTTATTCAAAGGAATTCCTTCAGACTTTTTATCCATGTCTATCTTTGGAAATTACCTTTTAGGATTTTTGCAATGGACTTTCTCGAAGGGTAAGAGACCCTTCAAGTTTTTTGTGTGTCCCTTTAGACTTCCATGAATGATCCTCCTGAAGGGAAATATACCCTTCAAGAATTTTGAAATGGTCCTTTCGAAGGTTAACTTACCCTTTGAGAAACTTGGAACTGTCCACTTGGAAAAGGAAAAAGCCCTTCAGATTTATGAAGTGTACATTCGAGTTCTTGAAAGACCCTTTGGAAAAGTTGAAGAGGACCTTTGAAAAAGTTGACTGGCCCCTTTTGCCCTAAAAAAGACCCTTTGATATTTTGAAAATGCCCTTCAGTTTTTTGAAAAAGACTCATCCCCTGAAGAACTCAAGAAACACTATTTTTCAAGACCAAATCAGGTTTGTCAAGCCCTTTTACTTATTTCAAGCTTCTGACTGCTCACAACTTATAAAGTAATGAAGTAGTGCTCCTTGGAGAACCCAAAATACATTATCCATGAGTAATTTAGGTTCATAAACCCAAATTACTTCTACTTATAAAACATTAAGAAGTTAAGCACTACTGGAAACCCTATTTGCATTGTGCCCTCAAAAACCCAAAGTTGTCATTGCTAGAAAACCTAAATTCCTCCCAAAGACTTACCATTTCCTTTCTTGAAAGCTCCTTTTTTAATACTTACGAAAATTTTGATATGTGGGCCAAAAATGTTTAGCATTTATGGCTATTCATAGGGAAGCATGCCTACTATGTTTGAGAACCCAACTCATTTGCTTCATTCGATCCATTGGGCATGGAGTCACACTTTTGTGCAAAGATGGATTTATCTAGAAATCTCCCTTAAAGCAAAAAGAAAAATCAAAACAAAACAAACTGTGCTGAAGGTACTTAGGGAAAGGAAAACACAACTGAAATGGATGTGCACAAGGCACTTAGAAGAAAAGATGAAAAAGTATATAAAAGATATAATATATACAATGACTACAAACTCTTTTAATAACAACTATTTAGATGGATCCCATTAAATGGGATGGGTAATACCTTCCCATCTATTTGGGTGAGCTAAAAATCTTTAGATTTTTTGAGCTCATGAATCACATAGGGGCCACTCCACAAGCTATCAAACTTGGTATGGTTACTTGGTTTGGCCTTTTTTGAGTCCCATTTGAGAACCAAGTCTCCTTCCTTGAAAGTCCTTACTATAGATCTCTTGTAAAAATACTTTTTAACCTGAGCTTGATGTGACTTTAGCATATTCATTACAAGGTCCCTTATCTCCTCAAGCTCTATGAGTTCTACCAATCTCACATTCATGGGTTCATCTTCTAGTAGCTCTAGCTGATGGGCTAGTTCTGATGTAGGTAGCTCAAGGGAAATGAGTAACTTGGACTCCCTTCCATATAATATAGTATATGGAGAATTTCCAACAATAGCTTTAGGATTTACTTGATTAGCCCACAAGGTTGTCTTCAACTTGGTGTGCCATGTCCTCTGACTCTCCTCCATGGTCCTCTTGATAATCCTTAGAAATTTTTTATTTGTGGACTCAACCAGTCCATTTATTTAAGGATAATAATTTGAGGAAGTGCTGAGGTAGATGTCCATTTTGAGAGCCCATTCACTTGTCTTCAAACCAAGGAAAGCCAATGCATTATCAGATATGATAGTGAATGGAACACCAAACCTAGTCACAATGTTGTCATATAAATCTAAGACTGCACTTTCATTGGCTTCCTTTAATGTCATGGCTTCCACCCACCTGGTGAAGTAATCAGTTGCAGTAAGCATCCACTTATGCCCTAAACTTGATGGAAAGCTGATCACACCAATGAAATGCAAACCCCACTACATGAATGGTTGCTCTACTCGACGTAGGTTGAGATGGAAAGCTACTAACCTTTTCTTACCTGTGAAGAGAGCACATTCCTGAAACTACCTCAACCATGCATAAGCACCCTTGAAGAGGCTAGGCCAGTAGTAACCAACCCTCATGATCTTTTATATAGTAGTTCTTGGAACAAAATGACCTCCTACAAGCCCATCATGAAAACGCTCCAAAAGCTTGGCTACTTGATCATCATCTACACACCTTAAGAGCACTCCATTGAGGTCTCAACTAAACAAAACCCTATCAACTAAAGCATAAGGTATGGACTAAATTCTGAAATACATTATTTTTGCTTTGTCCATACCTTGAGGGCATTCACTTGTTAGCAAAAAGTGCATCATATCGTTGAGCTAATTAGTATAAGGTGGAGGTGCATCTACTTGTAGGTTATCTTATGTTATCAAGATGACCTCTTTGTATTCATGAAGGTCATCAACCATATGCTCACATAAGCCTTTACCTCTTATTAGCTTAGTGACCTTAATCTCCATGTCATACTCCATGACTTTCCAACTAGCTCTTTTTTCACTCAAATCCTTGTTAAGAAGGAAGTCTCTTACTCTAGGATGAGACGTTATAAGGTGGATCCTACTATTGGATAGCATTAGGATAAACTTCTTGAGGCTCCTTACTACTGTATGGACTTGTTTTTCTACAAAGGTATAGATTGCCTCATACTCTTCAAGACCTTGACTGAAAAATGCTAATGTCTGCTCAAGTCCTTCACCATTTATTTGCATCAACATAGTTGATATATTATCAATGTTGGCAAAAGCATATAATATGAAATCCCTTGAGAAATCAAGATTCATAAGTGTGGGTGCTTAAGTGATGGCTTGTTTGATAGCTTCAAATACTGACTTGCATTCATTTGATCAAATGAACACTTGGTTCTTTTTTATCATCATAGTGATGGGCTTGACCAAACTTGTAAAACTAGAGATAAATCTTCTCATGAAGTTTATCTTTCCAAGGAAACTTTGGAGTCCCTTCTTATACTTGGGTAAGAATAAGGCCAAGATAGCACTTATTCTCTCAAGATCAATGGATAACCCCTCCTTTGAGATGATGAGGCCAAGCAACTTACCTTCATGTATGATAAACATGCACTTCTTGGGATTCAATTAAATCCCATACTCTTTGCACCTTTTAAAAATCAGCCTCAGGTGGTCCATATGCTCATTAGCATTCTTGGAGAAAACTATGATTACATCCAAGTAAACTAGCACCATTTGGTTTAGCTACCCTTAGAAAGCTATGTCCATGGCTCTTTGGAAAGTTACATCAGCATTTTATAGATCAAAGGTCATCTTTTTGTATGCATACATGCCCCATTTGGTGGTTAAGGTAGTCTTGTACCGATCTTCATCTTTCACCCAAACTTGATTGTAGTTAGAAAATCCATCTAACAGAGAGAAGAATTTTGATCCTATAACTACTTGGAGAAGTTGTTCCATGGATGATAGAGGGTAGTGATCCTTTAAGGAGACTTTGTTCAAAACTTTGAAGTCCACACAAATCCTAATCTCCCCACTCTTTTTTGTTATAGGCACCAAGTTGGATACCCATGATGAATGTTTGATGGGAAAGATGATCTTGGACTCGATCAATTTGGTTAGCTCCTTCCTCATCAACTCTTTGATCTTAGGGTTAATGGGCCTTTGCTTTTACCTCACGTGCTTGGCATTGGCCTCTAACTCTATGGTATGTTGAGTTGACTTAGGATCAAAACCCTTGAGGTCGCTGTAATCCCAAGCAAAAATGTTTGCATACTCTTGGCAAAGTGCTATGAAATAATGCCTCTCATCCTTATTGCTTACCTTCCCAAGCTTGAGAAGTTTGTCTTTGAAGATGATGACTCTCTCATAATTCTATTCGTTAGTAGACATTACTACCCTTTCTTCCCTCATATGGTCTCCTTCATGAAAATGGCCCTCAAGTGTAATAAATCCCTTAGGAAGTTTGTTTGACTTTAGCTAAATAATATGATCCTTATATTGATGCTATAATTTAGCTTGGTTAGAGGAGAACTCAACATCCTACTATAAAAATCAAGCAATTTACTTGTCACTTTCAAAAACCTACTAGTGAGCTTCATTATCTAGCACTGATGGCCTCAGCACCACCTTGACATGTGGCTAAACCTTAGCTTCTTTTAGCTCACTTGGAATGTCAAACTGAGCTCCCATGGCTACTAGCCTATTATCATATTGGTTCTAATTTATTGGGATAGCTTGAATGTCAAAGACCTCAAAATCTTCAATTATGTCCCACACTCAATTTTTGTAGGACCTCATCAAGGATTTATTTGTAATGTTCAAGCCTCTGACTTGGTTTACTATGAGTTCATTGTCTCCATAAACTTATAGTAGTTTGATTCCTCTTTTGGTGGACCATTAAAGGCCACAGATCAAGCCTTCATATTTTAATACATTTGAAGAGTAGCTAAAATGGAACCTATAAGAAAAGAAAAGCTTATTACCTGAGGGTGAAATCAACATTGCCCCATCACCTATGCCTTTTTTGCTCCTTGAGCCATCAAAAAACAACTTCCATAAACCATTGGGGTCTTCTTTAGGTCTAATGAGGGAAGGCATAGGTTGATTCTCTTCATGTAGTAGATAGACACCCATGTCTCTTTCCTCAACATTCTAAAGGGTTGAAAAATTGGTTATCTCCACATAGCTCATCCTAGAACTAGTTTGGAACCTCTTTAAGATGAGTGTTTAGCTCCTGTCAATTATAAACTCATCTTCATCAAGGATAGTAAAATTAAGGTTTATATTATCTAGATGATGGGGTTTAATGTGGAATTATGCCATAGGTTCAACCTTGATTTAGACCTTAGTTCCATACCTTATTTTTAACATAATGTAATACCAATTTACTACAAGGCAACCCCCAATCTTAGCTGTGAACTCTCTAGAAAGACACAATGTAAAGTGAAGAGTGACATCCAAGATCAACACATCTTACATCATAGACATATTAGGATAAGCATGCAAGGTTAGGCTCAATTCTTGATGATACCTAATGGATATGTGGAAGAACCATCAAGTTGTAGTACTCCTTTGGTGTGCAAATCATACTTGAGTTTAGCTAATTAGAAATAGACTTTGGCATGACTAAGGTGATACTCCTACTATCCATTAAGCAGTTGTGCACCAAGGAGTCACTAATGATTAATGAGATGTAGAATGGGGGGCTTGGTCACACTACTTGACCTTTCTCCCAAAGGACTCTTGGTTGTATTGGTGAAGACTTTAGCTTCCTTGCTTGGATGCGTACTTGCAACTATAGAAACACTCATCTTGGACAAACCTTCCTAAATAATGTCTACTTTGTTGGGCATGGAAAATATGTCCCACATTGGTATGCTCACATTGGATTTCTTCATTTGCTCCACAATGTTGATTGGCATACCCCTAACCTTTGCCTAGGTTTTGGGAGTAACTGTTGCTAACTTTGCCAGTGAAGGAATGGTGACAAGAGTTTCTTTGAAATCTTCCTAATTGTCACCCATATTCCTTCTCTTGAACCTTGTGTTCACTAAGACTGGGGTGTGGTCCAAACTGGGAGTAGCTTATGGATTGGATGCACAAAACTCCTCTTGCTCACTGATGACCATTTAAGCTTTTGGTTGGTTTGACCCCTGATCTGAGCCTTTTTCTTGTGGAGGCTACTCTTGCTTTGTTAGTGTGGGCACCTCTATACTTTGGGCCATAAGATCCTAGTGACATCCATAAGTAACAACCTCCTACGATTGATCATTGAACACCTAGTTGGAGCCATTAGTTGGGACAATAGATTGTCCAAAAGAATGATTCCAAGGCATTGTCCCTTTAGCCTCCTGAGCCACATTGTTTTGAACTAGGACCAAGGAGTTGGAAGGGTCTGTAACATTCAGATTATAATTATGTTGCCTAGCATAGTTAGGCTACCCCTATCCTTAAAAACCTACTTTGTAGGGAAACTTATTAGCTTGATAAGGCTATTGTTGAGGCTAATATAGAGCTTGATAATGCTTGTTGTAATATTTCTACCTCTTGACATTGACCACATCATTTCCCAAGGATTGGAGCATGCTTTTCAATTCCAAGTAACTCTTTTGCTCTTGGGAGTCATTGGATCCACTAGTAGAGGCCTTCTCTTGCTTAGGTGAAGGTACACCAATAATTATTGGCATTATAAGTATAACATCAAGTAGAGGAATGATTGCAGGAGGTGGTATAAACCTAGAAAAAGAGGAATTAGGGGTTTGGGAGTAGGCTTACCAGCTTGAACTAGGCAATTTTGTGCCTTGATTGCCACCTTGTATGCATCTAGTAGTATTCTCCTCCCATAGATTGAATCATTATAGCTATGTCACTATTGAGAGACTTCAAGTAATATAAGAAATAAAAGTTTGAAGATGGTCTAACAGCTACTAAAATTCTATCTCACACCTTCTAAAATATCATATTGAAGTCTTGGATGACTTCATGAGGAGCTCTTTTGATTGTGGTTAGCTACTCTGCAAGTGACAAATGATCACTCTTATCTATAAATTTTTTACATAGAGCTAATCCAAGCTCATCCCATGAGTGAATATAATCATGAGCTAGGCCTCTATACCAATGTAATGTCTTTCCTTTGAAGTATACAACCAATATCTTAACAATCATGTTCTCCACTATGATATTGTGAATGTTACAGAAGTTGTCTATGTCTATTATGTGCTCAGTAGGAGTTATAGCTTGGTCTCCTATGTAATAAGGGACACTATTTAGGGATATTACTAGCATGGGATCATACTATGGTAAGTTCAAAGGGCTTTGGCCACTAAAGCCCACAAAAGCTCTTTGGGGAATCATAATAGCAAGAGGGGTTGATAAAGATCTTCTTGCATAGGTATACCTTATGAATGGTCTAGGAGGAGGGTACCCTACATAAGGGTGAGTATGGGTGAACCTTAACCTTATTTCTAAGTTTAAAGGTAATTCAATAAAATAAAAAATAATACCTGTAGAATTCAATCTTGTAGTCACCTTTGGCATGAAAGATAACTATTGCATTGCCACTAGATATCTAGGTGTTCTTTAGAGTCACTAGATGCTGAAGGATGAAAGCCACCACTACTATAAAATGATAAAAACAACATCAAATTTGATTGATCTTTCATAAAAATGAAAAATAAATTGTACTTGTCCTACAGGGCATGCCAGAACTATTATAACTTGGAATTGCACCCTTGTGAGAGAGTTCTTCAGGCTCCCTCACTTCTAGCTACAAGCATGGGGATAACCTTAGGATGTGGGTATCTTATGGTGAGGTTGAACCTCTAGGTTTTTTTATGAGGCTTGTTCCTTAGGTGCTTCACTTCAACTCTTGATCTCACACTAAAATCTACTGTTTACTAAGGAAAAGGAGTAGGAGGATGACTTAAAAGAAAATCTAAGCTAAGGGAAGTGATGCACCAAAAGTAAGTGATCCACTTGGTTTGGGGAATGACACTAATTTAACATAAGATAAGTTTTCTTGCATAACCTCCTAACTAGCTAACTTGCATAAATATTTCATATACTAGGCTCATTGAACCATATGTGAAGCAAAGAGGGATTTCTAAATCCACATTAAGCATCCATTAGTGGTGGAAAAACTCAAGTTTAGATCTACAACTAACTAGAAAACACCTAAAAATAAGCAAGAAAGAAGGAAAATAAGGTTGGAAGGATGCTTCTTGAAAATGCTATCGTGTACAAGCTAACTCAACATAATTTTTAGACAAATAGATAGGTAAAATAATATTTATTGCTTCAAAGGTCTGTTACACAATGATTTTTGTAGAGTGATTCTATCACCCACTTAAGGATGATTTTCTTGGCTCCAAGGCCTCTATTTATATAGAAAAAGGGGAAGAGAGAAGGGGAAGAAAGGATAAGTCATCGATGGTGGGAACTCTCACATTATACTTCTTTTTTGCCCCTAAATACATCACTCAAGATCACTAGACAATACTCTCAAGCCCATCCCATCTTTAAGTTTTTATTTGGCACATATTAGAAGCCATGTTATGAGAAACTGGAATATCTCTTCTTGGGGTGATGCATTTAAGCATTGAATGATGATTATGGGTAGTAAACTATGGCAGATGAGAGCCTTCATAATTTCTAGCTACTAGCTGCTTGGACTCTCTCATGCTCATTGGTCATCCTCATACCACTTATCCTTTACTGATTGGTCCTTTTTGCTCTAGCTTATGCCACGTGGTATCCTTTCATTCTTTGCATCATGATTCTTACATTGCTTGACCTAGCTTAAGTCAAGCACTTGGAGAATCTTGATTTACTCTATGTAGAGTAATTCAGGGTCTTTGATCTCTCCAACTTTGAACTTTCATAGATCCTTTACTTATAAAGGATTTTAAGTAAAGTACTTGGAGAAACCCAATTTACTATATACAAAGTAATTTAGGTTCTTTAAGCTTGTTTAATTTAGACTTGTCCATCGTAAAGTCTTCTCAATTTATTGTTTCCAAGCATTAAGACTTCAGGGTTTTCAAATCTTATTACTTCCAATGACTAGTCGCTTATCTTGATTTTGATGTCCATTAGCCCATCATTTCCTTTGGACACTTGGTCTCAAGATTTTCTTCCATAAGAATTATTTGAGAGGAATTATTTGGCCTTTTATTTCAAGAAAATATCCTGAAGGAATTTCTTTGGACAATTTGTCTGAAGGAATTCCTTCAAACTTTTTGTTCGTGTTTATCTTCAAAAATTACCTTTTAGGGTTTTCACAATGGACTTTCCTGAAGGGTAAGAGACCCTTAAAGATTTTTGTGTGTCCCTTCAGACTTTTGTGAATGATCCTCTTGAAGGGAAAGATACCCTTTAAGAATTTTGAAATGGTCCTTTTGAAGGGTAACATACCCTTCAGGAAACTTGGAACCATCCACTTAGAGAAGGAAAAAGCCCTTTGGATTTATGAAGTGTACCTTTGGGTTCTTAAAATACCCTTCAGAAAAGTTGAAGAGGACCTTTGGAAAAGTTGACTGGTCCATTTTCCCCTAAAAAAGGCCCTTTGAAATTTTAAAAATGCCCTTTGGATTTTTGAAAAAGACTCATCCCTTGAAGAACCCGAGAAGCACTATTTTTCAAGATTAAATCGGGTTTGTCAAGCCCTTTTACTTATTTCAAGTTTATGACTGATCACAACTTATGAAGTAATCAAGTAGTGCTCCTTGGAGAACCTAAAATACACTATCCATGAGTAATTTAGGTTTGTAAACTTGAATTACTTCTACTTATAAAACATTTAGAAGTTAAGCATTGCTGGAAACCCAATTTGCACTGTGCCCTCAGAAACCCAAAGTTGTCAATGCTGGAAAACCTAAAGTCCTCCCAAAGACTTACCATTTCCTTGCCTGAAAGCTCCCTTTCTCATACTTAGGCAAATTTTGATATGTGGGCCAAAAATGGCCAACAATTACATCTTTAGATTTTGTTGTCATATGCATGCCTTGATTTATCAATCACATGATCTTGAAAAGTAATACATCTTCATCAATAGTCTTATAGAACCTATCAGAAAGAAATTACTTGTACAACTTGTGAATCCTTCACTTATCTTACTTGCATGGATATAAACCTTGTAGAATAAGGATTAATTTGGCCTAATGTCCATATCTCACCTCTTAAGGATTTCAATAGTTATAATGCCCATGTGCATACAATGAATACATTTATTAATAAGGCTAGTAAAGAAGCAACACATATAATGAGACCTATCTCAAGTCAACCCAAGACATTTTTCAAAAATCAATATGATATATTAAAGGGATTGTTGGAAAAAAATTTGATTGAGCTACCTCTTATTCATGAAGTCAATCCAAGATATAAGTCAAAGTCTTACAGTACAAAAGTATTTTTTTTTCTTGTTTTACTGTTAAACATTCAAGAAATCGATGCATGTCTTTAAGAGACAAAATTCAATAGTTAACCAATCAAAACAATATTATGTTAGATTACCAAACTTCCTTGGAAAGGGTAATATTAAAAAATAAAATTAGCCTCCTAAGGGTAATTTATAATCAATTTTTTTTTTGAATATTTAAAAATACTAATGCACCCAATAACTTGATGGTGGTTCCCCCATTAATGGGTCAAGAGTTTGTACAGGAACTTCCTAGCCTTGTATTGTCACCTCTTGGATTTACCCTATTGGTTTTTCCAAATTAAAATTTGATGGTGCTACACATGGGAATCCAAGAGCTTTGAGGGTTAGGTGTAGTATTCAGGCCTACACTAGATCCCTCATTCATTCCTCTTCCACAAACCTTCAAGATGGAACTAATAATGATTTTGAATCCCTGATGACTATCTCGGGCATTCAATTGGATTATCAATTTGATATTGAGCACTTGGTGATTTAGAGTGATTCCAAGATCATTATGGAGGTGATCTAGAACCATCAAGAAAAAACCTAGAGACTAAATAACATTCTTAATTCAGTTTGACCCCTTTTGGATGATATGAAATTTCAGTCTATCTCCCATAGTTTTAGGAAAGCTAACAAATAGGCTAACTTCTTAGTAAATTGGGGAATGGACCAAATAGAGGATATTATGATGGATAATGTTTATAAAAGGTGGTAAGGCCTCAAACTATCAGACACTTGATGACTTAATCACTCTTTTTACTTCTCGTTCCTTCATTGTTGTGTCATTAGCAGTTATTTCTTAGCACTTTGATGATTTGACATGTGATATGTGGATATTCCTCCATTAATGTACATTCATTTTGTTGGGTACTGAGCATATCGACATGATAGCCAACACACTTCCTATGGTGTTTTATCTCAGGTAGTTTGTTTTTTCTAGCACATTTACCTTTGCTTATTTCTCTATTATGTTTGTTATGGATCTAAAATTGAACTCTGTAGTATCTAGTATGGCCATCACCTCACCTATCCTTTCCCTTTGCCCTAAGAAGTGAGAGATAGATTTTTCGGATAGTGTCCTGAATTGTAGGCTTAGATTGATTTTTTGTCTCCCAAATGTGAAAGTTTTAGAGGTAGTTAGGATCCTTATAGGGGAGGACTATCTGCATGTAGTTTGGTGAAACACAATAAATGTAAATGTGGCTTCATATTTTTCAAGAAATCTTCTTCACGTGGTCCAAAATAGGGAAGTGATTTGATTTATGGTGGATAATCTTATGTGGAAGGAGCTACATGGTGGTCTAATTAGGTGGTTGAATCAATTTTTGGAGGTAAATGATCTAGTTCTCTCTTTTGCTAGTTTTCAATGTTTGGGTTTGATTTCACTTTCATTTTTTTAAGATTTGGAATCCTATTTTGTGTAATTACGTGATTATCTTTCAGATATGGTGGAGGCATCTTAGAATGTGTGTTCTTTAATGCTTATCTAGCTTTAGCCTTTACCATCCTTGGTTCCATCATTAACATATATGACTCATAGGCTCTTGTTGCTACTACAAAATACTTGGTGGAATTTTTCTCTAGCCATGGTGTGATGGCTACAATAGAAGCAAAAGCAGTGACTATTCATGCAAGTGGATGATCAAAGAAATCTTAGGTCTTGGTTTTTCATCTTATGCAAAACCATTTTTAGGCTATGGTGGAGGCCATTGGACTCGGTGGCATTTATGGTTTTTGTAAGTGTGGGTGGGTGGATGATGAAAACCTGGGTCCTCACAAATTTTCTTGATCTAAAGCTATGTAGTAGGTGGCTAATGTTTCTTATTTTTTATTCCTCATGGTTTTTTGGTCTATTTTCTTCCTAATTTCTGAGGTTGATCCTTGTTTGCCTTGTTGCTCTCCCACTGGGACCTGCATTTGGTTAGTTTTTCACTTCAAGCGGAACACCTCTTTTTTTGTTTTTTATCTTTTGTTGTAGGAGTGAGGGCACTTTCCTTTAATATCTATAAAAAAATAAATATTTTGATGGTGTAAATGATGACATAATACATGATGATACATATTAGGGGTGTCCCTATGACCCTTAATATATGGGTTATTACTTCTTGCATCATAACATGGGCTACATCACATACATATTTCAAATTTCCCTTTTTATGACATCTTCTCTCTTTTTTTTATATTATATGTTTTTTACTTTATATTATAGGCCTTGATTATTTTTATTTCTACCCATTTTTATAACTCTTTATACATTATCATTCACTACTTGATATTTTTACTGCTTATTTAACATTCCACTACATATGATATATTTGAACGATGACCCTCACTTATTTAGAAGTGCTATTGGATTTTATCCCTCGCTCATTGATGACCATTTTAGTTGATGATTTGGGGTTACTATTTATTTTTTGTTCTATTCATCAATTAGTGTGTGGCATCAGACTATTCATGACTCTAACACTATGCTTTGAGCTAGCTTATACACTAGTCATGCTCACCTAATTCTAATGCTTCATTGATAGATCATTATTGTGAGTTATTATACATAGATTATTGTGTGATATTAATTTAAAACTAAAAAAATATAAAAACATTCATAAAATAAAAAATTAAAATAGTTAATTATCTTTATCTTGGTAATATGTTGCATATCATGTTTATCTACCTAAGCTAGAGGTTTATATATTCATTTTTTCCACATGTGATTCTCATGGTATTATTTGATTGGATGATATGTAGGATATAAAATTTATATACGACTAATTGACATACAAGATGCAACAGGGGTGTATTCATATAATGGGATTTTACATGGTGACATATTTTTTAGCTTACCATTTTCTATATAGAGCTATTTTACATAGGTTAGACATATATTGATATCATTTACATTTGGAATGTGTACATGGATATCTAAATTCTATTATTAAATGGTTTCTTACATCTTATACTTATGATCAATACTTACATATATGTCGCACCTTGGTACCATATCATCCATGCTGTTTACTATGACTATGATTCATTGTTGTACCTAGTCTTCTTAAGGTACATCAACTATATGAGACATATTTTGCCTTTCTATTAGGGAAACATCTCCCATGTCTATTTTAGCTTATTCAATACATATTATGTATACAAATAATCTTTTGAAAATGTTTTTCCCTCTCACCATTGAGCCTATCATCTATATTTACCACTTGGAGCTTGTTAATGATGAAAAAATATCACATCAATGAATTAACCATTTGACCTATCTTGAAGGTCAAAATGGAACCAGACTAGTTTAATTGTGGGGATCTCTGGAGCAAATATTGATCCTAAGATGTGCAAAGGGTTTTCTAACTAGTTATGAAAATAATTAGAAAAATACAAAACTAAATTAAACATCATAATATTTCATAAATCAAATACCTATTTTAGTGTAGAACTAGAATCAAATTTAACAAATATAATCTAACATCTATAGAGTAAATCTTATGAAAAAGAAATTTATTGAAGGAAAGAGCTCTAATCCCTTGAGTAAATTATATTTTCCTATTAGTTTTAGTGTCACAACAACTAAAACAAATTAAAATAAAAGTAATGTAGGAAACCTAAAGATATATTAAATAAATGAAAACTCAAACAAAATAAATAGATGTAAATAACAACTAACATGACCAACAACTAAGAAATTAAGGACAAGAAACTATCTGAAACTAATCCAGGAACTTAAATAGAATGAAAACTATGTCTAAGGAAGATCTAATAAAGATACTTATTAAAGATAAATCAATTAAAAAAAAATGATGTAATATATAACAACAACTAATGTGTCAATAATAAATATAAAACTAGTTAAACTCTAAGCAAGATGATCTAGCAAGTAATTAACAATTAATTTAAACACTAATTAATCAAATAAATAAAGATAAACTAAGTAACATTAACTAAATAAAAAATATAAAGAAAACTAAAATAAATTAACAAAAAACTAATTAGAACAATAAATAATTCAAATAAATAACACTAAACTGAAGTAAGAATAATAAATTAACTATAATATAGAACAACACAAAAAATTAAACTAAACAACTAAAGAAAGAAGTATGAGACTTTGAAAAAGAATTGTCTTATGATTAAAAGATGAATTTATTGAGAAACCAATAGAATAAGTCTAATTAAAAATATAATCCTAAAATAAAAATCAATATATAATTGATTTATCAATAATCTATCGCATAATGTGAGGTAGTCATCATTATTCAGGTAAAGTAGATGAAGTTTTATGCATATGACTGCATATATGAAATTATCAATGACATTAATACTTGATAATATTTAGATAATTAGTTCTGAATAAATCAAAAAACCTGAATATACCTGCATTATTCAACCATATTCCTTCATTGTCAGAGAAAACATTGTTTGGTCTATCTATAAATGATTATTTGATCTCATAGTTTGTTTGCACAAAATAAAAAAGAGATGGAAAGTTTAAAAAAATTAAAAAGATCTTAATACCTTTGTGTTTATCCCTTGTTATTTATCTTCAATCTCCTTATAAGACAACTCTCCTTCAAGATAGTTATGATTCAAATTACAATTAAATTTAGTTAGTTATAGTTTATAAAGTTAATTGACTTTTAAAAGTCAATTACTTTATAATTAATTCACTTTGTAAGCTATAAAGTTTATAACCTAATTTTATATATTATGTTCATGAGTTTAAATTAATAATATAGACCGATTTATAATATCTAATGGGTGGATGCCCTTTGACTTGTTTAGGCAATATTTAGATAATTATTTAACTATATATATAATAATAAATTAATAAATGTCAATATCTAATGTTTTAAACATATTAACACTATAATACATAAAGTAGCATTTATCCAAATATATCAAATGATCTAAGTAAAGCATAGAAAATACTGAGCGAATATATTGATCTCATTATCTACTAAAACTAATTAAAAGAAACTCAAAACTACCATGTCATCAAAATCAAAATACTGTCAAAATTGCATCTCTCTGAAAAGTTCAAAACTAAAAAGTATATAAGATCAACACTATAACCAACATCTCAAAATGAAAAATTGAGTCAAGATAAATGTATAACAACTTAATTAGAGTCACCATCATAAACAAGATCAATGAGAGGGGATCCCTTATCTAATCGATACTATGCGTATTCTACTGATGCAACATATAATTTAATTAAATGAGTGCCTCCACGGTCATCATCAATCTCGAGTTTACCTTATTAAGTACACGTTTCACCATGAGATGACTCATAGGATTATCAATATGTTTTTTTCTAAAAGAAGTAGGTTTATCAAGTACAATAAAAGTGGGTCTAGTAATCATATCCAAAGAGGGATATGGATTAGTAAGGTTTGGATTGATATCAAGAAAGAATTCAACATGATTGAGTACAAGAGGCTTATTAGGTATTGATTCAATAACAATATACATCTATTGAGAGGATTCACTTAGACTACCTCATATGAAAGGATGAGATCTCTAAGAGGATCTTCTCAGAGCTCAATGGGATACACCACAAAGACTAATAGAGGATGATAAGATATTATCCAATAAGTTCCATAATGTAGGATCATTCACATCAAAATGTATTGACACATGGGTTCCATGGTGAAAAATCTAATGAAAGTGTTGATAGCCCCTACGGCTATGAAAAGGTCTCCATGATAACTACCCCATGAAGGACTATCATTATCCTGTTATGCACTATCTCTACCCCAAACATTCCTTCTATAACTATGTGAATATGCAGTCCACTCTAACATCTCTATCTTGAAATAAATTTAAATAATAATTTAATCAACATTTATGCAATTAGAAATGCCTTAAAAATAATCAAATGCTTATTACATCTATTTCAATTCATCATTCCCACTGACAAAACCAAAATTTGAAAATTCCAATAATAGACATACTTCCCAACATCAACATATTTAAATAAAAGCCTCGATTTGTAAAAATAAAATATTTCCATAGTTCAAATAATTATACATCACAAATAAATATGGTGAATCAAAGACAACTAAAAACTACAATCATTATTCCAATACAAACTTGCAAACACTTCAACATAATCAACGATCAAGTGATTTCAATAATAAAGCCCTAACATTATGCATATCTCTTGCCAAATGCGTACAACCCAAAATCACCAAACTGTATTATGACTATAGATATTCTATAAAAGTATCCACAAAATAAATTTCAACAAACCTCAATGATCTAAATGTAGGTAATCAATTATTTATTTCATATTGGTGTTCTTTTAGAAATTACCATAAAATAATTTCACATAGATACAACATTATATATCTGAATCTTTGTCTACATTTTATTATAAAAATACAACTAGAACACTAAAACGCATCAAAATATCAACTAAAACTCAAACCACTATTTTAGGTCTCATTGAGTTATTAAAACCAAAAATGGTTTTCTATCAAAACTTCATGTAGAGAATAGCTAAAAGACAACACCAAAAAATTCTTATTTATCTAGTCAAAGGTAAACAACTCAAAATACCCAAATGTACAAAGCTGTCTAGAAAGAAATAATTATATGTATAACTTTGCATGCAAATTGTGTTTAAAATACTTTTTAATAATTTATGCCATATAAAACAATTGACATTGATATTTACATGCATTCACAACTCAATTTATTGTATAAAAACCCCATGCAATAAGGTTTCAATCACATTCAGGCTAAAGAGGAAAATGTAAACTTAGACATTCTACCACATTGAGCCCAATGTATTTGTGCGTATAAGTCTATAAGTTTCAAACTAAAAATCCATGCATGTATATACAAATTTAAAATCATAACTTATGACATGCAAGAATAATATTCAAGATCTCTTCAAAGAAACCAGTTTTAATATTACAATATGGACACTAATATCAAAACCACAACTATATAAACCAAATTTGAAAGTATTTAAAAATAAAATGTGCATGCATGCACATAGTATTTCAAATCACATCTTTATGATATGGAAAAACTAAATAAAATAAGCTCCTTGTGATTAATAAATCTGCTTTCAAAACTATGTGCAAGAAACTTCAAACTCGACAATCATACGAAACTAGAAATGATTGTTATTTAAAATGCAAAAGTGTGTGCAAAGATATGGACAAAATAACTAAAAATTGATTTCCCACAAATATATTACATGTAAGAAACTTCTATGCTATTCAAATTCATATATGTAAACTATTTATACTACATGTACCTGAATAACTCTAAAAACTTCAACCATAAGGATTCAAATGAAAGAGAAAGAATATTTTATGTACATAAATTCATGAAACCATGGATTTGATAACTGAAAATACATTCAAGAGAGTAAGTTTCCAACAGAAAACTAATTTGCATACCTTACACCAATGTGTGCAGAAGTTAGAAAATCTGTAGATGAATAAATCCCTTTGTTCTTACTCAATCACTAACTTGCAAAGCTCCACTTCCACTTCAATATTGACAAAATGGTGAGTGAATTAAAAAAAAAAGTGTTTTATGGTGAGGTAGTTTCTAAGATAGCTAGTTAATGTAATAACATGACATGTCTACCAAACTAGTGGATGGTATCCTTTGCCAAAAAATCAACTTGCCAAATCAAAAACCAAACCCACTACTAAAACATTAATAGTTTTCTAAATTAATCACTAACTTTACTGCCAATGTGAACTATAAACAAGGCTAGGATGGCTCATTAAAGCCAAGATTTACCATGTAAACCAAAAAAACCCTCCACCACCTTGCATTAACTTCAACCAAATTCAACAATGTCTTGAATACCCAAAGATATGAAATGTTAAATGTGTTAAGACATTTAAGCATAGTAATATCAAACAAGCCAACTTATTTTTATTGAAAAATAATGACCACCAACATGCTAGGTGACCACCCAATGCACAACATCCTTGTCAATTAATAATTTATCAAATAGAGTTATGATATCAAACTAATAGAAAGGTGGAATAACTTTATAACAAGCCATATAATTGTCAAGACTCAAAATATGACCCTAGAAGTATATGTTACATGGCATCTAACAAACAATGATAGTGCATTCAATTACAAGAAGTAATAATCAACACTTAAATTCTCAATAATCTACATGTATAAATGTTTCAATCTTACCAATGCTTGTGACAACACACCACTTATCTAGAGTATAAAACTTCTTGAAGTCATTATCAATGAAAATATCACATAATTTGCACACTAATCAAGTTTATGTGAAAGCCACCGTACTATGACAACTTTAATAAAGTTATGAGTATATAGATTTGAGTTGCAAAGATACAAAAGAGAGTGACAAAAGGGATGCTATCTATCATCAATACTAAAAACTATTGCCAAACTATAAATTGCTTGAAAGCAAGATATACCAATACTATGAAATTGGACACCATGATTTATAATTATACATTGATCTAAATTTTCAAGACATGTATCAAACAATTTCAATTTTGAATGTAGTAAAATTATTTGGTAACCATCGATCAACTTATGCAACATATAATATTTAAATACTGCTACAAATATTCAAACTAATCAACACAACATAATTTCATATTAACCATACGCAAAGATTTTTTTTTAACCAAATACAAAACAAGCTGGCCCCCTTTTAAATGTCATGACTTAAACCATCATATGATATAATACAGTCCTTTCAATAATTTTAATAAAAAAATGAAGGGGTACTAAATTTTTTTATAATAGGGCTAACACAATAGTTTTCTATATGACATTATATTAAACATTACATAAACACACATCTATATACATATCTTCATGCTAATAGGGGCATACTCCACATTATTTATACTTGCATATCATTGATCCTATATCAATTTTTTGGAGTCATGTTACATATGTGCCTTGCATTACCACACTAGAGGGCACACATGTCCTACATACCGTTTACATCTTGGCACGTTATGATTTTCATAATTTCTATACACATGATTGTATCTTACACATTGGTGTACATGAATTATACATTTCCAATAGGGGAATTATACCTACTTGGTCCTTATGATTTATCCATTTGATATATATTACGTAAATAAGAACATCCTCATTATAATTATATTCACTTCACCTTTGAGCTTCATTGATCACAATTATACCTATATTTTTCTATAGGGGTATGATACCCGCATTTATTGTCCACAAACCTTATATTGACATATATTTTCCCATCACACCCTTGTGTTTAACATGCTTACATTGTTTCTTCACATAATATGGCATTATTTTACATATACATGGATACATAATTGATATTTACATGTGATACATCTTGCTATATTAAGCATTCATCTAAATCTTGGGACAACAATTCATCCCCATCCACTCATCTACATCCATGAGCAATTCGTATTGTTAAAGTGTCATATATCACATGCATGCAAAGGATGCTAAATAATAATCCTAGTGTTTCTTTTCTACCACCCAAGCCTCCATTTTAAATGCCCATAGGTTTCCCTTGGTCCCATTAAATAACTCCCAATGATTAAAGGTGCCTTTAAAGTACCATTTTTAGAGAGAGATATTAATATCCCTAAGTAATTCTAACTATCATATGTGGGTGGAAAAATACATATTGCACCTAAGTTTTAAAAGGAGGAAAAAAAATCATCCCCTGTCACCATCAATACAAATTATTTTTTTAATATGCCCTTTCATAAGTATTGATTATCATTAACTTCACATCAAATAAACATGAATTAACATAATGGTAATTAACAAAGGAAATCACCAATTTAGATCAAGCTGGTAGTAAAAAATGTTAAGTTGGAACATGTAGGTGAAATATGACATTGGCGGTGGAATAAATACTATGCCATCTAAGGTTATATATTAAGCATAAGCAACTAACTAAAGACTAACATTAAACTAGCATAAATCTTCTTCAACTTCATACAATGATAAAAAGTGGTAAAAAGACAATAAAAGAGAATAATAATTATACATCATTTCAAAACATTTTTAAGAGAGAAGCAAGTATACATTATTAGAAAAAATTAATAAAAGTAGAAATTATATAATATAAAAAAGAGGTAAACTTGTAGTAAAAAGATTAACTTGCAATAAAACATAAATAGTTAATAAATAACATCACTAGGTTGTCTCTAAGAGTAGCTTGTAGGATGAACCCCTTGGAGGCACCAACATACATAATTTCATTAATATTAAGTATCAAAGATTAAAAATAGAGATAACATCAAAGGGGTTTCCTCCAAAATAGGTTAAAGGCTAAAACCCCTTGATGGCACCCTTTCATTAGTATCTTATAACCAAATAACCAACCAACAATAACACAAAACCCAAAACCTCAAACCCACAAAGAACCAACCACGAAGCAAAATAATCACAAGGGGTGTCTCCAAGACTAAATTTCAAGATAAAACCATGTTGAAAATCCTTGGAGATACTCCTTTCATAAGAAGTATTTACGTATCATGAAACTAAAGCTGAACAAAAAAAGTACCACAAGTTTTTTTGACAAAGGAAATTAATTAAACATAAGCATAAATAGTTTGAGATTCACCACCACATGATAATGTAATAAGTTTGTCATTACTAGACATCAAATGCCTAATGTTGTTATATGTTTTATTCAACTGCCCTAGTTGATTCTTTATGACAACTTATTCATGTCCATCAAAAACTTCACTCGACTTAGGCAAATTATGAAACTTCACAATATCTTCCAACACGACAACTTTGGCCTTCAACTTCAAATCATCAACTTCATTTTTATATTTTATAACTACTCCTAATTTTGAGTGGCTAACTTGAATTTTGGTCAATTGTTCATCCAATTTTTTTTATTATTTATCACTACATATTATAAATTAGTGTGAAAATTATCAAATTATTCTTAAATTTGAACATTTTCATTGATTAATTTGTCTACCTTTTACTTCAAAATAATTTTCCACTTGAGATACTGATTTCCTTCATGTGCCATGTCTTGTATCTAAACAACAACAACATGCACTTCAAAATCTATATGTACTGGAAAGTCCATTACTTATCCTTGTTTGAGTAAATTTATAATACTCATGCTTTTTAAATAAATAATCACCATGAATCAATGCTTTCAATTTTTTTTCATAATTGATGCATAGGCATGATGCTTGCAACCTTCTTAACCATCTCCTGACTCTAATTTATGACTTTATTCTTTCTCTTGTACTTTGATTTCTCTATCATGCAAGTACCTTCATTCACTTCTTGTCTTGCTTTATGAATTTTGTCTTGATTAGGCTCATAAGCCTTCTTTACTTAATTACATATATTTCTTATTGCACCTCTCACCCTTTATGTTCCTCTTCATTCTCTTCATCTAGTCACCATCCTCATGACCTCATACACAGTGATCAAAACCTCACTATCCCTTCTCTTCTCACACTTGTCTATCTTTCTTGATGTAAGTACTTAGGCTTAAAAGCCTAAAACATAGATATATGGCTATTGAATCCACAAATAAACCTCACATGGTAGTTCATCTACATATTAGGACCCCTTTCCATATCCAAACAAGTAACATAATTTTTGAGCAATGACTCTTTAAACAAACATATATTCCTCTCTTAAGGTCTAATGGTTTGTAGCCCTATTTTTGAACAAATATAATAGTTAAAAAAAATATGTAAATCATCCATGTAAAATAGTCACCTTCATTCAACTCCACACAAAGTTTCATAGTCCAATTCTCAGTATAACCTCACTAACTCAACACTCCCCCCTCTCTATTAATTTTTTTTAGGTCTAGTCAAACACACAGAATAATAAACTATATAGTATAGTTAGGTACATACCAAAAATATACTCCATCCTATAGAGCATGTTAAAATACCTGAGATTACCAAATTTCAAGAATTTTGTAGGGTTAAAACAAAAGTTAGACATGTTGCAAGTTTTGAAAACCCTAGGTCTAGTTTAGCAGGGCTGTAGATGGCCGAGAGGCTAAAAAATGTGATATTTTGAATTGTTGGATACTTAAAAATCCCATAAGACATATAATAGGTATATTATACCTCCCCTCAACCTCTCCAATTGTCATTAGTCTTGAAATAAACACTAAACACCTTTAATATGCAATTTTTTAGAGTTTTGAGTATCTTCAAAAGACTGTGTGACATAATAGTGAGGTTCAATGGAATTTTGATCTTATAAAGGATTTATAAGTATACAAATTAATAAATCTCAAAAAAATTAACCCTACACAATTTTTATGATCCAAACCATTAAACAATCTACTTAAATGACCATCAAACATACCTCTATCATATGATCTTCTTGACTATGTTTACCACAAAAATTACTCACAAATGGGATTGTGTTTATTCATAGGCAAGTTGAAGTAGATTATAACATTAAAAATGATTATGAGGATTCAATGGTGTATTTTCATCTTGTAAATATCCTCCACTATGTTTTTAATACCTCATATCCTTGAATACAAATCATAACAATACACAAATAGTTGCTATCTTGATTGTGATAAGAACAAAGTTCTCCAAACTTGTTTAGACTAATAAACATACCCTTAACTAGATGGTTAGTAACCAAAAATCACTTATTCATTCAAATAAACAACCATGTAAGATGAACAAACATACCAATAATCATTTCCATTCATAAGTATAGTCTTAAAACATGTTTTTATTCATTGATCTCCATAACTATACACAAAATTTAATAAGGTGGATAGGATTTTATTGAAATATTGATATTTTATTACATTTTTTAGGATCCATACATCTATTTTCCCTACCACACAAAAAATATCATTATATGCACTTTCACCTTTAATATATTTCAAACATGCAAGAAACTTCACTTTTCTTGCCAACTAGCGTAGGGTGGCAATTACAAAATGCTAATTTTTTGGATTTACCTTTTTGTACAAGTATTTCACGTTGTAAAAACATTAAAACACATTAATAAGGCATATATGGATCCAAGACAAACATTCATTAACCTTTTAATTCCTTTAAAAATCCAAAATTCCACTTTAGCCTAGTTATGAAATTCAAAATTTCAAATTATGCAATTTGGCAAGAAAATTAAAAAAGGACCACAAACACTCAAATTCAAGACTCCTAAAAACTCTAATACCTCCTAATGGTTCCTATAAAAACTATAACACCATTAAAATATGAAAATTGGTTATAATTAGCCTCTTAAACATAATACATAGTTCTCACCTTGTGATGCTCTGCATCATACTCCCCTAGTGGGGCATTTTGTGTAAATGCTCTTTATCTACCTTCTTCCTTGATTTCTAGTTATTTATATTATGAAACAATGAGATTATATTTCTTTTAATCCTCTTTTATTTCTCCTCTCCTTAGTTGGTGCTTTTGTCTTTGACTTGTATTATCTTACTTCTTTGTCAACTCATCCTCTATCTCTATGAGGTATAGGATCTATCTCTATGAGGTATAGGATCTATCTCTATGAGGTATAGGATCTATTATAAATCCTTGTTCACTTAATATTATATATTATCCATCTCATATTTATCTTCCTAATGATTTGTCTTCAAGGGCTAGTCCTCATTCTTCACTCCTACTCCTACTCTATAGTTTCCTTCTTCACTTGCCATGATTGGTTCATGCACCCCTTGCTGGTCTTACTTCTCAATCATGATTTTTCATCCATCCTCATGCTCTAATGGTTGTTCATGAATTAGTTATTATTATATGCTTGTCATATTATCAATAATATTTTCTCTTTCTACCTATTCATGACATTCCACCATTCCATGGCGAGTCTTCACATAACCTTCTTTCCCATCATGCATTGATAATTCATCTTCCACATAACACCACACTTCTTGGAAACGTCTCCTCTTTCTATCATCATGCTAAAACAAACCAAATTAGGTATAACACTACATATTGAATAAGTTAACCTATTACCTTGTTCTTGCTTCCTTTCCTTACTTTTTAGCTTACTTGATTATGGCTCTCCTTCCATGAGCCTTTGTTCTTTACCTCTTGGTTGACTTCTTGGACTAGTTCTTAGGATAAGAATACCTTCTCTTTTTCTCTCCATGATATATCATTCTCATTCCTTCCTTGAATCTCCTTAGGATTGATATTGTCATCTTCCCAACATGCATTATTCGTCCAATCAACTCCTTTATGAGGATCATGGTTGTATTCCTCTTGCATTGGATCTATTATGATCTCTTATACTTCATTAATTATTTAATCTTTGTGATAATGGAATTAATCCTTCTTTCTCATCTTAAAACCTACACCTTCATGCTTAGTTCCTCTCAAAGTACACTCATGAGACTTGATAGTCTCTTGTAGGACCTCATTGTCCTGCTCACTCTTTCTTATTCTTGTATACTTCTTCCAAGCCTCTTTAGCCTACTCTCTCATCACTTGGTTATGACTTTATGCCCTTGTATAACATGCAATTTTATCTTCTTGATGTGTCTCTATGGGAATCATTATCATTGCCTTTGACCTCTTCTTTTTTGCATCTTAAATTTTTAGCTTTATCTCATTTATGATTGCTCAAATCTTCTCTTTTTTGGATTTAAGAACTCCAATAGATCATCTTTAGTTGCTAGAATGGTTTCCTCATCTCCTATAAGGTCTAAACACTCTGATTCTTGCATATTTTATTACCAAATCCTTTATTCTTCCTCTATATACTATATCATAGGCTATTTTCTAGCTTCATCTTCTATATCTTGTACACCAACTTGTTTTTAGGATTCATCCTTCATGAGAGTCAAATTAGATTCCTTCTTCTATTGTATATCAATTTTTATAATAACCATATGAGGTGATTTAGCTTCATCTTTATTTTTCATGAGCCTATCCATCAAATCAATTCTTTCCTTATACAAACCATCTTCATTAGTTGACATATCAACCAATTCATCATCAAAAATAACATTGAAAACCAAACCTTGAGATTATTTAGCCTCTCAAACTTCTCTTTCATTCCATTTTTCTTCTTGTATGCCTTCCATGAGGCATATTTCTTCTTGAAGATCTCCTTATCCAAACATTTATCCCCTTTCTAGGTAATAAACCATTGAATTTATACACATGGATACCCAATTAGCTTCTTCTTCATCGTAATAATGATACTCATGCTTGCTTTCATTCATAATCTCAAGTTTTATGTCCTAATCATGGAATTCTTCCTTCTTCACCTTTGTACCACATACACACATGACAAGAAATCATAAGATTTAAAAACTTAAGGATTTCTTGAATCCATCTTCTCTTTTTTAGGTTTCTTTATATCCATAACTATTTACTTCTTCACAAAGTGTTCCTCACCTCCCTTATGTTCATCTTTCCTGAGCTTCTTCATCTCCTTCTTGAGCTGCCTACATAGCAACTTATTCTTATCATTGTCTCTCATAACAATCTTCCTTCTTCTCTCTATGAGTATCATTATAGGCCACTTAATCCTCTTCTTATTCATAACCCAACCATACCATTGGATCTATTCATCTTGCATGAGGTCCACCAAGATATTTATCCTCTTTAACTTTTTGCCTATCTCACTCATCTATTCTTACACATTTAACTCTTTTCTCTTTGGGTCTTATTTCTTATTTCTCTTCTTATGGTAGTCTAACTCAGCCAAGCCCTTCTTCTTCTTTGCCTTCTCAGCGTTCATCTTCTCTTAAGCAATTATTTATCACCTTGATTTGGTGTCTCAACCTCTACCTAGTCTATTGACACTATTGTCCAAGTATTTTTTGCCTTAGAACTATGACTCTCACTTGAAGTTTCTCTTCTCTCTCTTAAGATTTTTTCTAGTTCTCTTCTTAGGTATGCTCTACCATAAATTCTCTCTCTTACTTTACTCCTACAATTTAGCTTCATGCAATCTCTATTTTCAATCTTTAACAATTTTGAATAACAACCTATAATAATTGAAATCATGATGCAAAGCATCACAAAGTAATTTACAGAGTATCATGTTTGAAAGATTCAAGATGGTAATTCTTATTTTGATATGGGTGAGAGAGGTCATATGTGATCCTATATAATACTTGAGAGTAATTAGAAGTCTTGAATGTGAGGGTTTATGATCCCTTTGAGTTTCCCTCCATATTGGGTTTTTTTGGAAATTTGAATTTTGAATGAGTTTTTGAGTGATGTCTTGGGGTTTAAGAAAAATATAAAAGTTTATAATGAATCCCAAGTGATCATAGTAGTGTTTTTAAGGTACTCTTAATGTGGAAACATGCATCAAGAAATGTAATCAAGAATATATTATTTATAACTGTCATGCAACGTGAAGGAGAGAGAGTTGGTTGCATGTTTAACAAGATATAAAGATGAAATTGCATGTAATATAAGAGGGTGTGGTAGTGAATTTTTGAGAGAAGAATAACCTCGTAGGATAGAGGTAGAATAGAACTAAATACAAGAAAACATCAAGTTTTGATAGAGACCTCTATCTGCATTGTAAATTTCTATATTTTGAAAAGAAGATTAATGAAATAAAAGGAATGATTTTGAAGTCATTAATAATCTTGGAATGTGTGCCATATTTTAAGGTTGATTTTCTTGAAATAGATAATTAATTGTATTAGTGTAATTATAGGGGAAATAAGATAATGTAATTTGAGAGAGAACTTGGTTTTAGACTGAGATGAGAAGGCAAATGCTAATTTTATATTCTAGTATCCCATTCATGTACATGGAAGTGGATAAAATAATATCATAGGTTTTTTTATTAAAGTTATTGTGTTTATAAGTCAATTTCAAAAGTAGAATGAAAGGATTTTGTAAAATCTCTCTAGACAGTCTTGTACTCTATCATTTCATGCATGTTCAGTCAGGTTGAAGGAAACAATGGCATTTTTGGAAGACCATTATATTGTTTGAAATGAGTGGAAATTCCTATTTAATGATTATAAATTCTTTTATAATGATAAAATATTCTCATAATCCAAATTGTGATCTGAACTTTTGCATCTCTGTTATGTAACAATCAAGAGAGCCAAGTAAATAAAGAATGTTTGACAATGGTTGATGTGATTCTTGAATGGTGTTTATCAAGATAATAGTAAATAGAATGTATCTAAGGAGACTCATTAATTTTGGAGATTTATAAGACTCAAAAAGGAGCACAAGAACCCCAATAAAACCTTCATGCATAATGCTTTGGTAAAAATCCTATTTATACAGCTAATGAAAGAAGTCAATAAAGCATTTTTACTGAGAAATATTTAAAAGTTGGAGGTATAAAAAAGTAACTGGAAGAATTTTCTATGGTGGTAATATTTTTTTTGATGTTATAAATCCAATGGAAAACTCAGATTCACTGTAATCTACATGTTGTTAACACACAATCCTCTTTGCCAAGTCAAAATTTTGCATATTGGCTCATTATAGTCATTTAGGAATTATTTAAAATCAAATGACCATTGTAGTAGGTGAAATACCTTGGGTTAAAAATATTTAATTCTTTAAAATTGGTTGAATTTATATTTAAATTAGATATTTTGGTATCCCCTCAGCCTTACATAGGCTTGTGCAAAGACAACCTAGGGTTTAGATAGGAAAATCAATATATCTTTTGATGCCACCCTTGAAAATCCATTTAAGTTTGTATTTAGATGTATCTTAGTGTGCCTTGTAGACATATAATTCTTATCACTATTGTGTTAATATTGAAAATCTAAATGACATCCCATAACGATGCACAATCTGGATCAAAATCATTGAAATGCTCTAATTCATCCGCACACATCATGTGCAGATGCTAATTTGCACTCATGTATCCCTGAATGGGGAAATGTATTTTATTAAATAATTATCTTCCTCTAATTCAATTTTCATCAAGTTTGAGACCAAGCAAATTTCCATTTTAGACCATTTAAACACTCTAATTCATTTGCACACATCACGTGCAAGTGCTAATTTATGCCTATGTATCCCTAAATGGGACAATGCATTATTCACAACTGTTATCTTCCTATGATTCAAATCCAATCAAATTATGACCGAGTAAATTGGCACTTTTGACCATTTTGATTAAACATGCGACCAATTTCCAAGAATTATAAAATACTAAGTAAAGTCATTAAGCAAATCAAATCAGATTAAGAGCTTAAGTGGAAAATCCATGAAAAGTTATTGAATATCTATTATTGGAAATTCATAATTTAGAATATTTGGGCCATGACATCACCCATGAAATCATCGAAAGGGTGTCAATCAACATGCATTAATAGAGACAAATATTAGTTTTAAGGCCACCCATACCTTATTAATGCTTCCTTATTCCAAAATATTAATTATTTTGTCTTCCAAAATTAAATTAATTCTTGACCACACATCTTGATCTCAAGATGGATTGTCATGATTGATTCTTAAATTTCTACAAAATTATAAATGCATGAACCACCATAGACCAAAAGAGAATATTTTTAGTACAAACAACCTATGCTGAAATATTTCTAGAAGAGCTTCACTAATTCCCCCAAATTAACCAATCAAGGAGAGAAAGCCATTGGTGCTAGAAGAGATGTAAGAGGCTCTTGCCCAATTGCATTGACAAAGAATTAGAGCACCAAATATAAGAAAAAACATGTTTATAGACCGTCTTTAAAGGAGAGCCACTTTGGGAGGGTATTGCTTGTCTTGCTTTTCTCATTAGTTTCTTGATTTCATTGACACCGTCCCTCAAGGGAGTGGGATTAACATGTTAGGTTATTTATGCTTGTTATTGGTTTTCCTTAATAATTCATCAAGATATAAATTTAGGTACTCAAAGTGGGACTACACATATATCATATCCCTTTAGGGCCCTTTTTATCCTTTTACTTATGCATTCAAACCATATTTTAATGTCTTTTTACTCTTTTTTCTTCTAATTTTTATGTTTTCCATCTTCTAGACCAAACAACAAGGTCATATTGAGTAAAAGTGAGGCCACAAAAGCAAATAATGAGGTTGATTGTTGTAATTTTATATTCACTATTTATTTTTTATAGATTGATGAGATTGACCTGTGAAGTAGCAATATTGCCCTGTCAAATAATGGGGTCAACTACTAATCAACGAGATCATGTTGAACCAAAATTAAGGTCATTATTTATTATGTTTAAAAATTAATTTAAAATTAGAAACTCATCCTAATAATTATCAAATTTTCCACACAGTATGTTTGTCTTTTTAGAGAACAATGGGATTGCTTTGTGAATGATGAGAATGCTTTGTGGAGTCATGGGATCGCTCTGCAAAATGATGAATTCACCTTATGTCCAAATCTAACAAGTTAAAAATAGAAAGCTTCAATTTCCTTTTAATATCCTACACCCTTGATTGACTATGAAAAACTCTATTTTTATAAGATTAAAACACTTTGTTAGTTTACTTATAACAATAACAAAGATAAACTTCAATCACGCTTGATTTTTGGTCTTAAAACAAACATCCATTGTAACTTAAGTCTCTCAAGAGTATTTTATTATTTATTTAATTAGTTTAAAAGTTTTTATGTTATTTTCATTTTTGGTAAACTAAGCTTAGCACATATGCTCTCCCCTCATCCCCTTTAGGGAACTTGGGTGACCAAAAATGCTTCACTTATTGCCTTGTTCCAAATTAGACTAGGATAAAAGGAATGTAATAAAGGTACTCCCCAAACTCCATGCTGAGAATTATATATAGCTCATTATATATCATATAAACTATCCATAAATGTTGACTCTTGGTTATATATTGCATTACTTTTAATAGTTAAGGTCTCATCTAAGTAGGAAATGAGGGTCATTGTCTTTTGTTTGTATGTGATACATTGTTGATTCTCTATCTTGTTATTTATGTATACATTAGATGAAATGAGTATAGTTTTGCATATAGAGATACATATATAAAGTAGGATTGTTTTGAGAAGTCATAAATAGTTTTGGCAACACTTTTTTAGCAACAATTTTGAAGACTCAACATAGAACACAGTGAGCTACAAAGATTCTTAGTCGTGCTCTGAAGATATGTGTGATCAGTTCCAAAGATATTTCATAAAAGATCCAAAGAACCACCTAGGTAGCTCCAAATATATTTCAATAAAACTCTGAAGACATTTCAATGAATCTCTAAAGACCTATCCAATCATGCTTCAAAGATGCCTAGTCGTGCTCTGAAGATGCCCAGCTGTACTCTGTAGATTAATGTAGCAACTCTAAAGATATCTACTGTACATATACAGATTTTTCCTCTTTAGATATATTATTTTAGACATTAATATTCATAATAATAGTCTAAAATGATCCATATATAAATGTATTTCTATTTTTTAAATCTAGACATAATCTCTTCAGATATATGTAAGTTATACTCGATCTATTATTATTTGAATAAGTTTCAATGCCTCCTATAAGCATGGGATCTATTAGAAATAACACATCTTATAGTGCAAGTAAATCATGAAAATAATTTCATAAATAACAAGCTACAATATAAAAACATATAAATAAGAAAGATAAACCATGACACTAGATATACATGGAAATCATGCTAAAACTAGCTAGGGAAAAACCATGGGGCAAAGGTAGCACCAAACTTCATTATTTCTCATCAACACACTCTCTATAATATCATCCTCAAAACAAATTCTAACCAATTTTAACACCAAGTACTCAGGTGAACCAAGCATACAACCATGCCTTTCAGGTTTCAACCTCTTAGCTATAATAGGCAACTCCACACAATGCTAAAACACCATAGCATCAACCTTGTCCATAGATCCATCTCATGCACCTATGTGAGCAAATCAAATCCTGCATATCATGCTCCAACCTATAACCTATATTTGATGCTTACAACCTAAGCATCTAGGTGAGTAAAGCATGTAAGCCTTTCTAACTCTAACCTCTAACTATTGATCCAAAAATGGAGAGCCTCCAAGGGCTCCTCCATGATCCACTAAATTGATATGCCATTACAAAGGAACAAATAATGATTTAATAGAATTATACAATATAGAAAGAGATAAGGAGAGAATTTCAACCTATATGAGTGGGGAACACTATTTTTCAATAGGGAAACTTGTCCCCCACATGGGCAAGGTCAATAGTGGAATGACATCTCATGATGCCCATTTTGACCACCTCCATGTGAACACCATGTACACTCTATATTCACACACTTTAATCCAAAATATTCCAATTAGATTTTTGACTATCTCCATGTGCATCCAAAAGTGACATGCCCCACATACCCATGTACAAGATCCAAGGGTCAAAGATACCCTAATCCACTCAAATAATTCCAACAAGGAAGCCTCACACTCACATGGCTAAAGGGAATGATTAGATCCTATTCCTTTTGACTCACACATGCTCCTACATGTGCAAGGGACAAGATGGTGTCCCAAATTCTTCCCACATGTGATTTTCCAAAAGTAAACCCATGTGCTTGTGAAAATGGTGCCCCATTTTCTCTCTCCACCTTTCCACCATGAAAAATGAAATTTATGGGTCATGAAATGTCACCTTGGAGCCACCACTCAGGACCCATCATGGGCCCACATCTTGGGACCCACTATGGGCCCCACTACCACATCACCTTCCTACCACATCACTTGCATGCCATGTCACATGTATGCCATATCATTGCATACTTGCATGCCACATCACCTTTATGCCATGTCAACATGAATAGTGACCTATAAATAGTGCCCACAAATAGTACTCATGAACAATACTCTATGAATAGTGCCTTCATACCCAATAATCTCCCACTTGAAGTCATATGCACATGAATTTGAACCACTTGTGTCTTCATGCCAACCTATTATCATATAGCTATGCACTAGCTATCTTCATGCCAATTACTACTCACACACAAGCCCAAAAGAGGTTTTTGGAACTACTAAAACTTCTTTGTCCTAATGGCTTTGTCAACATCTACATGCCCATTATAGATTTTTAGCAACTGAAGTCACTCTCACTTCACCATAGACCCAATCCTCTATCTAGGATCCTACCATAAACCACTCATAACTCCCTCTGCTTGGAAGGATTTAGTTTAGTACATCATGGATTTCATGAGGATCCTCTTACTCTTAAGGGATACGATACATATGAAAACCATCTTATCCTTCTCTGATCTAAGAAAAATTGAAAAACATATTCAAAATATCACAAGAAGTGGGATACTACACTTTATTGCTTTTCCCATCTACTATGTATCTCTATCCTTGGTTTTATCCTCTAACTACCTTCATCACATCTTAGCAACCCAAGCCATATCACCATGATCAAGTTGGGGCATGTAACCAACATGCCATCTATACATAGCAATATCTTCTGCTAAACCATTGCTCTCCATAAAAGTACCAATATACTCCATCTATATATCTGCTTCAACCTATATAGTCTTCAAACCATAAACTAACAAATCTTTGCCTCATCCACATATCCTTGTTGGATATTCCTATCTCATCATGAGATCACCATGTAGAAATTATTTCAAAATACATCTCACTACTCTAAATCTTGAACAACAACAAGTGCACACTGTACTCATAACAATAGTCTACAATTGGAGAGAAGAACCCATAGAGGTCAAAACGTAACTTCTACATGTAGAAAAATGTTACCCACCATGATCAACATAGTACCCATCAATAATTATTGGGATTCATTACACTTATCAGTGCTTCACAACACCTACTAGGTTTTTGATCCCACAATTGAATTACATCCTACTTTATCACATGTCAAACCAAACTCATGTGTAGAATTACTCCATGCATCAATCTACCTAGCTAATCACACACCAAAACCATCAAGCACTTTACTCAATGCATATTTGAGCTATGAAAGATACAACACCAGCTTTTTTCTTCCATAAAACCTTGGGTCTCAATTTATTCTCCTCCATCCATCAACTACTCTAGGTACATAATTAGTTTTCTTGTACCTCCTCTACATGGAATTTATTGCATCATCTCGGACAACATGTTATGGTAGTAGGATCCCACAACTTGTATCCCTTTATCCAACCAAGAACCAACAAGGTACATCCCTTATTATCACCCTCCATCTACACCAATGGAGACAAGCTTTCTCTACCACAAGCTATGTAGTTGCTTCTTCATTAGGAACACTGTGTTGGTGCTAATCTATCTGGAAAAGATTTTAAGCTTCTTTCTTGCATTCTCCATCTTCTACCAAGAGAGAATGCCTGCCATACAATTTTTTTTTCTTTTTCTTCATAGCTGGGTCTCTCCACCTATAGCTCCCACTTACATAAGAAACCAACCAACTTAGGCTTTAATACCACTTGTTAGGAAATAAACATCCTACAGTCTAATTAAATCATAAAAATGATTATGGAAATAATAATCTACAATATAAAAATTCATAAATAGGAAAGACAAATCATGACACTAGATATACATGGAAACTCTACTAAAACTAGCTAGGGAAAAACCATGGGACAAAGGTAGCACCAGACTTCATTCAATGCATCTCTGACCTATGAAAGATTCAACTCTAACCTTCTTCTTCGATGGAACCTTGGGTCTCAACTTTTTCTCCTCCATCCATCAACTATTTCAATTACAAAATTAGGTTTTTGGTACCTCCTCCTCTACATGGCATTTTATGCATTATCTCAAACAAAATGTTATGGTAGTAGGATCCCACAACTTGTATCCCCTTCTCAAGTTAAGAACCAAAAAGATACATACCTTATCATCATCTTCCATCTACAACAATGGAGATAAGCTTGCTCCACCACAAGCTATGCAGTTACTTCTTCATTAGGAACATTGTGTTGGTACTGATCTATATAGAAAATATTTTAAGCTTCTTTCCTCAGTTCTCCATCTTCCACCAAGAGAGAATACCTACCATGCAAAACTTTTTCTTTTGATTTGTATCTGGTCTCTCCACTTGTAGCTCCCACTTGCACAAAAAACTAGCCAACCTAGGATCTAATACCAATTATTAGGAAATAAACATCCTATAGTACAAGTAATAAAAATATAGAATTAAAATAAGCTATAATGAAACACAAAATAAGAGAGAAAACCACAATACCAACTATATGTGGAAAACCCTTGCTAAAATAGCAATGGAAAAACTACAAGGCAAAGGCAACACTAGACTTCAATATATTAACAAAGCTCTCTCTAAAATAACATCCTCGTAGTAGCTTCTATCTAGTGCTAAAACCAAGCACTCAAGTGAACCAAGCATACCACCATGCCTTCTAGGTTTTAACCTCCTAACTATAGCAAGTAAGTCTAAACAATGCTAAAAACATAACATCAACCTCCTCCATGGATCCATCTCATGCACCTCGGTGAGAAAAGTAAAATCCTACCTTCCATTCTCCACCCTCACATGACCAAAGGGAATGATTAAATCCTCTTATTTTTGACTCCCACATGATCCCACATGTGCAAGGGATAGGATGGTGTCCCATATGTGCTTTTCTAAAATTAAACCCATGTGCTTGAGAAAATTGTGCCCCATTTTATCTCTCCACCTTTATACCATGAAAGATGCCTTTTATGGGTCATATCATGTCACCTTGGAGCCACCACTTGGGACCCATCATGGGTCCACATCCTGGGACCCACTATAGGCCCCACTGGCACATCACCTTCCTCCCACATCACCTACATGCCATGTCACCTACATATCATATCATTACACACCTGTATGCCACATCACTTGCATGCCATGTCACCATGAATGGTACTATGTGAATAGTGGGTTCACACCCAACATGATCTGATTCCTAGATATTATATTTAGAATAAGTGGATTTTGCTGTTTAGATTATCAAATTTTGTATTCTAATAATGGTTATTGAGATGTGCTTTAAGTACGTCTCCTTCTCATTCCAAGGTAATAGAGAGAAAATAAAACCAATAAATATTCGATTGTAATTTTTCATTAGTATTCATAACATCTTTTTGATAATGAGTTATTAATAAAGTACAACATTCTATTCCACTATTAAGTTAAAACTAATCCTATTCTGAGGAAGGAGCAAGGGCCCACTTCTCTCCAAAGATCAGGACATTTGATATTTTTAGTTTATAATTTATAGGTATATTTCTTTTGATATAGGTATATTTCATTTTATTGCAAGTATGATTTCCCTTTCAATGCAAAGTGTGATTTCCCTTTTAATGCAAAGTCTGTTTCCTTTAATGCAAGTATGATTTCATGAAAAGCAAAGTTTGTTTCAATTTAATGCAAGTGAGTTTCCTTTATGAAAAGTGTGTCTTTCAATTCTCATAAGAGTAAAGTTAATAGGAAAGTTTGTTGACTAAAAAACTCATCTCCATTCTCAGAATTTGTTAGGAAGAAATCTAGGTGACGATAAAGAATCAACATTCTCACATTCTGAAATACAATGCTATCCTACCCAACTAGGCAACTCGAGTGAGGGCACTATAGTGTATTATGCCAGATCTTTAAGTTTTGGATGTTGATAGTGTGAACCAAAGAATCTTTTTAATAAGAAATGCCATAGGGGATATTCAGTTAGCAAAAATTTTTATATTTACCTTTTCTGTAACATAAGATTAGAATCTTGTTTACTACCCTTAGGATTTAGGCATTAAAAATAGAGAAACCACCCTACAAATAATGAACTGTTAACTCAAATATCCAGCATCTCATTTCATATAGCCTTGGACACTAGCCCTAGTATAAAATGAAACCAATCCATTGACTGGTTAAATGAAAGGTATAACAATAACCTATCATTTTTAGTGCCATTGTAGGGGATTCTTAATCAGTAATTAATAAGTGTTAGTGAGATCCTATATTAGAGTTATATATGGAGAATTCAAAAACATTCATATACCCCTAAAAACACAAAAATAATCAAGGAATCCTCACATTTATGAACTACCTAAGAGAATCTCAAGGATGATTTATCTCTAAAGACTCCTAAATAAAACTAGAAGAAAAGAGGATTATATCCTTGTTGGAAAGATTAGGAATTTAAAGAAAGGAAATTTAAAGGCATACACAAAATTTTATGATTCCTTTGCTGAAAAAGGTTCATCCTCACAAATAGATCCTACAAGAAGAACTCTATTCAGGTCATCTTATCTCATAGGAGGAATTGATCCTGAGGATCGCCTTTCTAAAATAGTCAAATTTGATCCACAATCTCTACACAAAGAAGATCTAATCACCAATGAATATTCTCCTCCTAATCTAGTAGACCATAGGTTGAGAACCCATGAAGAGAAATTGAATTGGATTGATAACAAAAGTTGGGTAGAAAAAATGGGAGACAATCATGCACATGTAAAAAACCTTGATAGGTAGCCTCAATAGGATGAAACATTTTCCTATCCAATCAGATTGGGTTTTGATGATAAAACCTCTATTTAAATTATCTTTCCATATATTTTACCTACTTTTAGAGGTAAATCCTTAGAGGATCCAGATCAGTTCCTCTTTGAATTTTAGGTTCTCTGCCAAACATATGACTGTCATTGACAATTAGAAGTTGAAGTTGTTTCCATCTAAACTTAAAGAACAATCATGAGATGGTTTATTAGCCTTGAGGGTAAATTTATAAGTAATTAGGAAGAAATTTAAACTACATTTCTTGATAAATATCAAGATTATTGTAGATTTAGAGAACAAAAAGAATTTTTTTTCAAGATAAAACAAAATGAAGATGAAATCTTAGAAGATTGCCTTGATAGGTTTATAATTTCCCATAAACAGAGTGGTTACCAAGTCACAGAGGAGGTCACCAAGATAGTCTTTATTAAAGGCCTAGATGATGATGCACATGATGCTTTGAACCTAATGAGAAAGGGTGACATTGATAGGTTAACCTTTCATCAAATTTCAATGTTATATACTAACTATTCTAGGATAAGACCTAGCATAAGGAAATCACTGTTAGGAAAATCACCTAATGTTGGTCAATTAATGGAAGAATTTTCTAATTCAAAACAAATATTCTAGTACAATTAAAAACAACATTAGATGGTCTCAAAACAAAGGCTAATTCCACTAATTCTGAATAATTATCAATATATTATCCTAGATGTAGGCTTAAATACACTATTATCTTTTAAATAAAATAGAGGTATTTGGTATTTATGACTTAGACCATGACACCAAATAATGCAATCATCTTCCTACCATGATAAACCAAGTCAAACAAGTAGTACATGCAATTGAGGAAGTGAAATTTATCTAAAGATAAGGAAACCAGTACTCTTAACCTCAAAATCAATTTAGTCCAAGATTTTTCCCCAATCCATGGATGGTATCATGGGCTAGACAAGTCACACCATAAATATGGGGACCACCACCAAAAACATAACCATTGGGTACTTAGGAATGGATTCCATAGATGTGGGGGATGCCTTAAAATCCTTCATAACCACATTGGATACAATAGTCATCACCTCAATGGCCAAATCAATAATGGTGTCATAATCAAATGTAGAGAAGGTTTCCTCCACAACAAGCTTTGATGCCATCACAACCTCAGCCACCACCAATTGAACAATAGGTTAACCAACCAAAGTTACCTACCCAACTAGTGGAAAATCCTAAGAATAGGCAAAATACTCTTGTTTATGGAGTTGACCAAGAAAGTAGTGTTTTAAGTTGTTCAATTGAGTGTAATAATGTTTAGCTCAGGCCAATAAATTTAGTAAGAGATTATCCCATTACCATAACTAAAATTCCCAATTATGAAAACACTCCTAAGTCACCTATAGTCTAAAAACCAAATGAAGACAAGGTGGAAGCCACCACAACTCCAATCACACCAACTACAATTCAAAATCCCCTGTTGTTTCATTTCTTGAGAGACTTAAGGAAGAAAAACCTAGGGAGGGTTCTTAATTGATGCAAGAATTAAGAGAGATGAAGATAGAAATTCCATTTTTAAGAGCTATTAAGGATATTACTAAATTGAATCAAATAATTAAAGGATTGTGCATCAAATCACTAGGCATAAATAAATAATATCCTAAAACAATTCAGGTAATTGGCAAAACTATTGATTTACTAGAAGCAAACATACTTGTTCCTAAATACAGAGACCCTAGTAGTTTGTGATGACTATGATAATTGGAAACAAGCCCATACAAAATGTGCTTATATATCTAAGTGCTGCCATTAATATAATGACTATCAAAATGGTATAATATTTATCCCTCATAGGGCTTCAACCTACCATTACAATTTTGAAAAAAGTAGATCAATCCACTTATGAAATTGAAGGAACTATAGAAAACATTCTAGTCACCATATAATCTTGGGAATACCCTGTAGGTTTCATAATCCTTCAACCTAAACCTAGGAAGGTAGGGTATCCAATTATTCTTGGAAGACCTTATTTATCTATAGTCATAACATGAATTAACTACAGATCTGGTAATATTACCATTTCTAATAGAATACATGCCAAACAAATCTCCCTTTATCTTCTTGCAAGACCTTCAATAGATCTTTCTAAATAGATATAGGTGGATCAACCTAAACAAAATTAGGATAGAGTATCTTTCTTAGCCATGGTTAATATAAAATAAATTTTCCAAGAATTTGAGGAATAGATAACAAAATATTTGGACCAAGAAAACATAGCTTTAAAGTCTGACATTCTAACTCTGATGTTCGATATCCTAGCTCCAAAGTCTAAAAGCCTATCTCCAAAGACTAATAACTTAACTCTGAAGACTAATAACTTAGCTCTAAACACTAATAGCTTAGCTTCAAAGATGAATAATCATGAATACAAAGAATTTATCTTCAATACTAAGAACAAAGATAATGTCATAAGTCCCCCAAACATGTTATCTGATCCACAAGATATCCATCAAGCCATGGTTGATAGGGCTCAAGAGGGACAAAATTCATTTTTACATGCTTTTCATTATCCACCGACCAATCTGCTCTCTAAAAGTTAAACCTTTTACAAGGATGTGGCTATATTTCACATGATGCTTCCACATCCATGTCCATTGAATGTTTTGATGAGTGAATACAAGTGAGTAAATTCCATTGTTCTAGGTACTAAACAAATTGCAATCCATCCCAGTAAATTGTTGAATATTAAGAGCTAGTTAATTGAACAACAAGAAAGTAAAGTGTTTTATGTATTGGTATAATAGACAAAAGCCTTTGCTTGCGATTATAGTGATATGAAAGGAATACATCCCAGTGTCTTTACCCATCACATTTACATCAAAGCTATTAGACTAGTTAGACAACCACAATGGAGAATTAACTCAGCCTTGAAAGAGATCATAAAGACAAATAGAAAAATTATTGGAAGTTGGTTTCATTTACCCCATATATGATAGTTAATGGGTTTCACCTCTAGTCATTGTACCTAAGAAGAATAGAATATGGAGAGTCTACATAGATTATAGAGAACTGAATAAAGCCATTATGAGAGATTACTTTCCTTTGCTTTTTGTTGATCAAGTTTTGGATAACTTGGCAAGAAAGCAGCATTTTTATTTCTTAGATGGGTTCAGTGGATATAATCAAATTAGAATATCCCCTAAAGATCAAGATAAAATTATATTTACCTACCCCTAGGGAACATTTGCTCATACCGTCCTTCCTTTTGGATTGTGTAATACACCTGCTACCTTTCAAAGAGTAGTGTTAGCCATATTTTTTGATATTACAAATGATTATGTGGAAGTATACATGGATGAATTCACTGTCTATATAAACACATTTGATGAATCCTTAATAAATTTAGATAAAGTTTTAACCAAATGTGAAGAACACCAAGTATCCTTGAGTCATGAGAAGTGTGTAATAATGTATGATGAAAGGATAGTCTTAGGACATTATATCTTTTCTCAAGGAATACAAGTGGATCCCAAGAAGATTGAAGTAATTTCTAGACTCTCAATTCCTCAAACACAAATAGATGTCAAAAGTTTTCTTAGTCATGTAAGATATTACAAAAGATTTATTGAAGACTTTAGTAAAATAGCTGCACCTATGTTTTCCTTGCTAACAAAAGATAGTGAATTTATATGGAATGATAAGTGTCAAGAAGCTTTTGAAATATTAAAAAAAAACCATGACTTCTCTAGTTTTGAAAGGACCTAATTGGGAACAACCTTTTCATATTTATACTAACGCTTTCAATAATGCACTAGGGACAGTTCTAGGACAAAGAGATGAGGAAGGAAAAATATATGCCATTTATTAGATCAACAATAATCTTACTCCCATAGAGAAAAATTACATTACCACATAAAAATAATTTCTTGCTGTTATTTATGCCATAAACAAGTTTAGACATTACATTACTGGTTATAATGTATTTATTTATATATATCATTCAACTATTAAGTACTTAATGAATAAATTGGTAGTAGGTGGTAGAATTATTAGATGGCTATTGCTGTTGTAAGAATTTCACATTACATTAGAGATATAATGTTGTTGTTGAATTTTTATCTAGATTGATCACTATAGGTAAAGATGAATCTGTGGAAGATTTTTTTCCAGATGAACAACTATTTTCTATATCTATATAGACATGACAAATTTATTAGTAAGAGGGAAGTTTTCTCATTTCTTTACTTATAAATAAAGACAATATTTGATTAGAACTAGTTCTCATTTTAAATGGTTTAAAGGCATGTTATTTAAAACTTGACCTAATCATCTACTTTACAGGTGTGTCAAAAAATATGAAGTATTTATCATCATAAGAACATGCCATAGTGAATTAGGAGGAGAACATTATTCAATAAAAAAACCATTCATAAGATTATTAGTGCAGGTCATTATTAGCCATCTCTTTATAAGACTATAAAAATGTTTGTATGATAATGTGATCCTTGTTAAATGATGGGTAAGCGTAGTCTATCCTCAGAAATGTTTCTCCATCCTCAAAGAGTTTTATAACTAATTGTGAAATGGGATTTGGATTTTTTTAGACCAATCAAGCCACCATCTCAAGTAAAAGAGTATTTATTAGTATGTATTGATTATGTTACTAAGTAGGTTGAAGTGTAGGTACTCACCTTTGCTCAGGAGGAAATGGTTATTGATTTCCTATATCATAGGATCTTGTTGAGATTTGGAGCTCTTAGATCTATTATTTCTAATCAAGGGCCTCAATTCATGTCTAACATGATCAAGAATTTTATAAAATTTTACCAAATAAATCACTGTAAATCCTCACCATATCTTCCCAAAGATAATGGACAAGTAGAGGTCACCAACCAAGAGCTTGAAAATATTATGACCAAAATAGTGAACAATACTAGAAAAGATTGGGTAGATAGAGTACATGAAGTAGTTTGGGCATATAATACAACATGGAAGACTACCACAAGATTCTCTTAATATGAACTTGTGTTTGGAAATAAATCTTTGTTTCCAATAGAGTTTGAATTGCAGACACTAAAGACAATAATTAATATGGGAGTTAATCTTGATGAAGCACAAAAGGAAAGAATCATACAACTGAATAGGATGGATGAACTAAGAATGAATGCACTCACTCAAAACAGTATGATCTAGAAGCAACAAAAATAGTCGCATGATGCTCATATCAGAGAAAAATAATTTCAAGAAGGTGATTGGGCACTTCTATTTGATTCTCAATTCTAGCATTTCAAAGGTAAGCTCATGACAAGATGGTTGGAACCATACCTAATAAAAACTATCAATAATAATGGCTTTGTCCAACTTCAACCAATTGATGGTGACTAAAGGAAACTTTTGATCAATGGTCATAGACTTAAAGTGTATAGAATACCTCTTAGTAGGGAAGAATTCATTAAACATAATCAAGACCAATTTGACCTTATGGACAAACTTGATTCTTCCACTAAGGTCAAATGATCTTTGTAATAGATATACAATAAGGGGGAGTGTTGAAAACCAACAAATGAAGGTTATCCTCCCTTAAAAAATTTAAAATATAAAAATGAAAAATGAAAAAAAGAATTAAAAAAAAAAAAAAAAAAAAAAGACATTGAAAAGTGAAAACTAGAAATGACATTTTTTAGATGAAACTTCTATAATAAGCATGGATCCTTATAGCAAAATTATAGTTGTAGTTCCTTCCCAACAAGTTATAAATTTTTTATTTTATGTTCTACATGTATGATCATTAGGCAAATAACACTTTTAAATATGGATAAGTTCCTTGGACACCAATTAGATGTGACTGAAGTCGGTACTATTTCCTAATTTCAAGACTTGATGTGGGGTTATTCCAAAGAACTTTTCAAAAGATAAGTCCTAATGTAGAAATAATTGCAAATATCATTTCAAGTGTCACCAAGTATGATCTATCATGCCACATAATTTATGTTAGCCTCAAAAGTATTCCCTCATTAAAACTTTGCTTGCTTCAAAGTGATTGGTCATCATATATACTATACTTTTATGGTACTTCTTATTAGTTACACATGTGCCACCCTTTCTATCCATTTATTGTTATTTATTACTACATCATGTCCCAACTTTCTTGCCCTACTTAGTACTCTATGTGATTTTGAACTAAGTTCTACATTGTGCAAGCAAGTTTTTGAGAAGTGAATTGGAGTCAATAGAACTTATTTTACAAGATGAATATGGTAGGGTTAATTTTGAAACAACAAGATGGATCAATTTCCTGAAGACATTTTAAGGTTTTCATAAGAACATTGTTCAAGAGTTTTTAGAAAAAATGATGAAGATCATTCTATAGTATGAGGTGAACATATTCCTATTGATTCCTCTATTTTTAGTGAAACTTTAGGGATTATTGAATAAGGCATGGTTTTTACTAACAAATTTATTTTTGTTTATCTGATTTAATGTTCATTGATGGTAATGAACCCCATCTTAAGTTGGCCAAGACTCCACAAAGCATTGTCGGAGGGATCACTCAAGATAGTCTTCTACCTCCATGGCATAATCTAGCATATTGGATCATGAAATACCTCACTTGTGATGGATAGTTCACTATGGTTGGTGGAGACACTATGTGAATTCTCATTCATCTAAAGAAAGGATATACCAAACCTGAGTGCCAAGTAAACCTACCTTCTTATCTTCATTGTGCTATCCATCATGTAGCTCAAAAATTGAAAAGGGGTACTGGGTCGATTAAACATCATGGGCTAATTCATCTCATTTATCAACACCATTTCCTAAATAAACCAAAGGGTGAGAAATATTGGTCTTCATTTCTTCTAAATTCACTCAAAATTCTTGGTAAGAAACTGCAATGTCATGTGTCTCCTCCCATGAAAATAAGAATATAGGATGGTCCATCTTTGGTGCCTACAGCTCCAAAGTGTTAGGATCTTACAGATACAATTGATTACTTTTGTGTAAGCAACTAAACACAGAATTAAACTAGAATAATAAGTAACTAGAAATCAGAATCAACAAAGAATAAGAGATACAGGAAATAATGAAAACTTGTATTAAACTCTTCCAGAAGGAAATATAATTGAAGAAATCTCTCTTTCTTCCACACCTCTCAGATGTACAGGTCTCTTTCCCTCAAGAGTTTTCTCTCTCAATTACAAACACAATTCAGCTACTTGAATTGATTCACCCTTTTTCTCATATCTTGTACACAAGTTATGAAGATCTATCCCTATTATATAGAATTAGGGATTATGAGCTATGCATTCTCCACCATTAGATACACCTCTTAATCAAAGGTTCAAATCAGTCCTGCCAAAAATAAAAATGCCGACTCAACACTAACAGTTAAACTTATCATGCAAACAATCTATTCATCCACGAAAATAGACTTTTGGAACGCACAGGTGACCGACATCGGTCCCTGTCTGCCTACATATGACCGACGTCAGCTGATCCATAACCGACGTCGATAGCCTCTGGTCGATCCCTGACTGATGTCGGTCGATCTTGACCGATGTCGGTGACTGTGTAGTCCAGCAACCTCTGCATTTGCTCATCTGGTGTAGCTTTTAGCTCCACACCTCAACACAAAGATGTTACAAAAGAGGTCAAAAAAGAAAATGAGTGTTTTACTAGAAAACCTTACCCCATGTTTCAAATCTCGATGAAGTCATCAGCTGATTCTCCAAGAAGAAGAATAAGGTGAGGTACACGAAGCTAAAATTTTAGGTAGTTTAAGCTTTACTTCTCCCACATAATTTATATATGTTGAGAAGATAATTAAAGAAACACAAAACCCTGTAAAAGATATTGCACCTAAAGAAGAAAGAATCTTACCTTATATATTTAATAAGGATAAATATCCACTCATGGAAGAAGCTTCATCTTCTCCTCGACATGTTCATAAAGACAAAGATTTACAACATGCTATGACCTTGTCACGAGATGAAGAATCTATTCGGCGATAAAAAAACATAACTAGATTTTCTTAGATTAATCTTGAAAGGTAAGGACCAAACCATTTCTAGTTTAGAAAATTGATATGAAGATTTTGTTACTGAGGTTTGAGCACATGAAATTATTATGACATTAGTTAATACTGAACAAACTAGAATTCATAATCAATTATTCTCACAATTTCATGAACTTAGCACTTTATAGAATTCCCTTGAAATTAAAGATGATTAGATTGATAATCTACAACACTTTATTACTATTAGAGATGTACTTATTGGTCAAAAAAATACTCACATACATGAGCTAACAACTCAAAATGCTGAGTTGCAAGTTTCCATATAGGCTATGCAGAAGGAAATAATAGATATAGCTGTCTAGACAGAAGAAACCACAAGAGCTATTTCTCCTTTTCCTCTATCCCTTTATAAAATTATTTTAATTTGAAAGAAAGTTCAGAACTAGATTCAAAAGTTAGAAGTAGAGAATGCCAGAATAAAAATAGAGTCTCAACAATAGTTGCAGTAAGCTCAAACTTCTATTCAAACAATTTGTGAAATTGTTGAGAAATTATTATTTTGTAGAAAACCTTCTTCTATGTATGTTTTATTTCTTCAAGAACAATTTTATAAGTGGAAAATGCAATTGATTTCTCTTGGTTTCCACCATGTCATTGAATATGAACACATGTTCATGGATATCTTTCTTAAAAGCACTACAAAAAGACAAGATCTAATTTGAGTTTTATCTTTTTAACATGTTATTGAGACACCAGTCTGTATTTTGGTTAACTTATTTGTGGGAGAAACAAAATTACATGCTTTCATTTCCACTAGAGAAATCAAACTGCTTGAGAGAAAGCACATAATCATTTCCTATAATTATATAATACTACATTCTTATGTATAAGACCCCAGTTTCTAAAAGCTCATAAACTTCTTGCTACCTTCTAACCTTTGTATCACATGTTCATAAAAGATAAGTATCATGAGTTGTTAAGAGAAAATGTAGTAGAATTTTAAGATTTTGTCATCCAACATTCCTCCAAATATGTCACAATAAGTATGGCTAAATGGGAGACTTTGCTTATTGCCTTGAAACACAAGGAAGTTATAACTCCCACTACCATCAATTAGAGTCTATGGAGAGCTAGGGCACTTGCTCAGGTAATCACTTAGCTCCTGGAAGAATAAGGGTTAGATGTTTGGATTGGCATGAGATTTAGGACACCTATTCTTCTTTGTCTCATGTTTTCTTGATAGAATTAGCATAATCAGTCAGAAGTAGAATTTTAAACATGGTTACACACTGTGGTAAGAGATTTGGGGTTTTTGCCTAGAAATAATTGTGATTGGGGACATCATTTTCAAATTTATGATCTCAATTAGCAGTTAGGATTAAGACTCCTAGATTAAAGAACAATTCTCCCCTAGTTTGTATGAGGACTTCTAAAAGGTAAAGTGTGGGGGAAAAATGATGAAGATTATATATAGATTATTAAATCTATTGGGGGATCAAACCAACAATAGATTACACTTGTGAAAGCAATAAACGCGGAAATAAATCAGATAGATAAGTAACTGAAATGATAAATAGGATAGAACAAGATATACAAGAAAACACCCTGAAAACTTGTATTGAAACTCTTTACAATAGGAATACAATTTGAAGAAACTTCGTTCTTCCACACCTCTCTCAGATGCACACAAGATCTCTCACTAGATCTCTATTCCTCAAGAGCTCACTCTCAAGTACACTCAAATCCAACAACTTGGATTGATGCAACTCTGTACTATCCTTCAAACATTCACAATGTTCTACTCTTACAGTTCTACACTTCTCTTACACACTACAATTCTAAGCTAAGAAGATCTTCCTACATATAGAAATAGGAAACTTGAGCATGCTCTTACAACAAACAGTTAAGCCTCTTGAACAAGGGCTCTAAAAATAATATTGCTAATAATAGAGATGCAAGCTTGAGTCCACGACTCAAACTTATCATGCAAACACTCGCTGCTGTCCACGAAAATAGATTTCTGGACACGCAGGTAACCGACGTCGGTTCCTGCCAGTTTGCCTGTGACCGTCGCCGGTCGAGCCTATTGCCGACGTCGGTGCCTCTGCAACTGCTACTAACCGACGTCGGTCGCTCCTAACCGACGCCGGCATCTATGTAGACCCGAACCTATTTAAGTATGCTCCTTGGTGAAGCTTTTAGCTCCACACCCTAACAATCTCCCACTTGGAGATAAACCAGCTACACCAACCTGTACAGCATCATCTTCTAGCTCCTCCATCTTCAACTCAATCATGAAGACCAATAGAAGTTGAATGAAGATTCAACTTCTCCTTAGTAACCGGCTTTGTTAGCATATCAGTAGGATTCTTGTCTGTATGGATTTTCTCCAGCTTCAACTCACCATCTTCCAATACCTGCCGTATGAAGTGGTACCTTAGCTGTATGTGCTTGGTTCTAGAATGAAAGGCTGAGTTCTTGGCCAAATGGATTGCACTCTGACTGTCACTGTACAATCTACAACTCTCATGCTCCCTTCCAAGCTCTTCCATGAACCGTGTCATCCATATCATCTCCTTGCTAGCTTCTGTAGCTGCAATATACTCTGCTTCTGTAGTTGACAAGGCTACAACCTTCTGCAACTTAGATATCCAACTAACCGCTGTTCCACCTACAGTAAAAACATAACCTGTGGTGCTTCTGATGCCATCCAAATCCCCTGCCATATCTGAATCTACATAGCCATGTAGAGAAGTATCTGAACCTCCATAGCATAAATGCTTGCAGCTGGTTCCTCTCAGATATCTAAGGATCCATTGAACTGCCTTCCAATGTTCCTTACCTGGATTGGCCATATACTTACTTACTACTCCCACTGCTTGGGCAATATCTGGTCTAGTACACACCATTGCATACATCAAACTCCCTACTGCGGAAGAATATGGAACCGTACTCATGTACTCTACCTCATCATGTGAATTGGGACATTGTTCTTTGCTTAGCTTAAAATGTCCAGCCATAGGTGTACTTACCGGTTTTGCATCCTGCATATTAAACCTCTCCAACACCTTATTCACATAATCTTCTTGAGACAATATCAACCTGTGATTTTTCCTATCTCTCCTAATGCTCATGCCAAGGATCTTCTTCGCTGCTCCCAAATCCTTCATAGCAAACGTTTGAGCTAACTTCACCTTAAGCTCAGAGATATCCTGCATGTGAGACCCTGCAACCAGCATGTCATCTACATACAACAATAGAATAATATATCTACCATTATCAAATCTCTTGAAATATACACAATGGTCTGATTGACACCTACTGTAGCCATGCTCAGTCATAAACCTGTCAAATTTCAAGTACCATTGCCTTGGAGCTTGCTTGAGGCCATACAAGCTTTTCTTTAACCTGCACACAAACTTCTCCTTACCCTTGACCTCGAAACCTTTTGGCTGTTCCATATAGATTTCCTCATCCAAATCTCCATGAAGAAATGCTGTCTTAACATCTAGCTGCTCGAGATGCAAATCCTCAAAAGCAACCAAAGACAATACAACCCTTATAGAAGTCATCTTAACAACCGGAGAAAAAATTTCACCAAAGTCAATACCTGGCTTTTGTGCAAATCCTTTTACCACTAATCTGGCCTTATATCACATCTGACCATCCTCACTTTCCTTCAACCTGTAGGTCCATCTGTTCTTTAGTGTTCTCTTACCAGCTGGCAACTCAACCAAATCCCATGTTTGGTTCTCTCTTAAGGACTCCATCTCCTCAACCATGCCACGCTCCCACTTACTCCTGGACTCCACCTGTAATGCTTCTTCAAAACTCTCTGGTTCTCCACCATCAGTTAACAATAAATAATATAAGGAAGGAGAATATCTAATTGGAGGCTTACTTACCCTTTCAGACCTCCTGGTGGGTGTCTTGGACTTGTTTTCAACAATCTGTCCACCCAAATTTTCTAACAGTGACCGACCTCAGCCACCTGTAGACCTGTCACTCGCCGTCGTCAGTTTTGCCTGACCGACCTCGGTGCCTGGTCTGCCGACGTCGGTCTCTGTATGACCGACATCGGTCTCTGTACTACCGACGCCGGTTCCAACCCTGCCGACGTCGGTCTCTGTGTTTTCCTGCAAGTGATTATTTCTTTTTCCCACGAGCTCATTTTGGACCATAACTTCATCCAATCCACTATTGCTCTGCCCAGATTGATCCAGCTTCCTTATCTGATCACTGTACATCACTCTTTCATTGAAAACAACATCACGACTCCTGATTACTTTGTTAGTTCCTAGATTCCAAAATCTGAAACCAAAATCATCTGAGCCATAGCCTATAAACGTGCACCTCATAGACTTAGGATCAAGCTTCTTTCTATTTTCCTTATCTATATGCACAAAGGCTTCACTACCAAAAACTTTGAGATATGAGAGATCTACCTTTTTACCTGTCCATGCCTCTTCTGGAATTCCACCATCCAGAGTTGTAGAGGGTCCTCTGTTAATCAGGTACACTGCGGTGTCCACTGCTTCTGCCCAAAACTCTAAGGGCAACCCTGCATGCAATCTCATACATCTTGCACGCTCCATGATAGTTCTGTTCATCCTTTCAGCAATACCATTCTGCTGAGGTGTCCTTGGAACCATTCTTTGCCTATGGATTCCTTGTGTATAACAATACAATTTGAACTTAAGACTGCAGAACTCACCGCCATTATCAGATCTCAGGCACTTTAACTTTCTGCCTGTTTCATTCTCAACCATAGCCTTCCAAAACTTAAAAGTCTCAAAAACATCAGATTTCTTTTTAATACAGTAGATCCATACCTTTCTTGTGGCGTCATCTATGAATGTAACATAGTACCATGATCCGCCAATAGAGGCTACCTGAGCTGGTCCCCACACGTCTGTGTGAACAAGCTGCAACTTCTGCCTTTTCTTAGTAGACCCGGTCTTGAGAAAACTAACCCTTTTCTGTTTTCCAAATACACAATGCTCACAAAACTCTAGATCCATACTTTTCAAATCTGAAAGCATACCTTTAGACTTAAGTATTGACATCCCCTTCTCACTCATGTGGCCAAGCCTTGAGTGCCACAATTTACAATCCACACCTGAAGTAGATAAAACTGAAGGAGATTTGTTAGTAACACAATTACACAAATAGAGAGTACCTTCTCTCTTACCTCTGGCCATAACTAGTGCACCCTTGGTCACCTTCCAAGAATCTGCTGTGAGAGTTACTGTACAACCCTCATCACCTAGCTTACCTGCAGAAATCAAATTTCTCTTCAAACTAGGAACATGCATCACTTCTCTCAACACCCATGTGTTGCCATTCTGCATCTTCAACTGCACTTTACCTTTGCCAGTAATCTTACAAGGCTCATCATCCCCTAAGTATACTATTCCAAAATCTCCATGGATATAGTCACTGAAATACTCTCTGTTAGGGGTAGCATGGAAAGATGCACCAGAATCTAATACCCAAGATTCTATGTTATTATGCAAAGAGAAAATTAAAGCATCTTGTGCAATACCTGCAACCTTGGCTTCTTCCTTTCCTTCGTGTTGGTTGTCCTCCTTAGGCTTTGACCAACAATCTCTGCTTATGTGCCCCATCTTTCCACAATTCCAGCATTGTGGCTTCCTGCCATTCCTGGATTTGGATCTTCCTCTCACCTTAGACTTAGATCTTGATCTCCTCTTGCTCTTTTCTTTTTGCCTTCCCCTGCTCTCAAAATTTAAAGCGTTCCCAGATGTCTCTTCTGTGCTTTTCCTGCGTATTTCCTCATTCAAGATAACACTAACCACATCCTCTACTTTCAAAATATTTGATGCAGATGCAATATTAGAAACTGCCATTACTAAGCCATGCCAGCTTTCAGGCAAAGAACATAATATCAAAAGAACTTTTATTTCATCTTCAAATACAATATTGATAGAAATTAACTGATTAACAATTCCATTGAAATCATTCAGATGAGTAGAAACAGATCCACCTTCATTCATATGCAAATTAAATAATTGCTTCATAAGATATACCTTATTTGAAGCTAAGGGTTTTTCATACATATTTGCTAACGTGGTCATCAACTCTACCGTTGTTTTTGCCTGTGACAAATTAGATATCACAGTGGAGGCCAGACTCAGTCTTATAGACCCAAGAGCCTTTCTGTCAAGAACTTCCCATTCTTCATCCTCCATGTCCTTGGGCTTCTTTGCTATCCCACCTAACGGTAAGTAGAGATCTTTCTGATACAGATAGTCCTCTATCTACATTCTCCAATGTTGGTAGTTCTTGCCATTAAACTTTTCCATTCTCAGCTTACTTTCTTCTGCCATTGCTTCTCCCACTCAAACAGAAATTCCTGCAGAAACTCTGTGAGCAACCTGTAATCTGTAACCTGTAACCTGTAACCAAGGCTCTGATACCACTTGTTGGGGGATCAAACCAACAATAGATTACACTTGTGAAAGCAATAAACGTGTAAATAAATTAGATAGATAAGTAACTGAAATGATAAATAGCACAGAACAAGATATACAAGAAAACACCCTGAAAACTTGTATTGAAACTCTTTACAATAGGAATACAATTTGAAGAAACTTCGTTCTTCCACACCTCTCTCAGATGCACACAAGATCTCTCACTAGATCTCTATTCCTCAAGAGCTCACTCTCAAGTACACTCAAATCCAACAACCTGGATTGATGCAACTCTGTACTGTCCTTCAAACATTCACAATGTTATACTCTTACAGTTCTACACTTCTCTTACACACTACAATTCTAAGCTAAGAAGATCTTCCTACATATAGAAATAGGAAACTTGAGCATGCTCTTACAACAAACAGTTAAGCCTCTTGAACAAGGGCTCTAAAAATAATATTGCTAATAATAGAGACGCAAGCTTGAGTCCACGACTCAAACTTATCATGCAAACACTCGCTGCTGTCCACGGAAATAGATTTCTGGACACGCAGGTAACCGACGTCGGTTCCTGCCAGTTTGCCTGTGACCGTCGCCGATCGAGCCTACTGCCGACGTCGGCGCCTCTTCAACTGCTACTAACCGACGTCGGTCGCTCCTGACCGACGCCGACGTCTGTGTAGACCCGAACCTGTTTAAGTATGCTCCTTGGTGAAGCTTTTAGCTCCACACCCTAACAAAATCTCATATAAACTATTCATAAGTGTTGCCTCTTGCTTATATATTGCCTTACATTTAATAGTTAAGGTCTCATCTAAGTAGGAAATGAGTGTAACTACCTTTTATTTGTATGTGATACATTATTGATTCTCTATCTTGTTATTTGTGTCGAACTTGGATGAAATGAGTACAATTTTGCATATAGAAATATATCTCTATGATGGGATTATTTTGAGAAGTCATAAACAATTTTGGCAACACCTTTTTAGCAATAGTTTTGAAGACTCAACATAGAACACAATGAGCTATGAAGATCTTTAGTTGAGCTCTGAATATATGCATAAGCAACTCTAAAAACATTATATTGAAGCTCTAATGATCCACCCATGTAGCTCTGAAGATGTTTCAACAAAACTCCAAAGATGTTTTGATAAAGCTTTAAAGACCTATCTAGCCACACTCTAAAGACACCTAACCACACTCCAAAGATGCCCAGTTATACTTAGCAAATTAATATAGCAACTCTAAAGATATCTAATGTACATATATATATATATATATATTATCTTTAGATATCTTATTTTAGACATTACTATTCATAGTAATAGTCTAAAATGATACAGATATAAATGTATTTATATTTTATAAATACAGACATAATATTTTTAGATTAATTTTAGTTATACTTAGTCTATTATTAGTTGAATCAATTACAATGCCTCCTATAAGTGTGCGATCTAATTCCTAGATCTTTTATTTAGAATAAACAGATTTTGCTGTTTAGATTGCCAAATTTTGTATTATGAGAATGGTCATTGAGATGTGCTTTAAGTACATGTCTCCTTCTCATTCCAAAGTAATAGAGAGAAAAGAAAATTAAGAAACATTAAGTGTAATTTTGTATTAGAATTAATAGCATCTATATATGTTCCTTTTGATAATGAATTATTAATAAAGTAGAACATTTTATTCCACTACTGAGTTAAAGTTGATCTTGTTCTGAGGAAGGAGTAAGGGCCCACTTCTCTTTGAAGATTAAGATAATTGGTATTTCTAGTTTATAGTTTAAAAGTGTATTTATTTTGATAAAGTTATATTTCATTTTACTGCAAGTGTGATTTCCCTTTTAATGCAAAGTGTGATTCCATTTTAATGCAAAGTGTGTTTCTTTTAATTCAAGTGTGTTTTCATTAAAAGTAAAGTTTGTTTTAGTTCAATGTAAGTGAGTTTCTTTATGCAAAGTGTGTCTTTCAATTATCATAGGATTAAGTTAATAGGAAAGTTTGTTAACTAAAAAAATCATCTCTATATTCATAATTTGTCAAGAAGCAGTCTAGGTGATAATAGGTAATCAACATTCTCACATTCTGAAATGCAACACTATCCTATCTAGCAAGGAAAGTTGAGTGAGGATATTGTAGTGTCTTATGCCAGATGCTTAATTTATGGGTGTTGAAGGTGTGAACCAAAGAATCCTTTTAACAAGGAATGCCATAGGGGATATTCAATTAGGAAAACTTCCTAGATTTACCTTTTTTGCAACATAGGATTATAATATTATTTGCTGCCCTTCAGATTTAGACATCAAATATAGAGTAAACACCCCCAAACAATGAACTATTAACTCAAATATCTAACATCTCATTGCATATAAATTTGGACACTGGCCCTGGTAGAAAATGACACCAATCCCTTGATTGGTTAAATGAAAGGTATAGTGACAACCTATCATTCTGAGTGGCATGGGTGATCATAAATGACCTTTAAAGTGCTTCTATTTTTATTTTTTATATCTTGGCTTATGGGCTAGAGTTCATCACCTCGTCATGAGTTCTTTAGGGGATTGTTGACTCAGGGTTTCATTTCCTAGCATCATTACAACCCCACTCCATGGTGGAGAATATAAATTGATGGTGACTTGTTGGGACATTAGTTTATGTGATTAAACTAACTCTAGTGATATCTGCTTTAGAACAATGGCCTAATTTGGACATCACACTACATTAAGTAATTTTATTGATGTAGTGGTTATAAAAAGGGCAAGACCTTTTTATAACAAGTTGATTTGCTTGGATCTAAATGATGTGTTTATCTCTCGTATTAACAACACACATGGGACCATCTAGATTGATCAAAACTTATAGTTTTTAGACAAAACCCATTTATCATGGAGTACCATTAGTGTCGGGTGAGTAGCCTAAAGTTCCATGTCATCGTAAAATTTCTTAAGAGAAGAGGGGGTCTAAACAACCCTAATTTTCATGTACCTTTAATTTTTGGATTAAAAACTTAATTCATCTAAAAAAGGAGTATATCGATGGAATCCAATAGTATAAAGCAACCTTGTTAGTTTTAGCATAGGAAAGTGTATTTGCATTCTTCTTGTTTGTTTTGCCTATTGAGTCTAAACACATTTTGTAAACCTCTTGAGACTTGCCTTCAATTGGGGTTAAATCATTTACTTTTATATTTAGACTATTTTGATTAATTTCTTGTGTTTTAATGTCATTTTTTTCATACTCAAGTTTAAAATCACTTTTTTGTTTGAACCAAGTCAAAACCAAAAAATCAAGTTCAAAAACGTAGTCCATTTCACACTTCCAACATGAGGCATTACTCCACCTCATTTTTAGGAAATCTTTACCTCATATTAGTGTTATGTTGACTAATGACACCGTTATGTTGTCTACATAGTACCATTATGCTGTCTAATTGAAAACCATTCAAATCAAGTCCATTTAGACCCAAATCTAGTTTGGGATCAATTATTTATGTCAGGGTTCATTTTTGAACTTCCATACCTTTTTTGAGCCAAGTCATGCTGTATCAGGGTTCTTTTTTTTGAACCCACATACTTATTATAAGCCAATTCAATCCAAATTAGGTTCATTTTGAACTACATGCCATACCATTCCATTTATGATAATGGTTCTTTTTTGAACCCATGTACCAATCATTAGATGAATGAATCCAAATAAGGGTTCGTCTTGGACCCACGTGCTTATTACTAGACCATTCCAATGCTGACTTAGGGGTTCATTTTGAACCCATGTACCACATTCCATTTTGCTAGATCAATACCACCCTTTCTAGGGGCATCTTTTTTGGACTAATACTGCCCTTTATGGGGGTAACTCTTTTGGACTAATATCATACTCTTTAGGGCTAATTTTTAATTACTAAACCAATCCATTTTGATTATCATACACTAACCCTATCCTCCTCCTTTGGCTTGTGGTAAAAACCAAGCTCCCCAACACTCAAAGGTTACCATTCTAGTCCTCCTTTTTTGGCCTGTGTTAGCAACCAAGCTCCATAGTGCCCAAGAATTATCATTCCAATACTTCCTCCCTTTCCTTATAATTTTAGTAGCTCATTACCTAAGCAAAGTCATGCAATCATGACTAGGCATGTTAAAGTTACTATCTTGAGCCCACCACCAATCTTTATTGATCCCTTCTTTGCTAATCTAAATTTCAAAAAGCCCAATATTGAACCACAAGCCATTACTCATCCAGTACTAACTATTCCCCATTTTAGAAAATCCTAGCCAAAGGTATTTGCATCATGAAGATGATCATTATTCATCTAAGACTTATTATCTATTAAAGACCCAAGTGTGTTCAAATTTGAGATTTTACAAACAAGTTTGTACCATAGCCAAAACAATCAATCAATTATCTATGTTATTATTAGAGCACCCATTCATGATGAGCCAACTTAGGATGAATCACCTTTTGATCCTTTCCCTACTGTTAAAGAACCTTTATTTAACAAGCCAATCTTGGTGGAGTTTCCTATTAACCCTTGTACTTTTTTTGAAAAGCCTCACCTTGAGAAACCAATATTTGTGGAGTTATCTCTTGACCCTTTTCCCCTCATTGAGGAGTATGAATTTGACAAGCTAGTCTCTGTCGAGTCACTCCTGAAGTTTTTCCCTCTCTTTGAGGGTCTTCACTTAGATGAACTAGTTTATGTTGAACCTTTATTAGATTAATCTATTTTTGAATATCCCATTGTGACATCACATGCCATTACTTGTCCAATACCAAACTTTCAAACAAGACATCATGGCAGTAGCATCCACAATCGAAGAAGAATCAAAATTAGAGTCAAGTTCTATTATTGAACCAATATTAAATTCAACATTGGAAGCATAATCAACATCAATCTCAACATTGGATTTAGATTCTTTTGACTTGGAATCAACTTTAGAATTAGAGTACCTTAAGGGATGTTACAACATTGGGTACATATCTCTTGTAGATCAATTTAAATATGTTTGTGATCATTCTATAATTTTTGAGGATGATTACTTCAACATCAACACAAGTTATCCTGATATATTTTATGAGGATTGTACCATATTACATCATCCCATTACTTTTTCACATACCATTACCACCAACCAATATAGCCATTATATTGACATTCCACCTCCCACAAGCATCGATTAGGACTGATAGAACCACACTTTGTTGAAATGCATCCATGGTAACATATTAGGTGTAGAATATCAATAGGACTAAGACCACATTCATATAAAAGAAGAACAATCTCCTAGTGAAATCTTTTTAGAGGTGTTAGGGGACAATCAAATTCTAAAATCAACATCTTTTAGTGAAACCTTATTTTAGGCGCTAGAAGACAATCAAAGTTAAAAGTCAACATTCCTTAGTGAAACCTTCTCTGAGGCACTATGGGATAATCAAGACAACTTTATTGGTGAAAATATCTTCAAGGAACCAATAGATGAGCACAATAGTTATTCATTGCTTGATGAAAAAATGATTGAAGATGATATTGGTAAAACTGACAATCTACAACATAATTAGATTGCAACATCTCTTGGGTCTAAATAATAAAATAATATTATGGTCCTATCGAGAGTATGTGTAAAAGTATTTGGACTTGCCACAACCAAAATTATGTCAAATATAGAATCAACAACATTATGTGTGACTGCAAGTCTCAATCTTCATTTATTACCTAATCATTATACATTGCATTATGAACTAATATTCCATTGGCAACTCAAACCATTTAATTTTTGCTTGTCATTATTTACCCCTATTGGTAGTACTTTCCTTCACAGTGGCTATGAAGACAACTTGTATAGAAGTTTGGAGGAAAGAAAATCCAAGCCTAATGAATATCAAAACAACATTATTGAATTTTACATTAGCAATAGGTTCTGGATAAAGTTACTATTTCGATTGGGTGTGGGTTAGATCTCAAACAAGCCAACATTATGCATCTCGTATTCCTCCATTGAGTTGAGATGATAAAAAAAATGTAATAATTCACTGTATATAATTACCTTGTTACTTGGGGGAAACCCTATTACCATTATAAACCATTTCATTTTAGGCATTTATACCATTGTGGCCCATTGACCATTCTAGTGGTACCCTATGCTAATCAGGACATGCATATCCACATTTGTAGGTAAAATAAAACCATACTTTTACCATACCTTGTGTATAGTTTTAACTACAATGACTTGAGGTCCTTTGAGACTATCTAGGAAATGCTCAATTTACATTGAGGTCAGCTTGGTCACCCTTTTTACCATGCTCACCATTTTGTGAGTTATCATGCTCATGATCTCACCATTTTATGAACAACCTAAGCCACACTTTATCTATTTTGTGAGTAACCTAAGCCACACTCTCACTATTTTACAAGCAACCTAAGCCATGATATTTCCATTTTATGAGCAACTTAAACCACTCTCTCACCATTTTGTGAGAAACCTAAGCCATGCTCTCATCATTTTGTGAGTTACCATTTCCATGCTCTCACCATTTTGTACGTCAATTCTATATCTCATTATTTTCAATTGAGTTGAGATACCCTAAAAACCTAAGAGCATGGAAATCTACTAGAAAATTATAAAAACATTCAAAATAGTCTAAATGACCTAAAAATTGAAAAAGGCTTACAATCTCCATGAGAGATATAAAGCCCCAAAATTTCAAAACATTTGTCTTATCCTAAATCTAGTCATTATCTTTGATCCAATATTGAGTTGTTCAGTTTATCAACCATTGGGATGTGTCCTTTCCAAATCTATCCTACTAGGGCAAACTCATTATTGGTTCTAATTGTTTCAGCCACCTTATGATGTGTCCTTCCCTTGCATGTATCTTTTCTTAGGGGCACTATCTAGTTATAATTATTTTTGAGCCTTCACAAGTGGATCTTAACTTGGTTAATGATAAGATGATTTATGTTGCTTTTTGTTTTTATGGGTTGTGTTTTTATTTATTGGGTTATTTATTTATTTTTAGTTTTGTGTTTGAATACATTTTGTAAACCTTTTGAGTTTGGCCTTAACTTGGGCTTCAATTATTTATGTTTCTATTTGAATTGTTTTATTGCTTGTTGATTTTTTGGTACATTCTTGTTCCTACTTAAATCTTGATGATTCATATCTTGATTTTGAGTTGGTTGCATTTTGTATTTGAAACCTATTTTTCTTTTCTTTGTTTTTTGTTCAAACGTAAATTCTTGCAACTTTGGTTTTGGTATTTTTTATCATTATCTTTAGTTGTAAATATTCACCATTGAACCAGTCCATTCACAATCAAAATACAATGTTATTATAGGTTATTCATACTTATGATGCATGATTTCATTTAACAAAGTAAAGATGAAGTGCTCTAAGTCCCAAAGTCAATGTGGTACCGAACAACATCTTTGAGAGCACTATCATACATATCCACTAACTAAAAAAGATATCATAAATATAATTGAACATCAATCCATATTTTATTCTTCATTCCTCATTACATTTTATCCCACTTTTGGGATAACTACATTGACCTGAGGTCCATTTGGACTATGTAGGCAATGCTTTGATACATGATGTATCTTAGGTCAACTCAACCATCCTCATCATCCTTATTTCATTCTTATTAAATTTCATATTCTTACCATCTAATCTTATCATTATTAAATCCTTATGCCATCCTCATATGCATGGTATGCCTTCTCTTTCATCTCTTTGTGCGTCCTCATATGCCTAGTTATTTATGGCTTCTTCTATCTTTAAAAAATCATTAGAACATTGCACCTACATTTGCACCTTCTCATTTTTAATTTATGAAATAGGTTATATCCTTAAGCTATGCTTGTTAATTTTCCCTACTCGCGCATAATATTTAGACCAATCACCAATCCAATCAACCCTACTAGGGAAAAATCAATTATTAATGGTCAAATTAGCCCTCTTGGGGAAAAATAAATTTATCAACCAATAAAATATACTCTATTAGGGCACATTATTAATTCATTGACCTCATTTCTCTATAAAAATTCTCTCATTTTGTTTTTATTTTAATTCCAAGCTCTGCAGCTTTTGCCCTCATTTTGGTAAATTAAAATATGCAACTTATTTCAAGATCGATAATTCCTTAAGCCCGTAACTTTTAACCTATTTTGGGTATGTTAAAGTGTGCCATTTATATTTTGGGATGTATTTTTATCACTTCCCCCTACTTTGGGGCCCATTATATTTTATTCTATTTGATAATTGGGAATCAATACGTGCAAGCATTAGCTCATATAGATTTAATCTCATCCATGGGTTAATTTCACTCTTTCTCTCTTTTTTGAGAGTCCATCCCTCTCTTTCATCCCTGCATGCTCTCTTGAGGGGGCATCATGGGTCACTAATTATTTATTCAATTATTACCTTCCAATTTCTTCTTAACAAATTTTTTATTCTTTGAAAAGTCATTGCTTTAACCAAATGTCTCACCATGCCTTCTCAAATAGGGGAAAAATGTAGACATCCAATTCTTATCACTTATGCTAAGATTATAAATATGAATGACATTCTAAAATAATTTACAATCTAAACCAAAATCATTTAAATGTTCTAATTCATCCACACACATCACATATAGGTGTCGATTTGTGCTCATGTATCCTTGAATGGGGCAATGCATTTTATTCAATCATTATCTTCTTTCAATTCAATTTGCATCAAGTTTATGACCAAGAAAATTGTCATTCTAGACCATTTAATCACTCTAATACACATACACATGTCATGTGCAAGTGGCAATTTGTGCCTATGTATACCTGAATAGGGTAATGCATCATTCACAACTGTTATCTTCTTCTGATTCAATTCTAGTCAAATTATGACCAAGTAAATTGATATTTTTGACCATTTTGATTAAACATGGGACCAATTTCGAATAATTTCAAAATACTATGTAAAGTCATTAAGCAAATCAAATTAGATTAAGAGCTTAAGTAGAAAACCCATTAAAAGTTATTAAATATTTATTATTAGAAATTCATAATTCAAAATATCTACGCCATGAAATCACCCATGACATCATCAAAAGGGTGTCAAGCACCAAGAATTAATAGAGATAAATATCAAGTTTAAGGCCTCCCATGCCTTATTAATGCTCCCTTATTCCTAAATGTTAATTACTTTGTCCTCCAAAATTGAATTAATCCTTAGCCACACATCTTGATCTCAAGATGGATGATTATGGTTGATTCTCAATATTTATGGAAAAGTATAAATACATGAGCCACCATAGACCAAAAGAGAAACTTTTTAGTGCAAACACCCTATGTATAAATATTTGTAAAAGAGCTTCACTAATTCTTTTAAATTGATCAATTAAGGAGCCAAAGCCATTGGTGCTAAAAGAGATGTCGAAGGCACTTTATTAACACATTGATAAAGAATTAGAGCACCAAATCTAGGCACAAACACATTTATGGACCATATTTGAAGGAGAACCATTTTGGGAGGGTATTAATTGTCTTGATTTCCTTGTTAGTTTCTTGATTTTGTTGATACCACCCCTCAAGAGAGTGGGCTTAGCATGTTAGATTTTTCATGTTTATTATTATTTTTCATTACTAATGCATGAAATAACATGATTTGTAATCTTTATCTACATGTCTTAGAATAATAAGGTGGTTTTAGGTCTATACCTAATCATACAATACAAAATAGAAGACTAGGTAGTCCAAATAGACCTAAAGAGTCCTAATAAGCAAAGGATAATGTGTGTAAGAGTAATTTATTTGATATTAAGGGAGTAAAACTTTTTAAAGATCTTAAAGAGGTTAAAGGGTGTTAGGAAATGGTCTAAGTTTGGCTAGGAGTTGCATGATGTGTCTAGGACAAGGAGCTTTACACTAAAGGAGGATTAAAAGAGACCTTGAAGAGAAAATATTTGGTGAGTTCAGACATCCATATTAGGAGTTGAGACCTATAACTTTGTATAGAGAATGAAGAGCCTAATGGGTACTTGATTCTATATTTAGTTTTCCTAGATCAAGTGTGGATTGTTCTAAATAAGAAGGATTACCAAAAAATAGGGCTACAAGGAATGATAGACAAGAAAGGAGGAAAGAGAGTTTAAAAGGAATTAATGAGGGAATGAGATTTAAAATTAGATTGAATTAGGTCAAAAAAGGTGAAATGAGGTCATAGATAATATAAGGAAGTGACAAAATCATTCTAATGAATAATTGAAGTGATATGGTTCCATGGCTTATCTAAGTAAGTGAGTTATAGGAAAGACAATGAACCAATGATCAATGATATTTTATGTTGGATTTGGAAAGGAGTAAGAAAATGTTGAGTAATAAGATGGTACTTTGACAAGAATATGGTTATGCTTGAAAAGAGGCTAAGGTGTCTAGTGAATCCAAGGAGTGACTAAGAGAGTGTTTAAAGAAAGTAAGTAAAATTTAGTTACAAGCAAGTGAGAGAGATGAAGAAGGATTAGAACAAAGAAATAAAATCCATTAAGTGTTTATGAATCTATGTAGGCATATATCTCTACATCAAATCAAAATCTATTCCAAGAGATTACCAACTCTGATACCACTTGATGTAAGGGCATGATGTCTGAAACCTTCTTAACCATCTCCTGACTCTAATTTCTAACAAGTGCACTTTTGAAAATTTTAAGTTATCCATATTAACAAGTGTACTTTTACAAATTTTAAGTTGTGCATTTTTAAAAATGCAATTTAAAATTTTTTAGGTTGTGCATTTTGACAAGTGCACTTTTGACACTTTTAAGTTGTTTAAGGAGAAGAACCATAGTTGCAAAATAGGCCAGGGAGTTTGATAGTTACAAAATAGGCCAAAGAGTTTGATATATTTAAAATAGGTCAGGGATTCCAACAATTAAAAAATAGGCTAAGGAGTCTGATAGTTGAAAAATAGGCCATAGTGTATAACAACTATAAAATAGGTTAGGGAGTTTGACAACTATAAAACAGGTCAAGGAACTTGACAATTTCTTGGCTCTCATTTGATGTGTTTCAGATATATTACCATGTACAAAATTTTATCTTAAGGACCCATGATACAAAAACATCATCTCAAACTTTGAAAATAAAGGGGGAAAATCATAGCTACAAAAGTAGGGTGAAGTTCCCATAGTTGTAAAAGTAGGGTTTAAGTTCCCTTTATTTATAACTTTCGCATTCAAACTCCGTTTTGGCTCCCATTTAATGTGATGGAAAAATATTTTCAATAAGAAAAATTTATCTTAAGGATTATGGTATAATAAATTCATATTGACCTTTAAAACTCAATGGGGGAGAATTACAATTGTAAAAGTAGGCCAAATAACTCCATAGCTGCTAAATAGGGTCCAAGTTCACTCTATTCATAACTTTTGCATCCAAACTCATTTTTGATCCCATTCAAGGCATAAAGAAGATATTTTAAAGGGGAATATTTTATCTTAAGGACTCATGGTCCTAAACCTAATATATTTTCTTTGGTATTTTTCAATTATAAAAGTAATGCAAAAATAAGTAGTTGTAAAAACATGTCAAATTCCTATCAACTGTGAATAAAGGTCCAAATTCCCATCACTACTCAACAAAACTATGTTTTGGTAAATTCATTTTCATAGTTTTCCAGTTGCAAAAATTTAAAATGCCATTTTCATAATTTTTAAGTTGTGCATTTTTGCAAATGCACTTTTGAAACATTTATGCTGCATGTTCTTGCCAATGCACTTTTGCAAGTTTCAAGTTGTGCAAATTGTCAAGCCACTTTTTCAAGTCACATGAAATTTCCAACACACTTTTATAAATTTTAATTTGTCATTTTTTGTCATCATTATTTTTCAAGCAGTATAAAACAAAAAAAGAGGTGGTTATGCATCATAACCACCCATTGCAAGCCATAAACACAAGTTCTTGAGTCATTTGAAGGGATTTTTGACAGTATGATATTTTTTGACAAGATGGAAGAAAATATTATATATGTATAACCCCTAAGAAGGATCAATATAGAAATAATTTATAGGGATTTGTGCCCCAAATTTTTTTGGATGAATGATGTGCATGAGTATATCAATCCATTTTGATTTTTCTTCTTTCAATTTACTAAAATGTTATTGTTAGATAGTGAATGAATGCAAAGATTTTAGTGTAGAGGTTATTTTGAATCTACATTAAGAATTTTAATCACTATCAAACCTCAGTGACATTAAAAATAGAGTTCATATATATTTTCATTAGGAAATACAAGGTTGTTATTTATCTCATCTTTCAATGTTATTCAGTATTCTTGGTGTATATATTTTTTTGTATGTTCAGAATATGTCTTTCTCATCTCATTTTCATGATAAAAGTTTCCTATGCTAAAATCTCAACTTTTAGATTATTCTAATGAGTTTATGTGTTTAACTACCTTGTGTTATCATTTTCTTCTCATTTCCCTTTATATATTCTTCATTTCCACCACCTTTCCTTACATTCCTTTTTTTGCCACCATTTTGTACCTTATGGTTAAAAGTACAGCCCCCATATAAAATATTTTTGATGTAAATAAGTTTATTTCTCATATCCCTTTTTTTTTAATAAATTTAGCTCCCCCTGATAATAGGAGAGGGATTTCGTCCTTACATTTTTGACTAAAAATATATCTTTTATCCTTTGGACTATTTTTTTAGCTAATAGTTTTTGATGACTCCATTGAGGATCGAGGTGTTTCTACACACTTTATTATTAGACATTTCAAAGAACCTTCCCTAGAATGGAGGTTGGTGACTCCATTGAGATGAAGTACCTAGTGTATACATCTTCATGATTAAATAAATGAAGTTGGTTCACCCCAACCCTAATGTTCTTCGTGTCCCATGGGAAAAATATTTTGATTTGTTAGATTTTCCCCAATACAATGAGTTACCTTTAGGATCAAGGAAAATATTTCTAAATGTTTTTGGATAAAATTCTCAAGTTGAAAATAATCATATCCTTGCCTTCACGATATGTTATATCATCTTAGGATTTATGAGTGAAGATGTTGTTGTGAGACTTTTATTTGAAACTCTAATTAGAACCACTTCTGAATGGTCTTAGAACCTAGAAGATGATGCATTATGAATTGGGACTCTTTGAAGAATAAATTCCTGAATAGATTCAAACTAGTTGTTGAGATATGTGCATTATTGTCATATTTCTTCCAAATCCAGAAGAAAGAAGATGAGCATATGAGAGAGTTAGTAACATTCTTTAATAAATTGTTGAGATTAATTCATCATATTTATCAACTAAGTCTCAAAAATCAACTCCATGTATTTATTGGATCTTTACATTTAGAGATCAGATTCATCTCGATGAGGAATAAAGTAAATGACATAGAAGTTACACAGTAAGAAGTTGTTGTCATTGAAGATGACATGATCCTATCTGGAATGTTAAACAAAGAATTTTAAAAACATGATAAAACTAACTTAAGGTGATGAAAAAGCAACAAAACTTGATATAATCAAGAACCCTCAATATTTAGAACAAAGTTTTAGAAAGCAAATCCCTAATCAAGCATGTCAAAACTTCAATAAAGCAAAAAATCAAATAATTCATGTCATGTATGATTGTTTCAGTTTCACAATCATGGAAGAAAGTGAATAGTTGGAAGATAGGTGATTGATTAGTAAACAAATGAAGATTTGAACTTCCCCTTTGGCAAAGAAAAGATGGTTCTACCTATTTCACAAGATTGCTTAAACCTCATAGTCTTAGGAGAAAATGAGTTATCTAAGGGATGACTAAGCAAATAAAAAACATAAAGGAAAATAATAAAAAATTTGAGGTTTCATTTTATGAAAAATAGGATAACATTGAATTGGTTATATATAATGAAGATCTTTCTTGTCTCAGAATGGAAGATTCAATGGTTAAATGTGAATATTTTCTTGGTGTTTCCTTTTCATATTCCAATGTTAAAGAGTTATCTAAAATATTTGAATCCAAATTAATCAGGCCTATGCATATTTTCGATCATAGTCACACCATGGTTGAAATCAAAGAAGATGTGAAAGTAGATCAGAAAGAATGGTGCCCAATATTCATTTTAAAAGAAATGGAAATTTAAAAGGCAAAAAAATTTGATGATGATTCATTAAAAAATGAATTTGTCTCTATCACAGGAATAAATTTAGTAAAGAATATCTATACTCAATTCATTGCAAAAGAAATTCCAATTGTTGATCTATCTCAAAAAGAGACATGCAACACACTTCTATCTGATTTGGATCTTGTATCTAACACAAATGCATTTGAAGCTATTCAAGAAGACATTGAAGAATTCAATTACCACTTAAGAATGATAACATAAGATTTGATGACTTTTAATATTTCCATTTTAAAATCCAAAGACATTATTGATCTGTTCATGTATGATAATGTAAGTATGCACATTAATTGTGAGTTCATCTTCCTTTCACCTACTTGGTCACTGTTGTTGAATGTGTTTGGGCCTCATAAGTCAAATCCATTATTCCAAAATGGAAGGTACTTCTCCCAACCAATTAATGATTTTGTATTATTTTTTTTATTTTCCTCTACTCCTTGTAAATATATACGTTTTTCCTATTTTGGCTTGTTTTCCTTTCTCATATGTTTTTTCATGTGTGTTATTTTAAATAAATTCAACATGTTCATTCTTATTCCCTCTTCATGTATTGGTATTTTATGTCCACACATATTTGTAGCTATGTTATTTACTTATAATTTCACATTAGAAAATCATATGATTTGCATAATGAAGTTAAGACATTATTTACTTTAGAATGGATGCAATGATTACTTTTTGGAAGTTATACAATCACTGTTTGATGGTTTAATGTTAATATCTATATTCCTTTGGAAACTTGGTTTGAATTCAAATAAGTTGGACATATCCAACCCTATGCCATATCTATAATGAAAAGATTATTAAGTTTTTGGAATGACATGCATAAAAGAGCTGAAGCATTTCAACCAAGTGGGTCTCTAAGCCAAATATTTGATAGTGTATTCAAATGATGGAGTTTGTAGTCATGGAAATGTTGATGTGAAATCTTATTTTTTAGATGTCAAAATTTATAGGTAAATATTTTTATGGGCTCTTTAAGTGAATAGGTACATATGAAAAATTTTAGAGCAAGTGATCTGGCTTAGTAGCACATGTTTATTTATCATGTAATTGATATAGGAAAACTAGATATCAATTGGTTAGATCAGGTTACATAGAAATTTTGAAATGAGTGATCCGACTCGACAATCCTTATTAATTTCTCATATGATCGAGATAGGCGAACTGACTATTAGTTGGTCGGATCAAGACGTGAAAATGTGCTACACATTATTTTTAGGAATCTACATCAATAAGGCACCAATTAAAAAATATTTTAGAGTTATGCATTCCAGAAGGAACATGATCCTGTAGTCAAAGCTAGTTATTGTCATGAAATTTAACATTTCATGACAACACCCCCAATTACACTCTTATAGGTGATTGAAGGTGTTTCAAATATAGGTATGTAAAATTTTAGAATAAATATACCACCCCCATAATCAAATGGACAAGGCTTGGTGAACCCATTCATAATTGTACTCACTGATAAATATACATGGATGAATTTTTAAGAATTGGTGTTCATCATGTTAAGCATTCATTGTATCTAATATTCATTACACTTAGTGGTAATTCAACTCAACACTTATTGGATTCAAGATTAATGTCTATCTTTTTGGGAATCTATTGAGATGTGGTGTTTATTTCATGCACCATTTGTTTTATTTAATCTATCACTTATTTAGAAGACACTCATTTGATCTTTATCGACATCAAAGTGTAATTTAAGGTAAAATCAAACTTCCCAAAAAGCTCATGATTTTTGTCCTAGTACAAAGACCAAAGTTGAGAGATGAATTTTGAATATAAACACTTGGTATCAAAAACTTCATCTCAAACATAAAAAATCAATGGGGAGAATTACAATTGTAAAAGTAATTAAAAGTTCTGATAGCTGCAAAGAAGGGTCCAAGTGCCCTTTTTTACTCAGTAGAACTACATTTTGGCAAATAAACTTTTGTAACTTTTAAGTTGTGCATTTTGACAAGTGTAATCTTGAAAATTTTAAGTTATGTATTTTGACAAGTGCACTTTTGAAACTTTAAGTGCATCTTGACTAGTGCACTTTTGTAACTTTTAAGTTGTGCATTTTGACAATTGCAATTTTGCAACTTTTAAGTTGTGTGTCTTGACAAATGCACTTTTGTAACTTAAAAGTTGTGCATTTTTACAATTGGACTTTTCAAACTTTAAGTTGTGTAATGGGAATCATAGCTACAAAATAGGCTAGGGAGTTTGATAAGTATAAAATAGGCCAAGGAGTTTGACAACTACAAAATAGGCCATGGAGTCAGACAACTACAAAATAGGCCAAGAAGTGTAAAATATGTAGAATAGTCAAGGGAGTATGATAGCTAAAAAATAGGCTAGGGAATTTGAAAACTACAAAATAGGTCAAGGAACTTGATAAATACAAAATAGGCTAGGGAGTTTGACAACTGAAAAATAGGCTAGGGAGTCTGACAACTACAAAATAGGTCAAAGAACTTGACAACTACAAATTAGGGTCCAAATTCCCTTTGTCCATAACTTTCACATTTGAACTCCATTTTGGATACCATTCATTACGCCAAGAATAAATTTAATGAGGAACATTTTATCTTAAGGACTCATGGTACCAAACCTAATATATTTTTTTGGGAATTTTCAAGTTCAAAAGTAGTGCAAAAAGTAGTTACAAAAATAAGTTAAATTCCTATTAGCTATGAAGAGAGGCCCAAGTTCCCACTACTAAACAAAATCATGTTTTGACAAATGCATTAAATAGTTTTTAAGTTGTGCAAATTTGCAGTGTCATTTTTTATAGTTTTCAATTTTTGCATTTTAAGTTGCACGTTCTTGCGAAAGCACTTTTACAAGTTTAAAGTTGTGCAAAACTGTCAAGTCACTTTTACAAGTCACACAAAATTGCCAATGTATTTTGAAATTTTTATGTTGTGAATTTTTGTCATCATGATTTTGCAAGCAATCTAAATCTCAAAAATGGTGGTTATGAACCATAACCACCTATTGTAAGCTATAAATATAAGTTCTTGAGTTATTTGAAGATATTTTTGATAGCATGATATTTTTTGGCAAGATGGAAGGAAAGAGTCTATATGTATAGCCCTAGAAAGGATCAATATAGAGATAAATTACAAGATTTTATCCTCCAATTTTTTTTAGATGAATGTTATGCATGAGTATATCAATCCATCATGATTCTTATTCTTTTAATTTACTAAAATATTATTGTTAGATAGTCAATGAATGCAAAGATTTTAGTGTAGAAGTTATTTTGAATTTACATTAAGAAATATTGTTGTTGTGAAACCTTAGTGAGATTGAAAATAGAGTTCATATCTATTTTCATTGGGAAATACAAGGTTGTTGTTTACCACATCTTTTAGTGTTATTCAATCTCCTTGGCATATGTATTTTGTTCATATGTTTAAAATATGTCTTTCTCATCTCATTTTCATGATAAAAGTTATGTTAAAATCTCAACTTTTGGATTATTCTAGTGACTTTTTGTGTTTATCTATGTAGAGTTATCCTTTTTCTTTCCATTTCCCTTCATATATTTCTTCCCTTCCATCACCTTTCCTTACATTTATTTTTATGCCACCTTTTTGTACTTTATGATTAAAAGTACAACCCCCATAGAAAGCATTTTTGATGTAAATAACTTTATTTCCCACATCACTTTTTATTTTAAATAAAGGTAGGTCCTCTTGCTAATAGGAGAGGGAATTTGTCCCTAAGTTATTGATTGAAAATCCACCTTTTGTCCCCCTAAAAAAAAATTCAATCAGTAGGTTCACTATCCCCTTTTAGTCTATACACAAATCCTTTTAGATTTTTAACTTCTATAACTAGATTATCATCTTGTTTATGCACATGCTGAACACCCACATCGATTCCAAGGTCTCCCTTATCCTCCATACTAGTATGTATATCCCCACATATCTCCCCCAAATCAACACCCTTGATTTTTTTTAAAAAAATTTACTTCCTCAGGCTCTTCTTGAATTAGAGCCAACTTTATTTTTTTATTTAGCTAATTTTATTATGGTCATGGTGTCAAGTGTTTGCATGAAGTTGTCATCATTAGGTGCATCCTTCAATATAATAATTATGTTCACATTGAAATTATGGCATGGATTCTATTGTAAGTTTTGATTCTTTCTAGTTATGTCATCGACATCATCACTTATATCATCATCACAACCTATAAGAATCAATCTCCTTTTCCTTATTAAACTAGGTCCTACATCTCTAATTTCACTTACACATTTAGGTTTCCCTTTTAAGAGTCTAGTGGATTTAGATTTTTATTTTTGAGAATATAATTAAACAAAGTAGTCATTGTTAAGTTGAAGTGGATTCACTATATACATTGATGGTGTATTTCTCACCCTTTCAAACTCATGTGGAAAACTTCACTAACAATAAAAAATGATGTACAAACAAGATACACACACGTTGTCTACGCTTTCTCAATTTTGACCTTGATTATTTGAAACATAAAATAATCCCAATTATAAACTTTTTACTACATGATACCATTCATATACTTAACCACCCACAATGACAATTCATATTTTTTTGCTAAACAGACCAACCTAGAAAAGAAAAACTCAACACATGCCCTAAAATCTTCATATTTAATGGAAAAAACAAAAACACCATTTTATTTGAAAATATACTTGGGATCACCCATACACATGGTTGATATAAATCCCCTTTTAAATAGTATTGTTATCTATTTCCTAGAAACGTTCTCCCGAGTATCATTTAAATCAAACACATTATTTAATAAATAAGTAGAAAAGTTCATGCACTTAACTAATAAAATGACACAATATTTGTAAATGTTAACTTTATCCACCAATTAATTCATTGAATTAGCTTTGAAAGATATCACAAACATGTTGATAAGCTCAAAGACCTCTGTGTATTTTATTAATTGAAACAATTTAGCACTTAGAGAGTTATTGTGCAAAGAACAAATTTTATAGTAGTCTTAACATATCCAATTTATAGGTCTTTGTGGAGGTGTAATCATTCAAGATGGACCCCCTCCATGTTGAAATGATCTATGAGTTGAAAGACTTATTAGTTTTTGTGAAATGGGGTGGAAATGGACTAAGAAAAGTAGAAATTTATGAAAAATGAGAGTTTTAGAGTGGTTTGAACATGGTTTCAAAATAATAATCACCATATAAGCTTTCAAATGAGAAACACTTGAGTAGAAAACCATTAAGTAATGCATAAATCCTTTTTATAGTTCTTGCATTTTAATTTCATTAATGATCTGTAAATGCATTATTGACATGAAAGGTAGTTGACTAGCAATCACTATATGTCAATTCAAGGTAGTGAACAACTTTAAACAATCTTAGTTGAATTTCAATCATTGACACATTTTAAAGTCATTAATGAGCCAATATCCAGTAGCTTATGGTGGTGAATTTTTTTAATATGGATTCATGAAGGTGAAAATAAAATATATGTATCATCAACACCGAACATCAAATATAATGCATTGATGCCAAACATCAAACCTCAATCAATGGTCAAATATCGATGCACAGAGGCATGGGCATACAAAATAAGAAATGCATATCTAATATTTTGATCAGAGCATATTTTAGTGTAGGATTTTTCCTACTATGTGGTTTTACCTATATGGTATAATTAGCTTGCTTAGATTAATAACAGGTCATTAGGAAAAATGTACTTTAAATCATTTTCTGATTATGAGTTGAGTTAATTACTTTTTTAGATGACCGAATTCCTTCCTATATAATGTACCTTCCTATGTAATTTTTGGTTAATGTTCATTAACTCAATGTTTTGTTGTGAAGACAAGCTTATTCATTTTTTGAATTGTCCTTTAGATTTCACTACACCATAATAGATTTAGCCTTATGCATTCAACCCTATCCAGTTGATCTTTGAGTTTGTCCCAATATAACATGGTATCATAGCTATGCTAGTAGACAAATCCATCGATAATGTTATGATATATTTCATTCTTTCTTGTTTTAGATTTTCATTGAATTTAAATTTCTAGGGGTTGATGGGGTTTCTCATAAATCCATACAAATCTACATACCTAAAGACCCTAAATGAAAAATGGATAGGTCCATTAGATTCAAGAGGTGGAAAAACCTTAGGAATCATTATAAACATGGCCTAGTTTCATGATAATCCATTTTTAACAATTTTTGGAGGGTTTCAACACCATTTTTTGAATTCTATGAAAATCCATACTTTTCAGTGACTTTGAGAAAAAACATTTCTGGGTTATTATAGGTTTAATAGGTCTTAACCCTTAGTCACATGGGAGTTAAGCCCCTGGTCGCTTCCAACCAAAAACTAATTAACTTTTTCTCCAAAAGGGTATAATTTTTTTTTGTGGGAAGTTGAATCCAAAAAAAATTCAACAAATTTTGCACATCCAATTTTTTTTTAAATTTTACAAAGTGGAGATTGCCCTTGCCATCTAGAGCTTCAAACACATATAACTTTTAGCCTGTTGCTCTTTTTGAGGTGCCATTTTTTTAAAAGTGCAAGTTTTTTTCAGCTTTATATATTGATAATATTTTTTACCTTGTAAATTTGAACTTATATATATTTAGGGTGTTTTATATTTTTAGTCTTTTAGCACACATAATTCAACATATACTTCCTTTCTACACCATGGATCTGAGTTTTGTTCTGATTATTACACCGTTCAACTATCTCAAGTGGAAAGACAAAGTGAAAATACTCTTGAAGAGAAAAGGCTTATACCAAATCATTATGGGTACAAAAAATAATTGACACTCGAGGAAGATAAGGTGAAGTGGTACAACATAAGTGATGAAACATATGGTCTTCTATGATTATCTATGTCTCTTATCCTTCTCTTTCATATTAAATCTACCACTAGTCCTAATGATGTTTGGTCCATATTAAAAAAATCTTTAGGAAATAAGACATAATGATAGGTCATGAGTTGGATAACGAGCTCATCAGTTTGAGCCCATGCAATTTTGATATGGAATAAGACTTCTTCACAAAGTTCAAATAACTCAAGTTATAGTTGAAATTATACTGCATTGACAAAAATGATGATCAATTGATTCTTTTCATCCTTATTAAGTTGAGATCTGACTATTCTATCTTCATCTCTACCTTTAATGCCACTAAGCGTGCCATTAGAATTACATGGAATATGCCATTATTGGATAACTTTACTGCTGACTTGACTCAGAAGTAAGGTAATCTCATTCAAATGGGTACATTCAAGTTATCTAAATCACATGCCTTAATTTTTAGTCATGAAAAATATAATGATTCTAGTAGCAAGAAGAATAAATAGAACAAGAAGCACCCAAAGCAAATAAAGGGTCAAGAATATGATGATGATTCCAAATCATCAAAAAAGTTCTCTTCAGAAGGGAAACCCAAGAAATAAAGACTCACACGTGGCTATTGCAATAAATCTAGGCATGATGATTCCATATGCATGAATAAGCAAATTGACTAATTGAAAAAAATACTTGAGAAACACAATATCAGTGTTCATAAACATAAGAGTCTTATAAGGCCAAAGAAAATAAGATTGGCAAAGATAAGGGAAAATCACTTGTTGTAGTTGTGTCCTAACTTTTCCCATGGGTAATTAATTTTGGTACATCACACCACATGGATTAGTCACAGGACATGTTCTTGTCCTTAAAGCCTTGTTTTATGCCTTCCATCATGTTGGGCGATGATAATTCCATAGAAGTTGTAGTTTAAATTTTAGATCCAAATTATATTACTAATTTTAGTAATAAAAACCTAAAACTTAAACACACAAATAAGAATAGATAAAAGAGATAATCATCCCAATAAGAATGTCCTTACCATCACTTTACCTGTTATGGATCCACTCTAAGATTGCAAATGGATTATTTGATACAAAATTTGAAAATGTTACATTAATTAGTTGATGTTGATAATGGATTCCAAATGGGTGATTGAGCTTGACAATGGCTTTGGATAGTGTGAGAATGCTATGTGGATGCAAGATTATGGAAACAATTTGATAGTTTTCTAGGTTAGTTTGAAGGAGGGGGTGAGATTGGTTATACAAGGATGAAGGGATAAATCAATGGATAAAATTCAAATTTGAGCCATTGAGATCAATAGCTTGGGACTTTCCATGGAGATATCTAAAATTAGAGAATTTTAAAGAAAGGGGCTAAAATGGAAGAGATTTCTAGAATCTTTCAATTCTTTAAATCTCCCATAGGGTTTAGGGGTTTAGGAGAGGATAAAATAGGGTGGTATTTGGGTAGGTAGATTATTTTGTATTTTTAAATTGGCTAGTTGGTTTAGGGAGTAGGTTAGTGGGTAATAGGCTCTATTAGGTGTTTAATGAAGGGATTAATTGGTTTTTGGGAGGGGGTAAGGTTTTTAGGATTTAGGGAATGGAAAGGGGACAATGGGATGTTAATTAAATTAGATATAAAATATGGGAATTAGGATACATTAGTGGAAATTAGGCTAAATTAGTGGAAATTAGTAAAATTTGTGGAACAAGCATATTTTAGTGCATATATTTTGCCCCTCTTTGAAAGGGCATTATGACTGGATAGGATGGGAAGGAGTAATGGCCTTTCAAAAAAAACCATAATGAGTTAGATGGTGTCATATATTAGTAGGATATGATTGCCCCTTGAGGGATCATGTGGGGATTACCAACCCAAATGGTCACTCAAACAGGAATCCTAGGAAGGATGAGATTAGGGTAATAAAATGGGGTTGGGATGCCCCAAGGCATAGCTATATTTAAATGATGTGCTAAGTTAGACGGAGGTAATGTGGATTGGTTATGATGGTTTCTAGACAAATAACCAATGTCTATAAAGAATTATATTGGTAGGAAGAATTTGATTTACATGTGATGAGTCAAGCTAGTAATAAGTCTTGTAATAAGGACACATGCTAGTGAAGGCTTGAATAGTGATAAAATATATAATATTGTTTAATTGATGATACAGGGCTATTTTATATAAAACTCATAGCTTGTATGGATAAGTGATTATTGGGTGACTAATATGGGGATGGGATAGTGATGAAAGGTGACTGGTGGCTAAACTATCCTTGGACATAAAAATGGGCCCTAGTGCTACCTACATAGTCCTAAAATATCTTAGGTTGATGTAGTTCTGATAGGGGATTATGAGTGGACAATGGGGATATGGAAAATCCATGCCCTAGATGATGTGAGAGATAATTAGAGGTGGTATGATTGGGATAATTAGATAATTAGATAGGATTGGACATAATTCATGTTAGTACAAGGCTATTGTCCTATATCACCCCCCTTGTTGTTTCATCCTATTTTGTGCCAAGGCCAAATTCTCTCTCAAACTAGCCAAAACCTCTTGTTGATGCTAAATGTGATCCTCCACATCTTGAACCTTGGTTTGCACCTTTAATGAAGAAGTGATGGAAGGTGGATGGTAACCATATAGTGCTATAAATGGAGATATTTTAGAAGAGGTATGGAAATATGTGTTATACCACCATTCTGCAAGTGGTATCCATTTAACCCAATGTTCTTGTTTATCTAATACAAAACAATAGAGATACCCCTCTAAACATTTGTTAACCACTTCTGTTTGTTCGTCAGATTGGGGGTGGTAAGATGAGTTATGAGCTAGCTGAGTACCCAAATAGGAAAATAGTTCAGTCTATAAATTACTAGTGAAAATAGGATCATGATCACTTACAATTATTTTTGGAGTTCCATGTAATTTTAGAACTACTTCCAAAAAAATAGTTGCTACTATACTTGCTGAAAATGGGTGTGAGAGAACACAAAAATGGGCATATTTTGTAAGCCTATCCACAATGGCCAAGATAACATTCTTACCTTCAGAACAAGGCAACCCTGTGATGAAATCTATGGAAACCTCCTCCCACCTTTGACTAGGAATTGCTAATGGTTGTAACAGACCTGGGGTGTTAACTATCTCACCTTTATTCTATTGGAATATCAAGCATTCTGCCACAAATTTTTGTACATCTCCCTTGAGTCCTTCCCAAAATAATTCTTTCTTAATTTTGTGATATGTTTTCAAGAACCTTGACTGTCCCCCAATTGGAGATGCATGCGACTCCACAATAATCTTATGCTTAAGCTCTAAATTTTTGCACAAGTATAACCTACCCTTATACCATAAGACATTACCTTTCCATTCAAATTTTTTAGAGACTAAAGTACCTTGCTAGAGATTTTGAATTAGACCTTGTGTATCCTTGTCTTGCTCCCATTCTAACCTGGCTTCATCCACCCAATCTGCTTGCAATATGGATATTGCACAAAGTAATGCTTCTGTGGATGTATCTCATCTAGATAGTGCATCTGCTACTACATTATATTTACCCTTCTTATAGATGATTTCAAAATCATAACCCAACATTTTGGTTACCCACTTTTGTTGTTCCTTAGATGATAATCTTTGCTCCAAAAATTGTTTGAGACCATCAAGATCTGTTTTCACCTTAAAGTGTCTACCCATCAGATAGGGCCTCCATTGTTTAACTGCATGAAGAATAACCATCATTTATTTCTCATAAATAGGTTTTTATAGATCCTTACCTTTGAATTGATGACTCTCAAATGCAATGGGTCTTCCTTATTGCATTAGTACCACTCCTAATCTGGATCCAAAAGCATCACATTCAACAGTGAATGTTTTTGAGAAGTCTGGAGTAGCTAAAACTAGAGTGGTGCACATAGCTACTTTTAGTTTAACAAATACTTTGGTGGCAACATCATTCTAATGGAAATCATCCTTCTTTAGCAATGCAGTGAGTGGAGCTGCTATGCTGCCATAACCTTTCAAAAATATTTGGTAGTAACCTATTAGTAATAGGAACCCTCTAAGGTTTTTGAGAGTTTTTGGCATGGGCCATTCCATCATAGCTTTGATATTCTGGGGATCAAATTTGACACCTTCATGGGAAACAATGTGACCTAGGTACTCTACCTCTTGTACTCCAAAAACACATTTGGATGACTTTGCATAAAGCCGATGCTTCACCAAAACTATCAACACCTATTTCACATGTTGCAGATGTGCTTCCCATGTTTGACTATAGATCGATATGTCATCAAAGAAAACCAACACAAAATTCCTTAAAAAAGGCCAAAAAATAGTGTTCATCAAGCTCTGAAAAGTAGATGGTGCATTTGTAAGAGCAAAGGGCATTACCAAAAACTCATAATGGCCCTCATGTGTTCTAAAAGCAATTTTATGAACATCTTCATCCTTGATTCTAATTTGATGGTACCCTGATTGAAGATCCAATTTTGTGAAATAATTAGCACCATACAACTCATCAAGTAAATCATCAATTAATGGAATAGGAAACTTATCTTTGATGGTGTACTTGTTGAGTTCCCTATAATTTGGGCACATCCTCCATGTGTCATCCTTCTTTTGCACCATGACTACTAGTGATGAATATGCACTTTGTCTATGCTTGATGATCCCTGCCTCCAACATCTCATGGACCATCTTTTCAATTTAACTCTTTTGTGCATATGGATATCTATATGGTTTGATATTTGGTGGTTAACTCCTTGGAAGAAGTTGAATGGCATGATCATGTTTTCTTTTTGGTGGTAGTCCATTTGGCATGGTCCCAAAAATAGATGGGTGGTCATCAAAAATCATTTGTAGATCAGGATGTGTAGATGCTTGTGTGGGTTGAACTTCTATGGAACATAATTGTGTAATAATTCCCTCTTCCCCATTTTTTAGTATCTTGGTCATCTGATGTGAACTAACCAATTGTGGAGATTTTGCCTGTAATCCACGTAGTTTAATTTTCCTACCTTCAGAATGAAAGTGCATGAATAGTTATTAGAAGTTCATCTAAATGGTACCCAAGGTTGTGAGCCATTGGACTCCCAAAACAATGTTTGTGTTACCCATGGGAATAGCAAACATAGGAGAATTGAGAGTGTACTCACCCATATCAAGCTTAATACTATGGCATTTGCTTGAAAAATTAATTGTGCCACCATCTGCAATCATGACTTGAAATTATAGTGCTGGGTAGATGAGATAGTTCAATCAAGAGGCCAACTTATGGTTGATGAAGTTATGTGTACTCCCTGAATCAATCAACATGGTCACCTTCTATTTCTTGAGGAAACCCACCACCTTAAGAGTTTTTGGAGTGCTAATACCTGCAAGTGCATGACAAGAGATTATAGGTTGAGAATTTTCAGGTACCTCCTCTATCTCTTCCTCATCATCATTGGAGGCATCATCTTCTTCTTCATCTTCATTGGATCCCTTAATGTAGAATAACTTCTTCTTAGCACATCTATGTCCTTTGCTCCACTTGTTGTCACAATCGAAACATAATCCTTTTGCACACTTCTCTTTAATTTGTTGTGGGGTCAATCTGGTAGGTGGAGGAAATGTTGGTGTTGATATGCTACGATCTTTAAAATAAGTGAATGACTGATTCTTGTTGGATATGAATTTTTCCTTAGCTCTGCATGCTATGATAATAGAATTAGAAATCTTAAGTGGATTAAACATGCGTACCTCATGTTGAATGTGGTCCTTGAGTCCACCCAAAAATAGGTCATTCAAGTTCTCCTCAGAAATTGTCTCCACACATAAGGATAGGTTCTAAAAATGATGAATATAATCCTTGACAGAGCTAATTTGTCATAATTTTGCTAGTTGGCTGAAGTAATTCTCTGTCACACTATTGCCATAGTGTAATTGCAACTCCTCTATAAAAACTGACCAAGTGACATTGAGAGTCATCTTTTTCTTTTGAGCACACAACCATCGATACCAAATGAATTGACCAGGTTCAAGATATAAGGGTTCCATGGTAACCTTCTATCCACCTAGTATTTGATGTAGATCAAAATAATTCTCCATTTGATTGAGCTAATTGAGTGGATCTTTTCCATCAAATTTATGCATATCCACCTTTGGTAACAAGTTCCTCTGTGGTAATGGAGTTAGATTTGAAGTAGACTGGTTAAGAGAACCACCCTGGTGGGGTTGTGCAATAGTGTTAGCTAGATGATTTGATTGATTAATTTGCAAAGCCATTATGATATCTCCCAAACTATCTTGTATGGATTGCATATTAGATTATATGCCTTGCACCTCACTCTAAATGCCTTGCACACTATAGTCAAGCTGGCTCACTTTGTGATCTATGTTAGAAAACCCTGGTAAAAAGGGTCTAGTACATCCCCCTTATGACTCCATATCTTCCTTATTAGGAGTTTTACCTAGAGTTTTAGTACCCTTTCCTCAGCCCTGAGTTTGTGGACCTCCCATAAAAGGGCTTTACGATGTCGACCCTTATTGGCACTTTTGACCCAACTTTGACCGAGCAATTTTGGAATTATGTTAGCCTTAAATCAAAATATAAAAAGAACATACCATAGCCAAATTTTTCTAAGATTTCCAAAAATGTAAACAACTCAGAACAATTCTTTGAATTGTGCACTATAGAGCAATTTTATGAAAAACCCTAAAATGGCGATAAATGTTTTAAACCAAATCCAAATGAGTTGAAATTTTAATGAAAGCTTAATTTAATTATTTCTCACCTCCAATAAAAAAATTGAAGATAAATTCCCAATAGTATTATATATATAGACAAATTTGAAAAATTTGGATTTCACCCACAAGATTGCCCAAATCGCAGCTCTGATACCACTTGTAATGAAATTACTTCAACAATAAAGTATAATATCAGAAATAGATCCAAATATGATTGAAATATATTAGGATATATGATAATAGACAAGCCACTTCGAGGGGGAAACCTCCACAAGCTTCAATAAGAGGAAAATTCACAATATGATGATAAACAACTACCCACTACCTCTTATATATAGTCTATTTAGGCCATGGTTACTCCATAGGCCGACTTACTAACCTAATGAATGCGTAGAGAAATGTGAGCATTAAAGAGGGATAATTAAGCCACAATTCAATTATTCATATCCTCATACATGAGATAGGTTAAGGGTGTAGCATTGACTACCTCAAGCTTCCCATCATAGTGAGAGAGTCTAAGAGCACTAAATACCTATTGATGTTGGACCTGTGGTGAGTAATGAAACCTTATCTAGTGATTTTTGTGATTTTTATAGTTAGATTTTTCATTTTTAGATGGATTTTGGTGGAAAAATGCACTGACCAAGTCACTTCAGTAATACTACGATTGTCAATTGTGCCCTCAATCTAACATTGTGAGTGCACAAGTATTTTATTAATTTTCAAAAAACAAGTACATAAGGGTGCCTTTACTCCAATAAACCTTTTACATTGCAAACATAGATTATATATATTTTACCCATGAATGATAAAACCAACTAATCCTATAACCAACTATTTACAAAAAATCAACCCGTAAGGCAATTCTAATTAATAAACACAAAACATGTAAACTATCTAAAAACAAAACTAACTTTATTTTATGGGGGTGTCTTTACTAAAAGATGTATGCCCCATTAACAATAATTATTTATTAACCTACCAAAAAATTTAGCCTAATGTTAAGGCTTTGGAACAAGTCCTAGCAAACCCCCCTATGATCCAAAGTCAAGTCTTTAGACACATACCAAACATTTTTCTAAATTTTTCAAATTTGATTCTGTTAAGGGGTTTTGTGAAGATATCAGCTATCTAATTAATAGTTGTATAATATATTGGATCAAGAGCTTTCTTTGCCACCAACATTCACAGATAATGGTATTTGACATCCATATGTTTTGTTTTGGCATGAAACATAGGATTTTTGGACATCTTGATTCCACTTTAATTATCAATGTATAACTATGTAGGAGCAAACTGAGAAACCTAAAGATCTTCAAGAATAAGATGTAGGTAAATAATTTTTCTGGAAGCATCCCATGCTACAATATGCTCTGATTCTACTGATGAATTTGCCACTGTATCTTGCTTCTTACAACACCAAGTAATGACAGCTGAATCCATATGCATAGTGTATCCTGTGGTTGACACTCTATCATCCACACATCTGCTAAAATATGAATCATAATATCTAATAAGTTTGAAGTTCTTGTTTTGGAGGTAGTCAAGGCCATATGTTTTCATTCCCTGAAGGTAAAGAAGTACTCATTTTGCTACATACCAATGAATTTATCTAGGCTCATGCATAAACCTAGATAAAATTCCCACTAAAAATGAAATATCGAGCCTGGTAGTCATCAAGTATATCAAACCTCCCACCAATTGTCTATATGTGGTGCCATCAAAAAGGGCACTGCTATCATCCCTAGACAATTTCAAGTTACTTTCCATGGGAGTGAGGGCAGGTTTGTAATCACTCATGCCAAACCTATCTATTAACTCAAAAATATACTTAGTCTGTGAAATGAAAAGACTATGCTCTTTCTGAGTTACCTCTATGCCTAGATAGTAGTGAAGAAGTCTAAGATCTGTCATCTCAAACCCATCTTTTAATTCATTCTTCATAGACTTGTTATGGTTTTCTTCATTACTTGTGACAAACAAGTCATTGACATAGAGAACAAGTATCACCATTTTCTTACCTTGCACTAAAAAATAGAGAGTATCATCAGATTCACTATGATGAAAACCAATGGATTTCAAGTATGAATCCATTTTCTCATACTAATCCCTGGGTGCCTATTTGAGCCCATATAAAGCTTTTAACAATTTACACACTTTGTGTTCAACACCCACCTGTTCAAAACCTTGAGGTTGTTTCATATATACTTCTCACTGTAAATAACCATTTAAAAAAGCAATTTTAACATCCAATTGTTGTACTTTCTAACCATTTTGTGCTACTAAGGCAAGTACCATATGAATAGTGTGCCATTTGGTAGTTGGTGCAAATGTTTCCTCATAGTCAATACCTTCTTGTTGTGCATATCCTTTTGCAACAAGTCATGGCTTATGTTTATCAATGGAGCCATTTGATTTATACTTAGTCCTATAAACCCATTTACATTTGATGGGTTTAACATGTGGAAAGGATCAACTAAAAACCATGTATTATTGCTAAGTATGGAATCATACTCACATTTCATTGCCTGTTGCCAAACATGTTCAGTAGATGCCTCCTCAAAAGTGGATGGCTCAGAGGAAGAAGTAGTAACAACCATAGCATAGTTTACCTATTTTTGAGAATTATTGGGCCTTGTTAAACAAACTTCATCTACTTTCAAGTTAGAAAAATTACTTTGAGCCCATTTTGGATACTTAGTCAAATTATTCAAATTAGGGACTCTAGAATACTCATTATGTGCATCATTCGAAGGGGGCCTTAGAGAATTTTCAACAATTTCTAAATCATCAACCTATGAACTTATAGATGAAGGAGAGGAAAGTGAAGGAATTTGAGTTTCATACCATAACTTTAAAGAGTTATCCCCATTATTCAAACCCTTATCTCTTTTTGTATTTTCCCTCTCTAATCTATCAAGTTGAGAATCAATCTCTGCAGTGTTCATAGTCCCAAACTCATCAAATATAACATCTTGACTCACTATGAATTTGCCTGTATCTTATGCAAGCAAATGAAACCCATTTTTATCTTCAAAATAACCAAGAAAGATGCATTTTTGACTTCGTGGTTCCAACTTAGTTCTATGTTTAATAGGAACCAAAGTAAAACAAAGACATCCAAACACTTTCAAGTGTTAACTTTTGGTTTAAACCCATACCATGCCTCATATGGAGTTTGTCCCAAAAGTGCAACTGTGGGGGACCTGTTTCTCAAATACACTACAGTACCAATGGCTTCTACCCAAAACTTATCATCAAACTATTTATAGTGCAACATGGCACGTGCTATGCCCTATAAATTTCTATTCATCCATTCATATACTCCATTTTGCTATGGAGTATAAGCATTACTATATTGTCGATGAATGCCATGTTCTCAACAATAATCTAAAAATTCATTTGAGGTATACTCATCTCGATTATCTGAATGAAGAGTGACCAAATGTGAACCTATTTTTTTTGATGAAGTGTAACCAATCAACAAACTTAGAAAAAACTTTAGATTTGTTTTTCATAAAAAATACCCAAGTCATTCGAGAAAAGTCATCAATAAACAAGACAAAGTATCTACACCCACCAATGGATGACTTTTTCATGTCACATACATCACTATGAACTAACTGCAAACACTTGTTAGCTCTCTAAGATGACTGTTTAGGAATTTTTTTCCTGATTTTGTTTTCCCAAAACACATGACTCACAAAGAATACTATCTTTGTGAAAAGTGGGCAACCCATTCACTATACCATATCTCTAAAAATCCACTAAAGAGTGGATATTCAAATGTCCATAGCAGAGATGCCATAATCGCTATGTAGACATAGTACTTGTACTTGTGTCAACAACTATCACAAGTTCTATAGTGGGAGGAAGCACTTTACAATGCAATCTAACCAAGTTTCCATCTTCATATCCTGTATACATTGTTTTATAATCAACTTTCACTGAATTGATGTAAATGAGCCCATTTTCAAGCACAATTTGATAACCTTTCTTTTGAATAGTTACCAAAGAAATTAATTGTTTCTTCAATGTGGGAACATACCAAACATCCTCCAAGTATTTTATTGACCCATTAGGAAGAAGAATCTGAATAGATCCAAGTCCTAGTAGTGTATACATAGACTTATCTACTAAGGCAACTAGAGAGAGAGAAGCTTCCTTGAAAGACCAAAAGAAATCTCTCCTAAATGTCATGTGTTTGGTTGCTCCTGTGTCTAAAACCCATACATCTATGAGCTCATCTCTAGCCTCATATTCAATATAATCAATGTGCCCCAAAGTAGTGAATGCAGATTCATGGGCAACATTACTAGACTCATCATAGTCATGATCACCATATTAAGCAGAGTTAGACTTAGTATTTTTTTGTGGCCTCTAAATTTTATAAAAAAGAATCCTACATTGTGATGCAATGTGACCAATTTTTCCACATCTATGACACTGAATGTCTGATCTACCTCAACCTCTACCCCTATATGAGTTTTGGCCACATCCTTGATCACTTGTTTCATGTGATTGGTTAGATTATTAGTTATTTGAATAACCCCTACCTCTATTTTGATATCTGCCTCCTCTATAACCTCGACCCCCTTTATAACTATTTCCTTTATTGTTTTGATGCCTAAATGAAGATGAACTAGGCTTTGACTCTAAAACATGGGATTCTTCAATTTTCTTAGATTTCTTGGGAAGAGAGAGGTCATGTTGGATGAGCAACTCAGCCAACTTATCAAAGGTGATGCCTGTGATCTTGTCAGAGACATGAAACATTTCAACGAAATTCTTATAGGACCTAGGTAGTCCTTTCAAAGCAATAATGACTATGAGGTCATCATCTAGTTTTCCAAACCCAACCTTAGTGTACTCAATAGTGATATTTTTCAACTTAGACATATATTCTCCCATATCCCCATCTTCATCTAATGACAAAGTAAACAACTGCATATGAATATCTATCTTCTTATGCTTAGGTTTCTTATCATAAAAATCTAACAATGTTTTCCATGCAATGTAACTATGAGGAGAATTTTCAATATGAACATAAGTATCATGAGTAAAATATCATTTAATGAGAGCTAAGGCATTAGAATCATGTAAACTTAATACATATAATTTAGCCTGTTCTATTGGTAATGTGGGATTTTCATTCTTGACAATATCCCATAACTCATTAAAAACTAGTGAAGCCTCCATCAATCGTTTCCAATCAGAATAATTGGAAATTGTTAATCTATCACCATATGAAAGTAAATTTTGAATCTTCAACATCTTGAAATAAAATCAAGTGCAATAGAGAAAAGTGTGACAAAATACAAAAGAGATGAAACAAACATCACACTCACTACACAAGGCACTACTTCTTCGGGGTTTTTCACTTAACCTCTGCGTAGAGCAAAAAAGAAAAAACAAGAATTTTTGATGGGTTTTTCACTTAACCTCACCAAAAATCAATTGATTACACCCTTATTTCACTAAATTACATCCTTATTCCACCAATTACACCCTTATATCACCACAACAATGTAAAAGAAATAGAATTTAATTCCCCTTTTTCAATTTTTAAAACAACACAATACAATAAGTATGCGTTTCACAACTTTCAAGGCATACAAAAAGCAAATTTAAAAGGGAATATTCCTTTTATAAAAAGTATATTCTAAAGCAATTTCTTTCAAAAAGAAGGGACTTGAACCCTTGACCTCCTCTTTGCAAGCTTCTTACAAAATGAATTTAACCAATTGCTCGAAGAGTACTTTCAAAATATAATATGCAGAAACTTATACTTATGTTGGATTTTGTCTATGAGGGAAAAAATAAATAAATACATGTATGTAAATAAATCCAAGATTTTTCCTTTTTAACTTTCTTAGCCAAGCTTCCTCATGTGGGACCCATCTAAGGCAAATTTTTTATATCCAAAACTTTAGAAACATAAAAAAAATATTTTTAAGTTTTATTGCAACACCATTTTTGCTTGGAATGCCATGGCTGCTCCTAGAAATTTCCTCTACACCTGCTCTCACTCTTGTAGGCCATACAAATCCATATAGGTAGGATAAAAATGATTTTGGCTGAGTTTTTAGCAAATTTTTGAAGTAGTTTTTGCTGGGAATGATATCAAATTGTAGCAAGGGTGTTGGAAGGCTGTACCATAGGCCGTCCAAATATTTTTTTTCTAGATTTTCTTTTGAGGATTAAAAAATAGGGGTTTTAACTAGTTTAATAGGTGTTTATGAATTCAAAAGGGCTGAGAATGAATGCAATCAACAATGGCAGCCATAGATGAAAAATACAGAGGTTTTTAATAGGTAAACATGCTATACAAGTTTGTTTTTGAAAAGAAATAATGAATTTAATAACATTTAAATGCTAAGAAAGTCATTAATAATGACAGAGGAGGAGTTTGAACACAATTTAATGGAGTATGAATGGCTAAAATGACTAGATGGTCATATAAGAGAAATACATAGGTTTAAATGCAAAAGAATAATTGAAAAACTAAAATAATTTAATAATTTTTCAAATTTTTGACATTAAATTTAAACCAATAAAATATTTGCTTGATATGGCATACCTTATTTCATGCCATTTGATTTCTCATGAATTTGAATTTTCACCTTGCCTTCCTCTCAAATTCACCAATGCTCCTAAAATTCACTGTGCTAGACAAAACCATGCTCTAATACCACTGATAACTCCTTGAGCAAATAGTTTGAACCTTGTCTCTGCTTAGTGCGAGTGCACAAGTATTTTATTAATTTTCAAAAAACAAGTACATAAAGGTGCCTTTACTCCATTAACCCTTTTACATTGCAAACATAGATTATATAGATTTTACCCATGACTGATAAAACCAACTAATCCTATAACCAACTATTTACGAGAAATCAACCCTTAAGGTAGTTTTAATTAATAAACATAAAACATGAAAACTACCTAAAAACAAAACTAAGTAACTTTATTTTATGGGGGTGTATTTACTAAAAGATGCATGCCCCATTAACAATAATTATTTATTAACCTACCAAAAAATCTAGCCTAATGTTAAGACTTTGAAACAAGTCCTACCAGACTTATGGAATTGTAGGCTAGACCATGGTTTTACAATATCATGACTCTAGAGTCACAGTTTTGTAAAACTATGACTGTAGAGTCATGACTTTACAAAGATATGGATTAGAGTTTAGAGATATTATGAAACCATGAAATAAGAAATCATGGTTTTGCCTAACTGTGAGGTTAAATAAAATTGCAAGTCATAATTTGTGACATTGTCAAATTCGTTAGTTGGGGTATAAGTGTGAGTTGTGATGTTGTCAAAATTACCCATTTGGGCATATCATGTTTAGCAATTTTATCCTGATTTGGAAAAATGGGTAAGTGTGAGGAGGAGTTAGATGACTAGGGGGTTTGATTAGTTGTTAGTTGATGTGATTAGATAGTTGTTAGGGATGAGTTAGTGACTAGTTAGATGGGATGTAGGTAGTGAATGAGGACATGAATGGGATGGGTTTTTTTATTATATTAGGGATTTAACTAGATGAATGTTGTGCATGAATATATCAATACATTATGATTCTTATTCTTTTAATTTACTAAAATATTATTATTAGATAGTCAATGAATGCAAGGATTTTAGTGTAGAAGTTATTTTGAATTTATATTAAGAAATATTGTTGCTGTGAAACCTTAGTGAGATTGAAAATAGAGTTCCATATATATTTTCATTGGGAAATGCAAGGTTGTTGTTTACCTCATATTTTAGTGTTATTTAATCTCCTTGGCATATGTATTTTGTTTATATGTTTAAAATATGTCTTTCTCATCTCATTTTCATGATAAAGGTTTCTTATGTTAAAATCTCAACTTTTGGATTATTCTAGTTACTTTTTGTGTTTATCTATGTAGAGTTATGCTTTTTCTTTCCATTTCCCATTATATATTTCTTCCCTTCCATCACCTTTCCTTAAATTTATTTTTATGCCACCTTTTTGTACTTTATGATTAAAAGTACAAGCCCCATAGAAAGCACTTTTGTGTAAATAACTTTATTTCCCACATCACTTTTTGTTTTAAATAAAGGTAGGTCCTCTTGCTAATAGGAGAGGGACTTTGTACCTAAGTTGTTGATTGAAAATCCATCTTTTGTCCCCCTAGAAAATTTTTTAGCTAGTAGGTTCACTATCCCCTTTCAGTCTATACACCAATCCTTTTAGATTTTTAACCTCTATAACTAGATTATCATTTTATTTATGCACATGCTGAACACCCACATCGATTCAAAGGTATCCCTTATCCTTCATGCTAGTATGTATATCCCCACACATCTCCCCCAAATTGATACCCTTGATTTTTTACTTTCAAAATTTAATTCCTACATGGTATAATTAGCTTGCTTAGATTAATAATAGGTCATTAGGGGAAATGTACTTTAAGTCATTTTATAATTATGAGTTGAGTTAATTACTTTTTTGGATGACCTAATTCCTCCTTATATAATGTACTTTTTGTTTAATATTCATTAATGTAAATTTTTGTTGTGAAGATAAGCTTCTTCATTTTTTGAATTATCCTTTAGATTTCACTACGCCATATAGATTCAACCTTACGCATTCAACCCTATCTAGTTGATCTTTGATTCTGTCCCACTCTAACATGGTATCAGAGCTATGTTGGTAGACAAATCCATTAATTATGTTATGAGATCTTGCATTCTTTCTTGTTCTAGATTTTCATTGATTTCAAATTTCTGGGGTTTGATAGGGTTTCTCATAAATACATATAAATCTGTATACCTAAAGACTCTAAATGAAAAACGGATAGGTTCATTAGATTCAGGAGGTGGAAAAATGTTAGGAACCATTGTAAACATGACTTAGTTGCATGACAATACATTTTCAACAATTTTTGGAGGGTTTCAACACCATTTTTTGAATTCTACAAAAATACATACTTTTTAGTGACTTTGAGAAAAAACATTTTTGGGTTTTTCTAGGTTTGTCAAGAAACTAAGTGGGTCTCTATCAAATTTTGAACAAGTTATTTTGAATTCACATTTTTATAGGTTTTCTATTTTTATGGGATTTCAACCACTCATAAGGAGATTTGACAGTTGGTAGAATTTCCATAGTATAAAATAATGTCAGGTTTTAATAACTACAAAAGCACACTACGATTTCTACCCACCTTGTTTGCATGCACAATGACATCCTAAAGATCATAAAAATTAAGATAATGAAGAGTGACACTATTCATTTTTAAAATGAAAGCATATTTGGATGATTTCACTCACCCATCAATCACATCAATCAAAGTAAGAGAGGAGGGAACACCCAAAATAGGTCTTAGTCCCTAGTCAAATGGGAGTTAAGCCCCTGCTCACTTCCAACCAAAAACTACTTAACTTTTGCTCCAAAAGGGCATATGTTTTTTTTTGTGGGAATTTGATTCCAATAAAAATTCAATTTTTTTTTCACATCCATTTTTTTTAAAATTTTATAAAGTGGAGATTGCCCTTTCCATCTAAAACTTCAAATGCATATAAATTTTAGCCTATTGCTCTTTTTGAGGTGCCTTTTTTTTTAAAGTGCAAGTTTTTTAAAACTCTATATATTGATAATATTTTTATACTTATAAATTTGAACATATATATATTCAGGAGGTTTCATATTTCTAGTCTTTTAGCACACATAATTCAACATATACTTTCTTTCTACACCATGGATCTGAGTTCTATTCTGATTATTACACCATTCAACTATCACAAGTGTAAAGACAAAGTGCAAATCCTCTTGATGAGAAAAGGATTATACCAAATCATTATGGGTACAAAAAATAATTGACACTCAGGGTAGATAAGGTGAAGTGGTACAATAGAAGTGATGAAGCCTATAGTCTTTTATGCTTATCTATGTCTCTCAGCCTACTCTTTCATATTGAATCTGCCACTACTCTTAATGATGTTTGGTCTATATTAGAAAAACTCTTTAGGAAATAAGAAAATGAGAGGTCATGAGTTGGTTAATGAGCTCATCAGTTTGAGCCCAAGTAATTTTGGTATGGAATAAGACTTCTTCATAAAGTTCAAATCACTCAAGTTATAGTTAAAATTATGTTACATTGACAAAAAGGATGATCAAATAATTCTTTTCATCCTTCCCAAGTTGGGATCTAACTATTTTGTCTTCATTTGTACCTTCCATGCTACTAAGCATGCCACTAGAACTACATGGACTATGCCATTCTTAGATGAATTTACTATTGACTTCACTCAGAAGTAAGGCAATACTATTCAAATGGGTACATTTAAGTTATCTAAATCACATGCCTTAATTGTTAGTCATGAAAAATAGAATGATTATAATATCAAGAAGAATAATTAGAATAAGAAGGACCTAAAGAAAATATAGGGTTAAGAACATGATGATGATTTCAAATAATCAAAAAAGTCCTCTTAAAAAGGGAAACCTAAGAAATAAAGACTCACATGTGGCTACTGTAAGAAATCTAAGCATGATGATTCCAACTGTATGAAGAATTAAATTGACTAATTGAAAAAAATACTTGAGAAATACAATATCAATGTCCTCAAGTCTTCCAATCAAAGTTCATAAACATAGGAGTATTATAAGGCCAAAGAAAATAAAAAGGGAAAAGATAATGGAAAATCACTTGTTGTAGTTGCATCCAACCTTCTCCATGGGCAATTGATTCTAGTGCATCACACCACATGGATTAGTCATAAGACATGTTCTTGTCCTTAGAGCCTTGTTCTATGCCTTCCATCATGTTGGGTGATGATAATTTCATAGAAGTTGTAGCTTAAATTTTAGATCCAAATTATATTACTAATTTTATTAATAAAAACCTAAAACTTAAACACGTAAATAGGAATGGATAAAAGAGATAATCATCCCTATATGAATGTCCTTACCATCACTTTACCTCTTTATGGCTCCACTCCAAGATTGTGAATGGATTGTTTGATACAAAATTTGAAAATGTTGGATTACTTGCTTGATGTTGATAATGGATTCCAAATGGATGATTGAGCTTGAAAATGGCTTTGGATAGTGTGAGAAGCTATGCATATGCAAGATTATGGTAACAATTTGATAGTTTTCTAGGTTAGTTTGAAGGAAGGGGTGAACTTAGTTATATAGGTATGGAGGGAGAAATCAATGGCTAAAATTCAAATTTGAGCTATTAAGATCAATGGCTAGGTATTTTCCATGGTGAGTAATAAAACCCTAACTAGTGATTTTTGTAGTTAGATTTTGCATTTTTAGATGGATTTTAGTGGAAAAAGACATCGACTAAGTCACTTCAACAATACTATAACTGTCGATTGTGCCTTTAATTGTGACATTACCATCATGACTTATGACATTGTAGGCTAAACCATGGTTTGTAATATTGTGACTTTAGAGTCATGGTTTTACAAAATTATGACTCTAAAGTCATGACTTTATAAAGACATAAATTAGGGTTTAACAATATTATGAAACCATGAAAGAAGAAGTCATGGATTTGCCTAACTGTGAGGTTAATCAAAATCGTAAGTCATGATTCTGTGACTTTTTCAAAGTCTTTAGTTGGGGTATAAGTGTGAGTTGTGATGTTTTCAAAATTCCCTATTTGGGCATATCGTGTTTATCAATTTTATCTTGGTTTGGGAAAATGGGTAAGTGTGAGGAGGAGTTAGATTACTAGGGGGTTTGATTAGTTGTTAGTTGATGTGATTAGATAGTTGTTAGGGATGAGTTAGTAAATAGTTAGATGGGATGTAGGTAGTGAATGAGGACATGAATGGGATGGGTTTTTTTATTATATTAGGGATTTAATTAGAGAAGTTAGGGGATAGGTGAAAGGTGTAGGTTAGTAAAGATTGATGTTAATGTGGTATGGGGTTACATATGTTAGATAGTTTAGATAATTTTAGTGGGATAGGGATTATGTTAGGATAAGATAATATCGAGGTAGCATTGAGGGGGAGTAGTTAGATGGATTAGGACTAGTAGATAGGGTAACATAGGTGAGTGTCAATGGCAATTATGGATGTGGAGGGGATAGGCCAGGGTAGGCATATGTACAAAAGATAGATTGGATAGGAGAATTAGGTGGTGTATGTGATATAGGAAAAGTATCATGTGGGAGATGGAGTGATAGGTGGATTTGTGATTGGTGTAGGAGGACCTAGGAGTATGGCATCACAATCTTGGTGTTTGAAGGTTCTCATGAGATGCATTTATTGATAGAGTTAAAGTTTGAGGTATTATAGCTAGTTGGTCTTGATGCTATACCTACGATGCCCATGATATAGAAAGACTGAGATTTAATTATGGCCCTAGTACAACACTAGCATTTTGAGACCAACATATTTTATTTTGTCATGGGGAGATGATAGTCACCCTAGAGGATGTCTATAGGATCTTTCATCTACCTATGTGAGGAGATAAGATATACTAGAGATCACATACATTAGCCCAAATAGTACATTAGTTAGTCAGAGGATTACAAGTGGGGGTACATGATAGACACATTGATATCGATAGATGTTTATGTGAGGGGATAATTGATAGATTAATATTGGTTAAGATGTCTCTTATTATCAGTATTATCCTACCAAACAAGAGTGACCAATGGTTTTATATAGGCCTAAGGGATGTAGTTGCTGATATGGTTCAAGATTTTTGAGTGTTTACTTAGAGACCTATTGTAATTGCACACTTATATAAATAACTACACTTGGGTGCTTATAGAGGAGCTACTAGCTTTGGACCTTGTATATTTCTTTAGATCTAGAGTTGGGATCACATTTCTAGCTAATGACCATTAGGGACACTAACAACATGCCAACCACATCAACCCATGGTATTGTTAGATGGTGAAGCTTGATCTTATTTTAATGCCTAGTTCTTAACAGGGGGTGTGGGGGGAAACTCCCCTTACTATCATTATTGTGGGGGTCCAAGGGGGTGACAACCTATTTTGGAGCCTCCATGATAAGGGTTCGAGGGAAGTAACCCTAAAAAAAAATTAGTTAAAAATGCACTATAAATTATTGTAATTTTCTAGTAAATCTAGACTATTCACTATTAGGTTATAGATCTAATGGTTAAAATTATGTTTGTGCATTTTTTCCCTATATGTAACTCTCTTTTTGATATGAGGCATTGTAATTATGGAAGCATGATGTATACAAGTGAAGATGATATTGTAATGGTTGTATTGTAGGGTTTTTGGTCCTTCATTTATTGGACTAAATAATAAGAAAGACTAGCTATTTTTGTGTGGACGTAGCCCATATTAGATGAACCATGTTAAATCTGTCTCTCTATTGTGTTGTATTTTTTTTGAATTTTTTTTGCATCTTTAATTCATTAATATTGATTTGTATTTTGTATTCCTAAAAATTGGTATTAGAGTCAAAGGTTTATTTGGTAGATAAACTTGCAAGAAAAGAGGGTTCCTAATTTGAGTGGGAACAATGGCAAAAAAAGGCAAGTTTAAGGTCAAAAAGTTTAATGGCCAAAACTACCAACTATGAAAGATACAAACGGAGGAATATCTATATCAGAAGGATATTTTCCTACCATTGGGTGGAATAATAAATAAGACATCAATTGTGAAGGATGAAGATTGGGAGGTTCTTGATAAAAAGGCACTAGGAACAATACGACTGTGCTTGGAAGTGTTAGTGGCCTTCAATATTTCAAAATAAAAGACAATGATAGATGTGTTTAAGGAATTGGATAGATTGTATGAGAAACCCTCAACCTCCAACAAGGTATTTCTTATGAAGTGTTTATTTAATTTGGAAATGTTAGAAGGTGGGTTTGTTGCTGATCATTTAAGTGAATTTAACATGGTCACAAATTAGTTAAGCTTTGTAGGAGTAAATTTTGATGATGAGGTTAGGGCTCTTTTGATTCTGTGATCATTGCCAAAAAGTTGGAATGGATTGGTCATGGATGTGAGTAATTCTATCTCTAGTTCAAACACTTTAAAGTTTGATGATGTTATGGGTGTTATTCTTAGCAAGGAAATACAATGGAAAAGCACAGGTGAGGCATCAGGTAATGCTTTGACTATGAAGAATAGGGGAAGATAAAAGGATAGAGGAAAGAGCCTAGGGAATTGTAGTAGTTGAAAAAAGGTAGATCTAAATCCATAGGAATGTTGGTGTGCTAAATTTGTATGAATAAAGGACACTTGAAGAAAGATTGTTGGTTTCAAAAAAGAAAACAAGGAGATGGACAACAAGATAAAATCCAAGAAAAAAATGTAGTAGGTGATGTTTTATAAGATGTTTTAATCCTTTTTAAAGATAATATTAATGATTCTTGGGTGTTAGATTTAGGGGATTTATTTCGTGTTACACCCCATAAGAAATATTTTCAAGACTATGTTCAAGGTGATTTTGGAGAAGTTTACTTGGGTGATGGTGAACCCTGTAAAATTTTAGGAAAGTGGAAGATACAGATAAAATTATAAAATGGAAATAAATGGTTTTTGAAAGAGGTGAGGTATGTTCCTAAGTTGAGAAGAAATATAATTTTAGTAGGGCAGCTGGGAAATGAGGGTTGCACGATTACATTTGTAAAAAAATCATGGAAGGTCACTAAAGGATCACTGGTGATAGAAAAAGGAGAAAAGTTAGGTACAATATATTTATCTAATGGTAATGTTAACACTTTTATTGATTTATCTTCTATAGAAGTAGATACAAATTTATGGAACCATAGACTTGGGCATATGAGTGAGAAGGAGATGCAAGTTCTCCTCTCAAAGAATTTGTTGCCAGATTTTAAGAAGGTGGATTTGGAATTCTGTTGAGCATTGTGTGTATGGAAAACATAAGAGAGTCAAATTTATTAGAGTTGGGAAGATAAATAAGGATGGAAAGTTAGAGCTTGTGCATACAGATGTATAAGAACTGGCTTAGGTATCATCCCTTGGTGGATATTATTATTATGTTACTTTTATTGGTGATGCAACTAGAAAAACTTGGGTTTATTACATACAAAAATTGATGTTTTTGATACTTTTAAGAAATGGAAAGCTTTGGTTGAGAATGAGATAGAAAATAAGTTGAAGTGTGTTAGATCAGACAATGGAGGTGAATATTATAGTAAGGAATTTGAAAATTAATGTTCATCCCATGGAATTCACACAGAGAAGATGATTCCAAAAACACCACAACAAAATGGTGTGTCAGAAAGGATGAATAGAATAATCATGGAACATGAGATTACATGCAGGGTTACCCTTACAATTTTGGGTAGATGCTATGGATACTATTGTTTACTTAATAAATAGAGGGCCTTCAAGTCCTTTGGATGGTGGCATTTCAGTTAAGCATGGGCAGGTAAAAGGTGGATTATTCATTTTTAAAGACTTTTGGTTGTGAAGCATTTGTCCATATTGATAAATAAAATAGAACCAAGCTTGAAGTAAAATCCAAGAAATATACTTTTATTGGATATGGAGTTAATGATTTTGGTTGCTATTTATGAGATTTTGAAAATCACAAAATCATTAGGAGCAGAGATGTGATCTTTAATGAGAAGGTCATTTATGAAGATCAGTTGCAGGGAAAGAAATAAGAAAAGCCAAATATAGAGCATGTAGTACTTATCAAAATCATAGGAAATAAAATTCCAAAAGTGCTAGAAAATCATAATGTGAAATAAATACAACAAAAAGAACCTCAAACTCTTGAAAGTGTAGTTAGAAGATCTACTAGAGTAAGTAGACTCCCTAAATGATACTCTCCACTTTATTATTTATTATTGACTGATGGTAGTGAGCCAAAAAGTTATGAAGAAGTAATGCAACAAAAAGAAGTGGGATCAAGGCATGAAAGAAGAGATGGACTCCTTGGTACATAACCAAACTTGGGATTTGGTTTAGTTTCCCGTAGGTAAAATAGCATTGCAAAATAAATGGGTTTATAGGTTGAAGGAAGAATATGGAGGCAAAAAGAGGTACAAGGCCAAACTTTTTGTAAAGGGGTTTGCACAAAAGAAAAGTATTTATTTTGATAGAATATTTTCTCCATTTGTAAAAATGACTTCCATAATAATTGTTTTAAGTTTGGTAGCAGTGCAAGATTTGCACCTTGAATAATTAAATGTGAAGACTGCTTTCCTTCATGGTTATTTGGAGGAGGAAATATATATGGAACAACTATAAGGATATAAAGTAAAAGGTAAGGAGAAAATGGTGTACAAGTTGAAGAAGAGTTTGTATGGTCTAAAGCAAGCTCTAAGGTAGTGGTATTTGAAATTCGATATGTTTATGATAGAACAAGGTTATAGTAGATGTCATTCTGACCACTGTGTCTATTTTAAGAGATAGATAATGGTAGCTATATTATCTTTTTATTATATGTAGATGAAATTCTTATTTCAAGGTCTAACATGTAAGATATAAATGATATTAAAATAAAATTAGAAAATTCATTTGAAATGAAAGATTTGGGTGTTGCAAAGCAAACGCTGGGTATGAGAATAACAAGAGATAGGAAAAATAGAAAATTGACATTATCTCAAGAAGATTACATAAAGAAGGTGTCAGTCAGGTTCAGTATGCAAGATGCAAAACCTGTAAGTACACATTTAGGAAGGAACCTCAAATTAAGCAAGGAATAATGTCTTAAAATACAAGAAGAAATCAATTACATGTCTAAAGTTTCATATGCTTTAGCAGTTGGAAGTTTAATGTATGATATGGTATGCACAAGACTAGATATTGCTCATGCAGTGGGAGTTTTCAGAAGGTTTATGAATAATTCAAGAAAAGAGCACTAGGATGCAATCAAGTAGACTCTCAGGAACTTGAGAGGGACCATTGATAGACAATTATGCTATGAAGATTTAAATGTTACCTTATAAGGATACATTGATGTAGACATGGATGGATATTTAGATGGTAGGAGGATCACCATAGATTATGTTTCTACTGTTGGTGATACAATAATTAGTTGGATTTCAAAAATTTAGAAGATAATTGCTTTTTTAACTATAGAGGCATAAGACGTTATAGCTATAGAAGCTATCAAAGAGATGATATGGATGTAATGGTTCATGGAAGAGTTGAGGCATAAGTAGGAAGATTGAAAGTTATACAGTGATAGCCAAACTAGGATTAATTTAGCAAAGAACTCAACATTCCACTCAAGAACCAAACATATACAAGTCAGGTATCACTTCATTTATTTAGTTTTAGAGGATGGTCAATCAAAAGTTGGAAAAGATCCATATGAGTTTGAATCTTATAAATATGCTAATAAAGGTAGTCACTAAAGAGAATCTAGAGAGTTGTTTAGCTTCAATATGTCTTGAAGGATAACAAGGAAGATGAGAAACATGTCAAGGTCAATGTTTAAATAAAATTCCAAGGAAGAGTTGTAGTAATGGACTCATAGCAATCAGTCTCCAAGTGGGAGATTGTTGGATGGTAGAGCTTGATCTTATTTTAATGCCCATTTATCGATAGGGGGTGTTAAGGGGCAATGCCCCCACTATGGTTACCCCCCTCAGTGCCATTGAATAAAAAAATACTTAAAAATGCACTATAAACTATTATAATTTCATAGTAAATCTAGACTTTTCACTATTAGGTTACAGATTTAATGGTAGAAATTATGTTTGTGTATTTTTGACTTATATGTAACCCTCTTTTTGATATGAGGGTGTTGTAATTTTGGTGGCACGCTATATATGAGTGAAGAGGATATTGTAATGGTTGTATTGTAGGTTTTTTCCCCTTCATTTATTGGACTGAATAATAAGAAGGTCTAGCTATTTTTGTGTGGACGTAGCACATATTGGGTGAACCATGTTAAATTTATGTCTCTATTGTGTTGTATTTTTTTGCATTTTATTTTTGTGTTTAATTAAATAATATTGATATGTGTTCTATATTCCTAACAAGTCTTTAGGTGGTATATATTATTTGGAGTGTAATAAGGCCATGTTAGAGAGAAGCATTTTTACAAAGATGCTTTTGATACCCTATACCTAGAGAATATTACTTGGATGATGTACATAGGATTTCAATTTGGATGGGATGATGTTGAAGTGACCTTGTACATGCTCATCAAGTGCTACTTGATGGGGTGATGAGATATAGTTTTTGAGAGGTATCAATTGACCATGTGCAATGATAGTTTGGATTTATTCAAGATGTTCATGGAGTAGAGTACTTGTTCACTCAAAGTGAGCAAGAGAGGCCTCAATGGGGGAGGCCAGTGGATAGGGTTGGCACACGTATCAATTACATTATCATTCCCTAATGTAATGGGACTATTCTAGATCTAGGTATGACTATAACATATGCAGCTTGGTGGAGACCATAGATTCCTATCAGATTGACCCATCCTAGAGTTGTGGTTCAACGAGGAGTGGTTAGGGGGGTATTTTAGGTGTAGGCCAAAATTTAGAGATGGATGAGGTAGGCACTTGCTCAGAATGGATATGATGGTCATGATGGTCAAGAATCCATGGACATAGACATAAGAGATGGTGATTAGGCAATGATGATAGGATAAATGGGGTTATAGATATAGACCTAGGCACAGGTTTGACCACAAGTGAAGCCATAGGTATAGAGGGATACATAGGTTGGAGGTAGTGGTGGTGCAAGTCCTTCTTAGTAACCTTTGATGGAGGATGAGGGAAAATTATTAGCAAAATTATAGATGGATATTCAAGCCCATTTATTAAAGATTCCTAGGATTATGTGAGAGGGACCAGCTATAGGCTCAACTTTAGTTGATGATAGCATAGAGAGATGGACAACTAGCCTAGGCCCAGGGGAAAGTGACTGCATTATAGGGATAGGTCACATCTTTGTCGACATAGGTAACTTAGAGGGATGGGTATCTGACCTAGGCCCATGTACAGGTTATAGGTGTGCAAACATAACTTATTGTAGCATAGGCATGCATATATAGCTACTTTATAAGGCTAGATATAGAGCAAAGATGCCTATATCATAGGATTTGAGGGCCAGATTACATAGATACAAGCATGAATTAAGGTTTTGATTGGGGAGGTAGAGATGGTCAAGAGGGCCAAGGATGAGGTAGATCAGGTGATGAACACACACTAGATGGCTGATGTGATGAACAACATTATCAGGTTGACCTATGAGGCATAATATTACTGTACACTATATGAGGTGGTAATACCAATTAAATGATGTGCAAATTCATTTTGATCCAATTCATCTCAGTCAGTTCATCAGCCTTCTAGGGGAGCAAGAGGACCACCAGGGTCACCAAGACCACCAGGACCACAACCATGAGCATTGACATGTATATTGATGTGTAGGGGATTTTTGTATTATTATCTCTTTCTTTCCCTATAGGCCCTCAATATTCTATCTTATTTTTTTGACATAGAATCCATGTGGACTGTACATTCAATATATATATATATATATATATGATGAGATGTTGTAGATGATGTGTTATGTGTATATTGATGTATGGATGATGATGTTATTGATATACATGTTATTTTTGGATTTACATGATGTGATTAGATTAGATGTGATGAATCTTAATTATATTTATGATGTGATGCTTTATATGATGCAATGTGATGGATGTACTCATTTTATATTTTATTGATGATGTGATGAATGTTACAAACATGTTGCAATGCTTACATTTATTTTTGTGATGTAGATATTATGATGCCTAGACATTAGATGTATTATGGATATGATTTGATGTTATATGACATTTTTATTTGATGTGATGGATGCACAGTGTTTTAAATTTATGATGCAATTCAAAAAAATGTGATGGATTTATATAATTTTATTTTAGATGGTGTTTGTAAAGAGGAACACATATTGGCGATCAAATGAACTATTTTATTATGAATAAGATAATTACACATATAGTGCAATAGACTCCTAAAAACTAGGAGTTAACACATATCACTCCTAAAACTATTCTAAAAAATCCTATTTTCTAGAGTTTCATATGAATACTCTGATTATTATAACTTACTATTTACATATCAACTTATTTATTTTATTTTAACACACACAAATGAAGCACTAATCCTTATTATTACCTCCCTTAGTGCTGAAATAGGGTGAGGAACAATATTAATAAAGATAGTATTCATCATTTTTATGTTCCACTTCCTCATTGTCTAAGGAAGAACCACTTTCTCCTCGATCACTTTCCTTTATTGCTATTGTCATTGATTTGTCATTCACTTTTCCATATAGAATATCTTGTGCTCTTTGTTTGTAGTTCAAGACAACATGGCCTAGCTTATTACAATAAAAAACAAATGTATTTATCTTTCCTAATCACATGTTTGGATTTTTTTAAGGAATTATTGGACTTGATTTGAGAGATCATCACTTCTTTTTTTGAAGCTTTGCTTCCTTCAACAAACAATGAAGAAATGACATTTTGAAAACTTGGATTTATCTTACTTAAGGTGAACACCACATGTGACATACTGTTGGGCATGCTATTGAGTAATATTGCTTTTGCATCATTTTCTTTGATGTCTTCTTCTATCCTTGCCAACTGGTTTATCAGTGAATGAAATTTACTAATGTGGGATACTATATCATCTCCTTCTTCCATTTTCAAATCATATAATTTTTGCTTCATGGTTATCTCTGCATTATCAACTTGTGAACCAAATAAAGTATTTAGTGATTCAAATACTTGTTTGGAAGACTTTTTAAAGTCCACATGATGTAAGTATGGTTTTGATAGACCAAGGCCAATAGTGGCCAAAGCCTTTTTATCTTTGATTTTCCAATTTTGAGATGCATCCACATCTGTGGGTTCAGTAATAGTTCCATATACAATATCCCAAAGTTATTTCTCTATCAACAACAACTGTATGTGGATTTTCCATGTATGGAAATCTTAGCCATCAAATTTCTCAATCTGAATTAATTTTTCCATATTACTCTCCCTTACTTTTGATTTATTGGACTAGACATCAGTTTAAAAGATAATGTATCCTTACAATAATAATGACTCTTATTAGTTTTGATGATAACACTAAAAATAAAATAATTTGACTATTTTTTTATAATATTGATATTTGATTATTAGACTAGACTTTAATTTATAATAGAGCAAAATAAAGCTATCATTAAAAATCAAAACAAATATTATAAAGATAACTAAAACCTATAAAAAAATGATAGACTTTGTGAAAGAGTTGAATAATTTTAAACCTAAAATCTTAAAAAAAATTTGGAAACCAAAATCCCTATGCAATTTTGGGTAGATAGTGGTGGTGAGCTAGGTGGCATACAATAGTGAAAATTAGAGAACGATGATCGAGGTGGATGGTAGTTGAATGAATTAATAGCTACAATGGCATGGGGTTGGATGTAACACCATCGATAGTTTGAGAAGTTGAAGGATTGATGTAATAGATGAGATCATTATGAGTTGCCTAAGTTACAAATAGGTGTGTCAATGCCATTTGTATGACCATATGAAGACTATAGTGGAGGAGTCTAAGATGGAAGATTGTACTGATATTCACATGCATTTGAACTCACATCCAATGAAGCTCTAATCCATTGGTTTTCAATAGAAAATGGTGAGTTTATAATGGACCAAGTCATTTTGCATAGAGTATAATATGTGAAGGGGATGAGACTCATAGTTCAAAATGTATGGATCAAATGCCAAATGTTGAGATATATCACTGGGGATACCTATTAGATCTAACTTGAATGTTGAGCAGAGAATAATTAGCAAACATCTCACCAATTGAATAAATCTCTACATCTATGAACAAGGCTCAATAAAAATCAATAAATGAGGTGATTTAAAGAGGGGTCAAGCTTAGGGAGCTTAGTAAAATAGATCTTTGATTAGAATATATTGTACACAGTTTGAATCAAATACTTCACCTATCAAATGCAATGTATGGAGGTGATATTCTTTGCTATCAAAACTACAATAAACTATAAATATATAAATTTTTTAAAAATACTACCAATAAAAAATTATAGCGGTTTGCACTGCACATTAATTGACAAAATAAAAGTAATGATATCTCGAAAGATAAGAGAATTATACGTGGTCTACACTCCAAAACCTTATGATGAACAAGATCCAAAATATAGAGGTCTAGGAACCCATTCTGATACCAGATAAAGAGGAACACAAATCATTGATCAAATGAATTATTTTATTATGAATAATATAATTACATATATAGTGCAATAGAATCCTAAAAACTATGAGTTCACACATATCACTCCTAACAATATTCTAAAACCTCCTATCTTCTAGAGTTTCATACGAATGCTTTAATTATTATAACTTACTGTTATCATATCAACTTATTTATTTTATTTTAACACATACACATGAAGCACCAATCCTTATTTGTTTGATGAGATGTGTTGGTGGATTCATATGTTTATGGGCTTAGTGATATTTTGGATTTATTTCATGATGTATATAATGCAAATGTTGAGAGATGATTATAACTCTTAGATGATGTTAGATAGATGTGATGTGGTATATGCATATGATGTGGATTTTATATTTTATTTTACCATGTTTGATGAATGGGATAATGAAAAATAATCCCCATTGGATTCATTATATCTCATATGTTTTGGTAGGAATCCTCCTACACCATGGAGATGGGATGGGATATGATTAGGTTGTGCTTAGGATAGAGATAGGTTAGACAGGATGGGGATAGTTGGGATAAAACATGGGATAGGCTCAAAGGTAATAGGATGAGTGGTGAGTTTGGAAGCCATCAAAATGTTTGTAATCTAGTTTTATATTGCACCATTGAGACATGTTCTAGTGACATGAGAGGCCAAAGACACATTACAATAGGTGCGTAAAGGGGAAATCCATTTGATAAGTGACCTTTTATAAATAAACATTTGAGGTCCACCCATACCATCCTTATTCCCAAAAAGTTAAGAAAATGAAATATATACAAACTAGTATAAGACATTGATATGAATAAACAAACATTCAAGCAGACAAAAAAATATATACAAGACAATATATAATTTTAAAAGATAATCAAACTATAATAGGATAAGGGATATATAAATGGATGATGATGTGATGATTATAAACAAGGGGCTTGAATGGCAGGTAGATGTTATGTACACATGATACGTCATGCCCAAAAATGTTTTCACATCAGGATAAAAGTTCAATTGAGGCTCAAGAGTAATCATAAAATGGGGGTTAAGATGACCCCTAGGGATTCAGTATCATAATGTATGCTACAAATCTAAAAGTGAAAACTTATGCCTTTTGACCCTTTCATAATGACAAAATTAGTGGGAATGTGTGAATCATAGTCTTAAGGATAGAAAGAGACAAATAAGGATGAGATTTCATCTTGGTGCTAAAAGGAGATGCAATTGTCAAAGAAGACTTTGATGGGATGACAGGATAGGGAGTAGTGATAAGGATGTGATAGGACTTTGGGACATATATATGTCAGATATGGATAAGTGACTCTAGAGGACTACCCCAATAAATATTCTCACTCAACAAACAATGTTGTCATCCTTTGACTAAAACACTATGGCTCATGTTGTTGCATAAGAACCTATGATTGATGCCCTCTGTTAAGACTAGGGTCAAGGTTATTTTAACATAATGCCAAAAATTGCTTTTCATCATGGTACTTGCCCAAGGCATGATCCACATCCCTTCTTAGGGATACGTCTCCCTGTTGAGGCAATCATCGCACGCCACGTGTCTAACCAAGAATTGCCTCAAGTGCTTTAATGGCTAGCCTATATGGAGATCTAGAAGAGGACCCAAATCACTCTAGAGGTTTTGGCGTGATGGCCAGTCCTTTTATTGGTATCAGAGATAGGTCTTGAGGTCGAGACCCATGGAAGCTAGTGGGCATGATCCACATCCCTTCTCAAGGATACATCTCCCCACTGAGGAAATCATTGCACACCATGTGTTTGATCAGGAATCACCTCGGGTGCTTCATTGGTTAGCCTCTATGGGGATTTAGAAGAGGACCCAAATCACTCTAGAGCTTTTAGCATGATGTCCAGTCCCTGTATTGGTATCCTAATAGAGGGATTGGCCATCATACTAAAAGCTCCAGAGTGATCTAGGTCCTCTTCTAAATCCCCATATAGGCCAGCCACTGAAGCACCTGAGGTGATTCTTGGTTAGACATGTGGCATGTGATGATTGCCTTAGCAGGGAGATGCATTCCTAAGAAGGGATGTGGATCATGGCCACTAGCTTCCATGGGTCTCGACCTCGAGACCTAGCTCTGATACCAATAGAAGGACTAGTCATCATGCCAAAAGCTCCAGAGTGATTTGTGTCCTCTTCCAGATCCCCATATAGGCTAGCCATTGAAGCACCTGAGGTGATTCCTAGTTGGACATGTGGTGTGCAATGATTGCCTCAATAGGGAGATGTATCCCTGAGAAGGGATGTGGATCATGCCCACCAGCTTTCATGGGTCTTTACCTCGAGACCTAGCTCTGATACCAATAAAAGGACTGGTCATCACGCTAAAAGCTCTAGAGTGATCTGGGTCCTCTTATAGATCCCCATATAGGCCAGCCACTAAAGCACCTGAGGTGATTCCCAATCAAACACGTGACATGTGATGATTACCTTAGCAGGTAGACGTATCCCTAAGAAGGGATGTGGATCAAGGCACTAGAAGACCAGTTTTCACCATTGGATGAATTTGTTTTTGACTATTGAGGAGATGTGATGGAGTCAGTGGACTAGGGTATGCCCTAAGAGTGGGGACTCATAGATGGAAGATGGTAGAGCGTGTTAGGTGTATAAATGCTTCAAATGCATGATATTCATGGGATCATCAAGATCTTCACCATCTATTGTATCCAATTTATAAGCTCCAGACCCTAACTTGGCAATGATGATATAAGGGCCTAGCCAATTAACTTCAAACTTCCCCTTCTTATCCCTATATGCATTAGTATTTTTTGGTTTTCCTTTAGGACTAGGTCATTGACCTTGAATCCTCTAGATTGGATATTTTTATGATATTGGACTTTCAATTTATTTTGATAAGCTCATAAATGATCAAGGGCCTTCTTATGTTTCTGATCAATAAATTCCAGTTCTTGTAAGCACTCTTATCTACAATTATGTTCAGTGATGATGCCCCTTAATGAGATTGAAAAGGGGGGGAGTTCTACTTCCATTGGTAAGATTACTTCTATCCCATAAACTAAGGCATACAAAGTGGCCCTAGTAGGTGTGTGGATGCTTTAATAATAAGACCACAAAGATGGATATAGTTATAGGTGCCAATTCCTACCTACCTAATTAACTATCTTCTTCAAGATTTTGATGAGGGTCTTATTAGTTGCCTCAACTTGTCTGTTACCCTAGGGATAATAGGGAGAGGCAAAATGCTACTTGATGTTATATGTATGACATAAGGCCTTAACTTCCTAATTTTTGAATGATTTACCATTATTTGAGATGATGTTGGTAGGTATGCCAAAGTGGTAAATGAACTAATTGAGAATAAATTTAGAGATTTGGAGGCTTGTAGTATAGATTAGTAGCATCACTTCTACTCATTTAGTGAAGTACTCCATTGCTGTGATAATGAACTTGTGACCATCTGATGATGTTGGATTAATCTTGTTGATGAAATCAAGGCCCCATATGGAAAATGGCCACTAACTCATGATGGGTTATAATTATTATGCAGGGGCATGAATAAGATTCCCATGCTTTTGACAAGCAACACACTTATGAATGTATTGACAAGAGTCTTGTTCCATGATTGGTCAATAATATCTAATTCATAATAGTTTCTTAGCCAGGGCCATTCCACTGATGTGGCCACCACATAGACCATCATGAACCTCTTTGATCATGTGAGAAGCTTCATCCAATGTTAGGCATCTCAATAGAGTCCTATTATATCCCCTATGAGAGAGTGTGTTGTTGATAATTATGTAACATGAGGTGTAATGAATGCAGGCTTTATGTTGGTGGTGGTTAAGGTTAAGAGGGAGGATGTTTTCATGGAGGTACCTATAGATTTCATGGTACGAGGGAAGACTAGTATAATTGATGTTGAAAATTTGAAAATGAGCCATAGACTGATGTGTTAGGAGAATCAGATGCTCATTTAGAAAATTCCCTTCCAAAACATCTTCATGGAGGTTAATAAGAGAGATAATGGTGGCCATTAAATCAACTACTTTGTTACTCCCTTGTGGTCCTTGCTCAAATGTTATTGAATAAAAATTCTACTTCAATTGATCAAATAATTATTTATATGGGAGAAAAATTTCATCCTTTATCTATAACTCATCATTAACTTACTTGATTATCATTTGTGAGTCATTGAAAACTTACAGATGCTGATTATTCCAGTGGATGGATAGATAAAGTTTGACAATAAAAGATTCATATTATGAAATGTTATTAGTGCATGGGAAGGTGAGGTAGAAGGATTTGGGAATTAGATCACCTTATGGGGTAAGGAGGAGGATGCCTACCCCTGATCCATGTGTGGTGAATGAGCCATCAAAATATAATTTATAGCTACTTGACTCTAAAGTACTCATTATAAACTCATCCAAGAAATTTGTTATAAGGGAATCATTCACTTCAAGTGGTGCTTTAGCTAATTGGTCTGCTACGACTTGTCCTTTAATGAATTTTTGAATAACATATTTGATATCAAATTTTCTAAGATGAATGATCCATTTGACCATTCTTCCAATAAGATCTAATTTAGATAGTAAATACTTGAGGGGATCAACCTTGGCATTGAGCTAGACTTGATTATTGAGCATGTAGTGCCAGAGCTTCTTTGAGGCAAAAACCATGGCTAAACATGCCTTCTCAATTAGAGTGTAGTTTATCTCATAAGATATTAGTGTATAACTAAGATAATATATTGCTTGTTCCTTACCTTAATCATTATGTTGTGTTAGGAGGGCACCTATTACACATAGAGTTATATACAGGAGTAAGGGTCTTCCTAAGATAGGAGGTGACAAGATATGTGGGTTGGCCAAGTATTGTATGAGATTATCAGAAACTTGTTGACACTTAGAGTTCCAATTAGAATAGTTCCATTCTTTAAGAGAAGGGTGAAGGGGTGACACTTATTTGCAAGCTAAGAAATAAAGCACTAGATGGCTTATAATTTTCCCTGAAGAATTCTAAGCTGCTTGAGATTGTGAGGTAGAGGCATTTACGTGATTGCTTTTACTTTGGTTGGGTTGATTTCTATGTGTCTTCTCAAAACTATGAATCCCAATAAATTTCCTGAAGTAATACCAAATACACACTTCTTAGGATTTAGTCTAACTTTTTACTCTCATAATCATTCAAAGAATCTCCTTAGGACAATATAATGTTCTAACCTTAGTCGGGACTTCCCCAAAATGTCATCCACATAATCTTTGACGATGTCATGCATCATGTCATGGAAAGTGACTATCATGGCCTATTATTAAGTTTCATCAATATTTTTAAGGTTGAATGGCATGACTTGATAGAAAATTATTCCCCATGGAGTGATAAAAGCTATTTTATGTTGGTCCTTAAGTGCAATTTTAATTTGATTATTGTTTTAGTTAATTTCACTCATTTCTTAGTTTTCAAAGTAAAGTAATGAAACTAATAAATAGGTTGTGTAGAAGAATACTTGGTAAAGTGAGTGCATGAATTCAAATGATAGTGGTAAATCCTCTTTGGCTTGGAAGGAATAACCTATAGATAAGAAATACACTTGAAAAGGGGTTTTTTAGATGGATGGTTGAGTGGACTGCCTAGTGTGAGTTAGATCCAAGAAGCGTATTACTTGATAGGAGGCTATCAATCTACTATTATGATTATTAACTAATATAAATTGAAAGAAAGGATACTTGCACTTAATTATAAGAAAGTAATACATGCAAGACATAGAAAATAAATGCTTGTTTAAAGAAAACAACTAAAATAATAAAAGTGGGTCAATTACATATGCTAAAATGGTCAGGGTCTGGTCCATAAAATCAAAGAAGTCACAGTTATCAGGTAGCAACAAAGAAAATTAGGTTTGATTGAGGTAAAGGGGTTGAAAATAGCTTGCTATATGTTCTACAATAGTTAACTAATGATGGTTAGGTGGACCAGCTATAGTTGGGATAACTGGTGTTGGTTCGGTAATTGGTGATGGTTGAGGTAAATATCAGTAGTTGGGCTAACTATTGATGGTTGCCTGTGTGTTCTAGGAGGATATTTTAGTAGAGTTGTAGAATGATGAATAGATAAGTAGGGGTTTTGATATAGGTCTATAGGATGGAGAATAACATGTTAAGAGGTTTGATTAGGGAAAGGAGGTTAGAAATAAGATGAAACAATGGAAATAATCATAAAATACCTATAACTTGATTGTCGAGGGCTAAGGTAATTTGGTTAGAGTGACAATACTTTAGCCTTTGAATGTGATTCAGAAAGGGGTTTGGGTCTCCAATGTCATTGATTGCTTACTAAAGAGATGTTGGATACCTACACAAGAAAATATGATAGCCTGAACATGAATTTTTTTGGATCCCTTTCACTTCCTCCTCTTCTCCTTTTGTAGGATGAAGTTGCTAATTAGGATGGAGGAAGTTACTAATTTGATAGGGGGATAAAGTTGCTAGTTTATGTCATTTTAAAGTTGATTTGATTCACATAAAAGAATTTTATAAATTATGCAATGTCTATCTTACATCCAACTGGTAATTGATTTAAAGTAGGCTCAGGGATGTGACCGTCAATAGTCAGGCTAACTATCATTGGTTGAAGGGCCAAAAGAAAATGAGTTGAAGTAAGTTGAATTAAATGGTTTAGTTGAACACATAAATTTAGGGGTCAATTTAATAAATGAGTCTAATTGACTAGCTGGTCCACTAGATGCAATGTTAGGCAAGGGTCAAAGAGGCAATTTGACATTGAAAGCTATCATGTGTAGTTTTTGAGTGTCTGCATTTTGTCCATTTTTGTTGTGTGTATTTGACTTATAAGCTATAGATGACTGGTCAAGGTTTGATTGCCTCAAGTATGGGAGGAGGTATTCTCCCTCAAATTAGGAGTCGATGAGGTAAAAGTAAAATTAGGTCATGGTTTGATAAATGGGTAAATTGGTAGTCATGATGTGGGTGACATGAAAAGGTTGGGCATTTGAGATGCAAAGATGTGCATAACATATGATTAAGAGTGATAGTCAAGATCATGTAAAGACTAAAGTTACCAATGTTGATAAAAATAATGTTGAGTTTGGAGGGACATGTGATAGGGGTGGTCAATCCACAACATTGGTCATAACTAATTAGGTCATAAACCATTAGTATTGGCTGTAGGTATCTAGGGTATAAAGTGCTCCCATGAAATAACATAAATGGTCAGGTCATGCATGAGGTAATGTAAAAATTCAACATGGCAAGGTCAATCGATGTGGTCAAAATGACCATACAAAGTCTTCATAAAACATGTGAATGGTTTGGGTCAAAAATGACCAACATCAAGGTGGATGTAGCATAATTATGGGTTGGTTGGGATGGGTTGGTAGGGCATGGTTAAGATGACTCCATATGCGCTAGGCAAGTGGACATTGCCTACATAATTCCATGGACATGAAATCCAAAAAAGAGCATTAGGCCAAATGTAGTTATTTAAGGAGTTGGTGAGTGATAGTCAAATGAGTTACTCAAATTTGATGTACCACATGGTGTGGTTCAGTTGAATGTACATGGAGAAATACAAATGCTGGTTAAAGTAAGGATATGTGATCTCCCCATAGGAAAACACCTTTTTTGGGGTGCCCAAAAAAATTCGGAAAGGCATGGGGAACCCTGATCAACATTGGTTAGTGGTTTCCCCAGGGTCGACCAATGATGGTCACCCTAACTAGCATCGGTTAAGATAGAACCTTAAATTTTTGAAAGATTAAAAATAAATGTGTGAGTTCATTTTAACCATTTGACTTTATGGTTCTTTGCTTTGGGTAGATTGTGCCATTTGTTGAGTGTGCTAAGGTTAGGTAATCAAGTGTGCTATTGAGTGTAGTGATATGGAGGGTAGATGAGGGCATGACCATGTGGTAAGATGTGGGATCTGACCATGCTAGTGATCTTAGAATGAGGTTAGTTGTGTATTGAATTTGAGTGGTAGTTTAATTTATTTAGAAGTCAAGCTTGAAATATAGAGGTTCTCAAACTAAGTTTTTAAATGGGTTTTGAAAAATGATGCCCTAGGTTAAAAATGTATGAATTAGAGTAAAATAGATGGGGAAGGTGTAGTAGAAAGGTTTTATGGGGTGGTAATAGTGTGTAGGATAAGTGGAGGTGGGATGTTTTCTAAAAATGGGTATGTGAAAGGTGTGTAGAGGGTTTGGGGAGGTCACGAGTTTGAGGGTGAGCCATTAGTGGTCACACACAGTGACTGTCGATGGTTCACCCAACTAGCAATGGTCAAACTCAAAGGGTGAAAAGAGGCCCAAAATGGTTACATGAACCATTGGTGGTCAAAGTGTTAGATTGAATTATTTTAAAATTTGCAATCTTAGATGATTGTAAACTAGGAAAATATATGAGGTTATTGAAAGTGTTGAATTGGGGAAGTGACAAGGGTTAGGCTTGAATTGTGGATGAAGGTTTAGTGAGAGTGAATTAGGTCATGTTAGAATTGGAAAGTGTGTAAAGAGGGAAATAGGGTCATGTTAGAATATGAAAGGTGCAAAAGAGCACTATAGGTTAGAAAGTGCTTGAAGGTTTTGAAAGAGGATGAGGGTTGAAGGGTTTATTTGTTGAGGATGTGTAGGAGTTATTTTGAGGAGATTTTGATAGGAGACAAATATTGGGGTGTGAAAGGTTTAAATAGGGTGGTAGGTAGAGGTGAGAAAAAAATATAAGTGATTAGGTGGTTGAATGGATATGTTAGTGTCAAATAGAGGTAGATGTTGGTTTTTAAGGTAGAGGTATAGGTTGGTTTGGTGTTATAGGTAATTTAATTGTAATGGATGTGGTTTGTAATAGTTGTAAAGAGTGGGTATAGGTTAGGATGTAGTGTGATTTAGAAAACTAAGTGTTAATGTGAATGTGATCAATTTTGTATGCCCATAAGTAGATCTGGTTAAGGGATCGAGTCCCTACGATATTCATTAAGGTTTGAGATGGGATGACAATAGAGGAGTGGAGGCATATGGAGATGGCTAGCCTAGGGGCCATGATACATTATCAAAACCTACCATAAGATGTTGTTATGATCATCATACTCATCAAGAGATGGGATCCAATGGAAAAGACTTTCATGTTATTGACAGGAGAGATGACCATCTTATTGGAGGATGTGATGATGATCACATGACTACCGATTTGAGGAGAGCTAGTTTATCATGTAGAGAGAAAGGATAGAGATTATTATATGGACCTGATTTATGGATATGATTGGGTTCATGCTAGATGGCATGCAGACAGGTTTGGGATGAGGCCATTATACCAAAGGGCCCTAAAGGATAGATGCCTGCTACTGATGATGATGGTAATGACTTATTTTGTATTTCCAGATTCTAGCCATGGATGATTTTTCTACCTACTACTAGGGATACTAGTGGAGATGTTTCTTGGGAGGAATGTATTTGGATGGGCCCCAATATTACTGGTCCATATTTAATAGGAGATTTGGGCCTTTTGAGCACACAGATGGTATGGGATAAACGTCAATTTTAAGCTTCACTATTAGGAATTTAAACACATTTAGGTTTTGAGACCATTGGGGGTACCATGGTAGGGATTCACTCAAGTGGCCTTTCTAGTGGGCTTGATGTGATGGAGGTATATTGATGCTTTGATAGGTATTGATGGAGGAAATAGAGATATTGAGTGGTTTAGGGATGTGTTGGAGGGTTTGGTGGTGGGAGATGTTGTATAGAAGCCATATATAGATTGGCTTATTTGTCCTGGGCATAGGTACCACACATTATCTTTACAGAACTAGCATTGGATTTATGGGAGGAGAGATGGGGAGACTGAGCTGATCCCCTTTGACTAAGTTCAGAGATAGTTTGGACTTATTCATAGGGTACCACTAGATTTACCATGGTATAAGAGGAAGGATTCTAAGTTCCCACTCCCAGATCCACAGCCATAGGAGGTCATGTTAGACTATGAGGAGCTCTTGGTAAGAGATACCATAGATGATGCATGGATTGTTGATGGTTATGTAGCATGGTTCTAGGATAGGTATGTAATGAAAAATTTTAGATGGGGTGATGGTGGTCAACAACCTATGGATGTGGATGCTATGGGGGCATTGACACAAGATGGTCAGGTAATAGTGGTACTAGTAGTAGTACAGGCCTAGATTAGTAGGTTATAGGGATAGGTAGCCACTTTACAGGCATAGGTTATCACTTTACAGGGGTAGGTTGTCACTTTGACTGGTGAGCATGATATAACAAGGACCTCCCTAGATTTAGTGACTCAAGAGAGAGATTCATTGAGATAGAGAGTAGGGGTGACCATAACAGTAGTAGGAGGACCACCTAACATAGTTCTAAAGACAAAATACTTAGCCACCATCAAGGAGCTTAGATATTATGAGGTGATAGTGATGGCATAGCTACCATTAGAAATGTGGTATGGAGAGTATAGGGCCAATTTATTAGGTGGTCCATCAATAGCTATTCCATGAAAGTGGGCCTCAATAGTGGGATAGGTAGAGATGTCAGGGGGACCACCACCAGATGGTAGTGCAGGTGCAGGTATAGATGAGGCTAGTGGTAGTGATGTACGAGGTAGTATTGGTTTGGATGTCTCAAGGGCTTGATAGAGGAAAGTTTTTATATGTACATGATTTGTATTTTGATATTGGCTTATGTGCTGATGATGTGAGATGTATATGAGAGAGATTGACTAATATATTATGATAGGATGTATTGCCTCATTGATGTATATGATGATTATTTTTTGGTTATACTGATTATATCATTGACACTTGATTATATTGATGATTATGTTGACATATGATGATTATATTCTCATGTTTATGATGTTTTTTGGATGATGTATTGATGTATTATGATTATGCTGTTTGTGGATCATGGATGACATATATGATGGCATGCTTATGGTTATTTTTGACTCTTTAGTTAGGTATTTGATGATGGATGGTAATGATGATGTGTATATGATGATGTGTTTGACAATATGATCAAGATGTTTGTTGTTATTTAGTTTATTTTACACATGATTGTGAACATTTGATAGATAAGTTTTGATGATGTTGTTTATGAGTGACTATGACAATGTAGTTAGGTAGGATGATGGTGTGACAATGTGGTTGATAGATAGAATGATATTTTTTGTGGGGATGATTTTGATGATGTTTGATGATTATTTTATGATTTTATAATGTTATAATGATATCTTATGAGTGTTTACAATTTTATGGTTCATGATGTCTTATTTAAGGGTAAGATATGGTTTATATTTGCCTTGTTCCTAGTACATAATGTTGTGATTATGTTAATGTGAATATAATGGAAACACATAAAGTAGGTGTAAACAACAAACTAAAATGTGAGGCATATGACCACATGAACTAACAAATAGAGCATAAGAAAAGGCATGATGTTTGTAGTTGGCAAGGATGTAACAACAAGAAATCATAGTTGGATTGACTTCGTGAACATAAACCTATCAAATGCTTTGCTAGAGAATGCTTTGATTGAGAAAGAGGGTGTATCGATCAATTTAAATCAATTAATCTCATATTCCCTCAATTTTAGAGAAGGATTGAAGGGAAGGGAGGTGATAGGTAGAAGATTGAGTGTTAAATAGGTGAAAAGGTAACCTGATGTGGGTAGCTTGCCCCTTCTGTAAGTGACCAAAGAATTGTAATAGACAAGTCTATGCCTTAATATGATATGTAGACTAATCAATGTGGGAAGCTTACCAATGCCATATATAGGAGTCAATTATGGCATAATGGGATAATGTGTATATTGATTGATGTGGAAAGTCTACAACTGACACTTATAAGAGCTGATTACGGCTTGCTTACTTTAATTTTTATGTAGGATTGTTTATTGCTTGTGTTAGTTTGATAATTTATTGAAGATAATTGATGTGGGAAGCTTCAATTGGTTTCTTTTGACAAAGTTGACTAAGACATCCTTCAAGGGAGTGGTCTAAAACCAAATTTTTATAGCTATCCTTCAAGGGAATAGTCTATTTTTAAGTAACTTTTAATTATTAGGAAGCTATCATTTAAGGGTGCAGTCTGTAATGCTAGAAATATGGACCAAAGTGATATTTTGAATGCATGTTTAGACACAGACAAGTATATTTAGGCTTAAAGGTTTACCTTTAAGGAGGCAAGACTTTAACACAAAAGGTTAGTGATAGATAGGGAAAGTGATTGAGAGACAATTGACTATGGGATGTCATCTGATCAAAAACAAAAAGTATCCATGAGAACCATGCTATGGGTAGAGCCATGGTGCCCATACTTAGGATTAGGCTATAACTATGATGGATAATCACACGGTTCTATGTTGTAATCAATTATTCCTAATGGGATTAGGGATAGGTAGGTAAAGAAAATAAAAATCTCATAAATTGAGGGATGAGCTTAAGTTAGACATAAAGGTGAGTTCAATCCTTATTTTAACAATAAAAAGGACATAAATACAATGCGCTAAGAGCCTCAGGTTCTGGTTTGCCTTCAAGAGAGGATAAATGATAAGATCTTGATCCATACTTATGGGTTTTGATGTAGGGTCCAAGCCAATTGAAATAAAACTTGCCCTTTTTTCTCTTCTCTATATTAGTTACATTTTGGTTTTCTTTAAGGATGAGGTTTTCAATTTTAAACTCTCACTCTTTTAGGTGTTTTTTGTATGCATGTTTGATTTGTTCTTGATAGACATGGAGATGATTAAGGGCTGTAAGGTAATGTTCATCAAGGAGTTCAAGACGGGTGAGGCATTCTTGATGATAGTCACTCTCAAAAAGGATTTTGTGTAAGGATATAAAAAAGTATGAAATTTAGACTTTAAGAGGTAAGACTACCTTAGCTCTAAAGATGAGAGAGAAAGGGGTAGCACTCATAGAAGTTTGAATGCTAGTGTGGTAGGCCCATAAAGCAAAATGGATGTGAAAATGCCAATCCTGACCTGAAGCATTGACTACCTTGGTGAGAATTTTGATGAGAGTTTTGTTAAAGGCTTCCTCCTATCCATTGGCTTAGGGATGGTAAGGCAAGGAAAAGCTTAACTTGATGCCAAAAGCATCCCAAAGACCTTGAACCTTCCAATTTTAAAAATATTTACCATTATCGATGATGATTTTATGGGGAACACTAAAGCGGTAGATGTTATGGTGATTGATGAAGTCGATAATTTTTTTGGATTTGGTTAAAATAAGAGGGATGGCCTCCATCCCTTGGTGAAATATTTGGTGGTAGTAATGATATATTGATGTCATTATGAAGAATGGGGATTGATTTCCCTAATAAGGTCAAGTCCCCATTGTAATAAGGGCCAATATTCTTTCGATACTTAAAGAACATGAGGAGGTGAATGATGCAAGTTAGCATGTTGTTAAAATTTGACACATTTCCTTACATGGTTGTAATAGTTTTCATTGAGGGTGGGAAAATAGTAGCCAAGGTGGAGGATAAACTTAGCAACAACTAAGCCATTAAAATGTGCCTCATAGATTCCATCATACATTTATTTTATGGTGTGGGAGGCTTTATGACTATGGAGACAATGGAGAAGGATACCATCAAATCTGTGTTTATAAAGGATTCCCCCTAGTATGGTGTAATGAGAGGTACTCTGAATAAAAGCTCTTCGATCAATCTTTGAAAAGTTGGGTGGGACAATGCCAAGGTTAAGATAATCAAAATTTTGATCATACCAAATGTTAGAAGGATATTTTTACACATTAAAAATGGTAGGGAGATCATATTTGATATATGAAGGTGTGATAAAATAATGGATGGTGACAAATAATTTAGATTTGGTAGGTTGAGATGGGATTTGGGAGGTAAGGGATGCCATCATATCCATAAACTTGTTAGTAGGTCAGGAAACTAACTAGATAGTATAATGATTGAATGATGCTAAGTGTACATCCATGATTTATTTTTACTTCAATAAGACATCATTTTTACATTGATAAGATCTTGTGACCTAGTTGATGACTAGCTTAGAGTCACCAAAGACACTGATTGTTTTGACTCCCAAGGCTAGGGTAGTTTTAAGACCTATGACTAGGGTTCATAGTTGGTTATATTGTTGGTGCATTCAAAATCAAGTTTAAAAGAAAGAGGAAGAGGTTCACCATTAAGGGGAATGAGATTGACTCTAGCACCCCCTTCATTTTGGAATTTAGAGCCATTAAAAAACATGGTCATTTGGTAGGTGGGTTCTTCTTGGGATAGAGTTGCAATGGAATCATTTAGAAAGGTAAGATGAAGAGGTTGATTGTCTGGTAGAGGAGCTTCAACCAATTAGTTGGTGATAACCTATCCTTTAATAGAATTTTGTAGAAGGAACTCAATATCAAACTCAGCTAAGAGCATAAGCCACTTAGCCATACATTGGTTTTGATATGGCTTAGAGTGCATGAACTTGAGAGGGTCAATTTTAGTGATGGCATAGGTTTTATGATTAAAAAGATAGTGATGGAGTTTGGAGGCCACAAAAACTGAGGTAGATTTTTTCAAGATGGGTATACTAAGTTTCATATTTGATAAGTGTACGACTAATGTAATAAATGGCTTGATCTTTATTCTATTCATCATGATGAGTGAGCATCGCCCTTAGGTAATGATTAGTGGTGAATATATATAGGTAAAAGGGTTGGTCTTCCTTAGGAGGGATGAGGACAGGTGGAGAGAGAAGGTACTTCTTGATTGAATCAAAGGATTGTTGACATTTTTTAGTCCACTTAAAGGAGGTGTCTTTCTTTAGTAAGTGGTGGAAGGGTTGACATTTATCAGATAACTAAGAGATGAAGTGATGGATGGATTAAAGTTTTCCCTATAGGATATGGAGTTGGGTAAGGTTGGTAGGAGGAGGCATTTGCAAGATTGCCCTAACTTTGATGGGGTATATTGCTATTCCATGTAGAGATATGATGAAACTAAGAAATTTACCCAATAAAACTCCAAAAATGCACTTCTTAGGATTGAGCCTAATATGATAATGGATTAGTCAGTCAAAGATGATGTCAAGAACAACTAGGTGATCCTTGTGGTGTTTGGATTTCCCAAGGAGATCATCCACATAATCCTCTACAATTTTATGGATGAGATCATGAAAGATATAAGTCATGGCCTACTAATAGGTTACTCTAGCATTCTTTAGTACAAAAGGCATGACCCTGTAGTAGAAGGTTCCCCATGGGGTGATAAAGGAATTTTTATGTTTATCTTTGGGGGTAATCTAGATTTTATTATATGTTGAGAAACCATCCATGAGAGATAGCATTTCATGACTAGTTGTAAGACCAACAAGTTGGTCGATGTTTGGTAGAGGAAAGTCATCCTTTAGGCAAGTGAGGTTGAGGCCATGAAAGTTGATGTAGAGGCAAAGGCCCCCCATGGGCTTGGTAATGGGAATGATGTTAGAAACCCATTATGGATAGTCTATGGGTTGAATGAAGTGAATGGATAAGAGATGCTAAAGCTCTTCTTTAACAAGAAGGGCTATGTAAAGATGCATTGTTTGAAGCTTTTTCCAAATTGACTTAGCCTCAGGATGAGTAAAAATGTTGTGGAGGGAAATATAAGGGTCAATTCTAAGCATATCCTGGTAGAACCAAGTAAATTCTATGCTATGGTCTCAAAGGAAAGAAGTGTAATTTTGTTACTCAGTGGAATTTTAAGATTGGCTGATTTTGATGATACAAGGGTTATCCTGAGTTCCCAAGTTGACATCAATGGTGGATTCATTCAACATAGCTTGGTTCTCAGGAGGGAGATATTTATGAACTGAATAATCTCCCACACTCAGGTAAGTGATAATGGAATCACCATCCTGATGTTGGATGGTGTTGATGGTAGGAAAATCACGTTTGATCATTTCAAGATGGATGAGGGGAAGTGTTTTAGTTTAGTCATCCTTTTGATAGGTTAGGGGGCCTAAACTAATGGTGTTGATAAAAAAAAGTTATATGGGATGATATCAGAGTCCTCAAATTTAGATGGATATGGGGTCAGTGAGGATGGAGGTTCTTTGTCGATGATGGAAATGGGTTTTGGTGATGTGGGTTCTTCTGGGGGTACAAACCCAAGGCCAAATAACTCACGAGGTTTCTTAGTTTTGATTAAAGGTACCTCATGAATTGTTTATTCATAAAGGCCAAGACCAAACCCCTTCCAAGTGCACCTATGAAGGTAAGTTTTGGCAAAGGTTGGTTTGTCTAGGTAAGAAAAATTGGTAGTGAATGGTCGAATGAACAGGGTAGTGGTAGGAGCGAGAAGTGGTTGATCAAGTACCCATTAGATGAAATTTGTTTGATTGTCAGGGAACCTTAAAGGTATGATGGTTTTGATGTTAGTATCATAAGAAGGGTCATATTTGAGGTTCCCATACTCTTGCATAGTATGGAGAGCATCTCAAGCTAAAAGTCAATATTCCCAAAGAGAGAGCCATTGAAATATGGATTACAAGGAGTCCTCAACTAGAAGTTGGGATGAAGGGATGGTTGAGATAGTTGATGCTTCATCATCACTGTGGGCAAAAGTGTTGATGGTTTTGGTTGGTAGGGTTGTTTTTTTATAAGTTGGTTATGTAGTAGATGAAGGAGGTAAAAGGACATCGTTAGGCTAGTATGTCATATTGTAAGAGGCAAAGGGACTAGGGTTAGCTTTGATGGTAACAAATTGTCCTTCATGCTCAAATGTGACACATCAGTGTAAGGTGGAAGGGAGACAACTCATAGCACAAATCCAAGGGCATCCAAGTAACACATTATGTTAAGACTTGCCCTCTATAACATAAAATAGTTTGGGAATGGTGTAAGGTCCCAAGTAGATGTGGAGGACAACGGTCCCTAAGGTGGTGGCCATGGTATCATTAAAGGAGCAAAGGACTACTATACTTTTTGAAATGATGTTTTTGGGAAACTAAAGTTGGTCATATGCATGAGAGGAGATAATGTTGATGCTAATTCCTCCATTAATCATAACCCTCTTAATACAGGTTTGATTGATGTATGCCATGATGAAAAGAGGAGGATCAAAGTCCTCAAGATTAGCAGGAGGTCTTTTAGAATCTTGAAAGGTGATGAGGGTAGAAAGTTAGAGGGCTCTGATAAAGGGTACCAGGGGTTGAGGATCATCTGGTTGAGCTTTTATAGATTATAGATCCTCGATCAATGCTTGGTGATGGTGGGGTGAGGTGTTAATTAATTTATAGAGGCTCATTTTCACTAGTGTTTAGTGTAGTTGTTCCAACACTAATCATTTCATGGATGTAGAAGGGTTGGAGGGGGAAGCTCCCAAAATGGATACTTTGGGTTTTGGTAGTTGTGAAGGTGAGGGTGGAGATGTTTGGGTTTGGTTGGTGGGTTGAGGGGTTGATGGGTATGTCCATAGAATGGATGCTTTGGCTTTTCCCTTATCTTTCTATTGAACCTGAGATCAGGTGACCACATGAATAGTTTGGATAAGGAGGTTTTCTATTTTTGATGCTTACTTTGGTTCTTCCTTCTCATCCTTGGGTAGGTGTGGGAGAGTTGGTAAAGGTTTAGTAGTTTGGGTTGATGGCCAAATTGGTATGGGGGTAAAAAGGGTTCATCTGATAATAGATCATTCTCATCATATAGGCTATAAAAAAGTGCTTGGAGAACTTTGCAATTCTCCGTGTCATGTCTCAGTGTCTTATGGTAAAGGAAAATCAAATTATCAGTAAACCATGTTGGTTTAGGATGTGAAGGGTGAAAAGGTTTGATTGGAGGTAAACTAATGAAAAAAATTTGCAACAACCTTTGTAAAATGGTTGAGTAGGATTCAAGCAAACGTGTTAGAGGTGGTGTATTTTTGGTTTTAGGATTGGGAACCTTCTTGGGTGTAAGCTTTACTATGGAAGTTGTGGTTGGATAAATGGTTTTATTTAGTGCTTTTGGTTGGGTTTGCTTAGTTACGGTTGGTTTAGGGGTTGGATATTTGGATATGAAAGACTTGGATGATGAAGGTTTAGCTATAGGTGGGAAAGTAAAGGTGGATAGGTTGGTTAACAATGATGGAACACTAGAGGTTTTGATGGGTGTAGGTGGAGAAAGGGGTATGGTTTCTTATAGGGATAATAAGTAACTAGAATGGTAAAAGGATGAGGTCCTAAGATGGATGGTAAGTGGGAAGGAGGTGGTATGGGTCTATCTCAAGGTGGAGGTTTAAGTAACTCTACCTTCTTAGTTGGTTTAGTTGGAGTTGTCTTTGGTGGACTAGATGGGATTAAGTCTAACCTTAAATGGGGGTGAGTGTGACTAGGTGTGGGAATAATGCCTAGGTTCTCGATTGGTTTGGTGAAAGAATCATAAGGTGATTTGACAATCTTAGGTAGAGGTGGTTGGGATGGTTCGTTTATGATTTTGGAAGAGGTATTTGGTGAAGAGGTAATAATGGTTTTAAGGGTGGATTCAAGGGAAGATGATGATCTATATTTATCTTGGTAAGGGATTCCAAGACGATTCCAAAAGGTGGCTCTATCAAATTTAGGTTGGAAAGTGAAATCTAAACTTTGAACTAGCATAGAAAAGGGCTTGTAGATGGGTTTGGTTCCTTGGTCATTGGTTTCAAAGCTTAAGCCTTTTGGTGGAGAAGAGGGAAATGTTTCTTTAATTTTTATGGATGGTTCCAAAATTGGTGGTTGGGTAGATGAGGTACACTCCTCTTAGTTTGGGGTAGTTTTCAAAGAGGCAATGGACATTTGAATGATAGGGGAGGTAGGTATAGTGTCCTCAAATGAAGGAATGGATAGAGTTGATTCCATTGTTTGGGTGTCCATATAAATGGAGGGTAGTTATACCACGTGAATGGGTAGAGTGAAAGAAGAAGGAATGGTTGAAGCAATGGTTGTCTCCTTTAGTGTTTCCATCAAAAGAGAAGGGGATAAGGCTAAGGTCTCATCAAGTGAAGAGAGAGGGGTGGTTGATTCTTTTGTTTTGGTATCCAAAGGAATAGGAGGTGAGTTTACTATTTTCATTTGGGTGATTGAGGTAGATGTCTCTTCAACAATAGGCTCATTATTAATAACATTGATTATGTGTGCCTCATGAGAGTGAGATGATTCAAGTTGGTTATCATGGTGTTGGGGAGAAAGAGCATGATTGGGGAATGGTTTACAAAAAATATCAAGGGACTCATTAGGAGGTGCATTGGGATTATCAAATGCAAGTTCTCCACTATCAATCAAATTTTGGATAAGTCTTTTGAAGGTATTACATCTATTAATGTCATATCCTACAACATGGTGAAAAGCAAAATGGTCATTTTCATTATACTAACTCGACATGGGGTGAGAAGCATCAAATTATTGGGGAAGTTTAATGGGTGGAAGTTGGATGAGGTTGGCTTTGAGAAATTTATCCAAAATTGATACATATGATTCTCCAATGGGAGTATATTATTTTGGAGGAGCTCAATTTTGGTTTTGGTTTTATTGAAAAGGAGGGTTGGAATAATTACTTTGAGGTGGTTGGTTGACAACTAGAGGTGGATTGGTTTTGAGAACAACCAAGTTTATAGATGCTTTTTCCTTGGTATTGGATTCATTGGTGGTTTTGGTAGAGGAAGGGTAATTAGATTTGAAACTAGAATTTTTGTTCTGTACTTTCAATTTCCCTTCATTAATGGCACAATTTTCTAGTTTATGTGTCATGGTGAATGTCTCATTAAAATTTCTAAAGGTTTGAACTTGAAGAGTGGGAGCTATATGTTTGGGACAACCCTGAGAGAAGATTTCAATCAATTCGGGTTGTGGAAAGGAAAAAGTAAGTTGGTTGATGAGGCCTCTCCATCTAGCAACAAAGTCAATAATTGACTCATCATAAAATTACTTAATGGAATAGATGTCAGTAATAAAAAACTTTTTAGATATATTTACTGAGAAATGTTCTAAAAATATTTGGGCTAATTGGGAAAAAGAAAAGATGGAATGCGTGGGAAGAGCACTATACCAATCAAGGGTAGGTTCGGATAAGGACATGGGGAAGGTTTGAAGAAGGAAAGCATCATCATATGTGATTAAATAGAAAGAATGATAGAATGATCTCAAATGTTGTTAGGGGTCCTCCTTTCCTTGAAATTTGGAAAACTTGGGTAATTCCCATTGAGGATGATAAGAATGGATGAGAACAGATGGATAAATGGGTTTGTTACAAATTTGATTGTAGGATAAAAGGTTATGTGATGTAGAGATGGATGACCCAAGTTGGTCATTTTGTCCATTAAATTCTTGATCAAATCTAGTTGGGGTTGGGAAGTTTCATAATTAAGGGGCACATTCTATTGAGGTTGGGTGGCAACTATGTTTGGATAAATGATAGAAGGTGCTGAAGAAACCACATATTGGTAAGTGGTCACAAAATGTTGAGATGGTGTCACATAGGGGTTGATTAACACAAATGGTTGAGTGGAAGGTGATATATACCCTTGTGGGTTAGAGACATATTTATAAGAGGTTATGGGTACTTGTTGAGGGATGGAGGTGGGTTAACTTAAAGGTATGGCTAAGGTAGTGGGTTGAGGTTGGGTAGGTTGAGGTGGTTAATTTATTAAAATGTTTTTATGGTAAAAAAACTTAAATAAATAAGGTAAAAGAAAATGTTTGTGTAAATTTTGTTTAGTGAATTGAATTGAATTAGATGAAGGTTGATTATTTTTAAAAACACATAGATTGAGTTTGGATAACAAAACCATATGTGATTGTTGTTGTGTTGCTATGTCTCTACTGTCTTTTTGTTGTTTTTGTTATTCTAGGTTCCTTTAGTTATTTTGAAAGATAGGATTTATTATGGCTTGTGGTTATCCACAAGCATGATATTATTGTATGGGTAGGGTCCCTTTAAAATCCAATTTTACCTTTAATAAAAATAAAACCATATGTGAGAAAAGACAAAAAAAGATAAAACAATCAAGAGATGAAGTCTTAATGAATGTAACAGTAGGTAGGTATGAAAAAGAAGAAGAGGACATGATGCTATTTCATTGGTGAGGACCAAGATAAAAGAAAGCTATATTAGATTATAAATATAAGCCTATCACATGCTTCACATTAGCGTTCGTTGGTTGGTTAAAAAGGTTCTTGTTCACATAGTGTCAAGTAAGCTCAAAATCCCTTATTTCATAGAGGGTATAAAAGGGGAGATGGATGAGAATGGAACCTTCATATGAGGCTAGCTTTACTTGCTATGTAGGTTGTCAAAGAGGTAGTATGAACAAATCTATGTCATAGATGGTGTAGATTGATCTATGTGAAAAGTCTACTCATGGAAGTTAATTACGGCCTTCAAATAATGAATCTTTTGATATTTTGTTATTGCTCTGGGAAACTGATCAATGTGAGAAGATTCTAAGAAATTTCTTGATTTTGACAAATTTTTTTACTGAGTAATCATTCAAAGGAGTGGTCTAATATTTTTAAGACTTGATTTAGGCTTTAGGATATCTATCCTTCAAGGGAGTAGTTTATCTTATATTGAGAAATTTTGATGTGTTTTAGTAGCTGTCCTTCAAGGGAATAGTCTGATAATGCTAGAAATGACCCATAAGATAAATGAATACTAATGTTTTTTCTTTTTATGACATATACTTACAAATATAGGCTAAAAGGCTTACGTTTATGAAGGCAAAACTAAAGCATAAGAAGGTTAAAATAATTGGTGAGAGGATTAATTGAGGGATAATGACCATGGGATTCCATCCTATTAGGGATGAAAAGTATCCATGAGAATCATGCCATGGGTAGAGCCAAAGTACCCATATTTAGGATTAAGTCTATAACTATGATGGAAAATCACATGATTCTATGCTTTAATCGATAGTCCTCAAAGTAAGGGAGTGAAAGGGAAAATATCATAAAATAAGGGATGATATTAAGTTAGATAGAAGGTGAGTTTGATCTTATTTAAAAAAATAAATGATGTAGATGTAAAGCATTGAGAGGTTCAGGCTCTAGTTTCCCTTCAAGAGAGGATAATCGGTAAGCTCCTGATCCATACTTATGCATTATGGTATAAGGTCCAATCTAATTGAAAGAAAACTTTTGCTACTTAATTTTCTCCATGTTGATTTTCCTTTAAGATAAGGTCTCCAATGTTGAAGTCTCATTCTCTTAGGTGCTTGTTATAGGTACATTTGATTCATTCTTGATAGACACAAAGATGGTTAAGTGTAGCCAAATGATGCTCGTCAAGGAGCTCAAGTTAAGATGAACATTCTTGCCAATAATCACCTTTAGAAATAATATCTTTTAGGGATATATGAAGAGAGGGAATTTAGACTTTGAGAGGCAAGACAACCTCTGCACCAAAAATGAGAGAGAAAGGGGTAGCACCCATAGAGGTTCAAATGCTAGTGTGATATGCCCATAGGGTAAAGGGAATGTGTAAATGCCAATTCTGGCTAGAATCATTCATCATTTTAATCAACATTTTATTAAGGTTTTTATTATAATCTTTTGCTTATCCATTAAATTGTGTATGATAAGGTGAAGAGAAACTTAACTTAATACCAAACACATCACAAAGATTTTGGACTTTATTTTTCTTAAAGGATTTACCATTATCGGTGATAATTTTATGAGGAACACCAAAATGGTAGATAATGTGATGGTTTATGAAATTAACAATATTTTTGATTTCATTGAGACAAGAGGAATAACCTCCACCCATTTGGTGAAATATTCTGTCGTAGTGATGATATAATGAGGTTACTGTGAAGAATGGGGGTTAATTTCACCAATAAGATTTAATCCCCATTGTGAGAAGGGCTAGAAATCCTTAGATACATGGAGACTATGGATAGGTGCATGATGAAAATTGTCTTGTTGTTGACATTTAACACACTTCTTCATGTAATCACAATAGTCTTAGTTACGTGTGGGCCAATAGTAGCCAAGGAAAAAGATACGTTAAGTGATAACTAGGCTACTAAAGTGTCCTCCGTAAACCCATCATGCATTTAATTAATAACATGAGAGATCTCATTTATGTTGGTAGCAAAAAATAAGGCCATTGAAGCCATGCTTGTAAAAAATTCACCCTAGTATGGTGTAATGAGAGGTACTCTAAATGAATGCTCTTCGGCCACTACTAGAAAGATCAGATGGGATGATGGTAAGGTTGAGATAGTCAAATATTTGCTTATACCAAATATCAAATGGGGCTTCTTCCACACTAAAAATGGAAGGAGGGTTTGATTTGGTATAATAAGGTTTGGTAAGATGATGGATAGAGATAAATATCTTAGATTTAAAAGGTGTGAATGGGATCTGGGAAGCAAGGGAAACCACTGTGTCTGTAAATTTGTTCATAAATTACAGAATGGTTTGGATATAGTAATGTTTAAATGATGCCAAGAGTACATTGAATAGTTATTTATACTATTTTAAAACATCATTATTACATTAATAAGGGCCATTTATTTTATTAACTGTGAGTTAAGAGTCACCAAAAACACTGATCATTTTAAATCCCAAGGCTAAAGTAGTTTGGAGACCTATCACTAGGGCTTTGTACTGAACCATGTTATTGGTACAATTGAGTTTAAGTTAAAGGAAAAGGTTCAAAATTAAGGGGAATAAGGATGATACCAACTCCCCCACCATGTCAACATTTTTATCCATCGAAGAACATGGTCATTTGATAGGTGATGTGCTCTTGAGAAAGGGTTACTATGGAATCATCAAGAAACTTAAGGGGAGATGGTTAGTTATCTGCTAAGGGTGCTTTGACCAATTGTTCAATAATGAATTATCCTTTAATTAACTTTTGATAGAGGAACTCAAGATCAAACTTAGCTAAAATCATGAGCCACTTATCTAACACTAATTTTTGTATGGCTTAGAGTGCATATACTTGAGTGGGTCAGTGTTGGTTAGGACATAGGTCTTATGGTTGAGAAGGTAATGGTAGAGTTTAGAAGCTAAAAATATTAAGGTGAGGCAAAGTTTTTTGGTATGGGTGTACCAAGTCTCATACTTTATGAACATTCAAATTATATAGTAGGTGGCTTGATCTTTATGCTACTTATCTCGATGTACCAGCATTGCCCCTAAGGAGTGGTCGATGGCAGAAATATAAATGTAAAAAGGTTGATTTTATTTGGGAGGAATGAGGATAGGTGGAGAAAGAAGGCACTCTTTAAGTGAATCAAAGGCCTTTTGATAGTCCTTGTTCCACTTAAAAGATACATATTTTTTAAGAAGGTGGTGGAAAGGTTGTCATCTATCAAAGAGTTGAGATATGAAGCAACAAATGGATTGGAGCTTCTATTGTAAAATACAAAGTTTCTTGAGGTGGGTGGGAGGAGGAATGTCAAGGATACTTTTTATTTTGGTGAGATCAACTTTGATTCCTTAAAAAGAGATGATAAATCCAAGGAACTTTCCTAATAAGACCCCAAAAATACACTTCTTAGGGTTAAGGAAACAATGGTAATGGATGAGGCATTCAAAGATAATCTTAAGAACATCCAAATGATCTTTACGACATTTGGATTTCTGAAGAAGGTCATCGATATAGTCCTTTATGATTTTATGAATAAGTTCATGGAAGATGTAGGTCATAGCATGCTGGTAGGTTGTACCAGTGTTATTTATACCAAAAGGCATGACCTTATAGCAGAATGTTCCCCAAGGGGTGCTAAAGGTGGTTTTGTGTTGATATTTAAGGGAAATTAAGATTTGATTGTAACCCGAGAACACATCCATAAGAGATAACATCTCCTAGTCAGCTGTAAGATCAACAAGCTGGTTGATGCTTCACAAAGGAATGCCATCCTTTAGGCAAGCAAGGTTAAGGTCTTATAAGTATACATAAATTCAAAGTCCCCCTATTGATTTGGTGATAGGGATGACATTTAAAACCCATTGGGGATAGTCAATGGGTTGGATGAAATTTATGGACAAGAGGCATTGAAGTTCTTCTTTGACAAGAAGGGCTATGCAAGGATGCATCTGATGAAGCTTCTGATTGAAAGCATTAGAATTTTAGGTATTAATGGTATTATGGGTAGTTATATAAGGGTCAATTATTGGAATGTTACTATAAGACCAAAAAAATACTATGCTATAGTCTCATAGGAGAGGGAAAATCTTGAAGCTTTGAGGAATTGAGTGATTGGTTAAATTTGACAATGCATGGGTTATCTTGAGTTCCCAAGTTAAAATCCATACTAGATTATTTCAACATGGTTATAGTCTCAGAAGGGAAATATTTATGGATAGAGGAATCTTCTACACCAAGATAGGAAAGAAGGGAATCATCATCATGACATCGAATGGTATTAATGGTAGGAGAGTCATCTTTTACTATTTGATAATGAGTAAGAGGAATAGGTATAGTCTCCCCATCATTTTGATAAGTTAGGGGTCCAAGTCTAATCATGTTGATGAAAAAAAGTTAGGGGGAGTGGTATTTAAATCCTCATATTTTTATGGGGAATGGGTTGGTGAGGATGAAACTTCCTCATCAATGATGGTGATGGGGGGTGAATTAGTTAGCTCTTCAAGTGGAATGAATCTGAGACCAAATATTTCATGAGGATTTTGGGTCTTACATTGAGGTAATTAATGTGGTCCATGATCATAACATCCTAGACTAAATCCCTTCCATTCACACCTATGGAGGTATGTCTTGGTGAACTCTGGTCTATCCAGATAGGAGAAATCAGAAGTGAATGGTAGAGGAGAAAAGGAGGTCAAGGAGGAGACAAGTGGTTGATCAAGTACCCCATAGATAATATTCATTTGGATATTGGGAGGCCTAAAAGGAATAGTGGTTCTAATATTAGGGTTGTAACTAGGGTTTTGATCAAGGTTCCCATACTCTTAGGGAGTAAAGAAGGCATCAAAGGCCAAGAGGTGATACTCCCTAAGTGAGACATTGGAATGTTGATTCCAAGGGGTCCTTAATGAGGATTTGGGTAGAAGGGATGGATGAGATAGTTGAATCTTGGATGGTAAAAGAGGTGGATGGAAGGAGGACAACATCATTCAAATGGTACATCATGTTACATGATGTGAAAGGACTTGGGTCAGATTGTATGGTAACTACTTGACCCTCGTGCTCAAATTTTATGTATCAATGTAGGGTAGATAACACATAATTCATGAATAAGATCTAAGGGAGTCCAAGAAAAACATTATATTATAAATCTCCTTTTTCTATGTAGAATATCTTAAAAATCCTGTGAGGTCCTAAATGAATATGGAGGATGATAGTTCCTAGAGTCTTTGCCATAGTGTCATTAAAGGAATGAAGCACCACTATGGTTTCTAACATAATGTTCTCCAATAATATTAGGTAGTCATATGTGTGGGAGGAGATAATTTTGATGCTAGCTCCTCCATCAATCATAACCCTCTTGATATGGGGTTGATGTATGTGATAATGAAGAGGGGAGGATTTGGATCTTGGGGATGAACGGAGGGTATTTATGAATCCTTAACGGTAACAAGGGTGGAAAGTTGGAGGGCTTTGAAAAAGGCTACTAGAGGTTGTGGATCTTCTAGTTGGACCTCTATGGATTGAAAAACCTCTATCATTGCCTAGTGGTGATGGGGTGAGGTATTGATTAGTTCATATAAACTCATCTTCACCAAGGTTTGGTGAAGTTGCTTCAAAAATATTTGTTGGATCAACTCAGAAGGGTTGGATTGAGAGGTACCCAAGATGAACACCATGGGCTTGGGATTGGGCTTGGGTAAAGGTGTTTGGGTTTGGTTGGGTGATTGGGTTATGGAAGAAGGGTGTGTCCATTATCCTTTTGTTTGGCTTGTGATCGTGTGACCATATAGATAGTATGGATTTGGGGAAGATTTGGGATAGAGGACTGCTTTGGTTCCTACTCACTCTTAGATTAGAGTGTGGGAATATTGGGTGGTTACTTTTGGTTCTTAGAGTGGTGGTGAGTAAATGGGAGGCTCTTCTGATAATAAGTCATCATCAACACATTGTTGATGGACTAGGACTTGGAGAGCTTTACATTTCTTTGTATCATATCTTGGTGTTTTATGGTATGAGAAAATTAGATTATCATTAAACCAAGATGGCTTAGGACTATGGGGGTCAAATGGACTTATAGAAGGCAAAGTCAATCAATAAGATTGCAATAATATTTGAAAGATGGTTGAGTAAGACTTAAGCAAAAGTGATAGAGTGTTAGGGTTTTAGCTTTAGATTTCATGGTGGAAGCCTTCTCAGGAGTAGGATTAATGATGAGAGGTTTGGGTGCTAGAATGTTCTTGACAGGGGTTTTTAGAGTATATTTCTTAGGCTTAATGGTTTGAAGGCAAAATATGTATAGGTGGATGGTTTGGAGGTAGAATATTTGGAAATAAAAGACTTGGTAGTGGACGGTTTAGAGGTAGAAGGTTTACAAATAGAAGGCTTGGTAGTGGATGGTTTGGAGGTATAAGGTGTGCAAAGGATAGGTAAAGGTGTAGCTAAAAAAGGAGGTTGGGTTTGGGTTTTCTTTTGGAGACTTTTTTTTTAATGAAAGGATGGGGTCCTAGGATGGAAGAAGGATGTGGTCCTAGAATATAAGGTAAGGTAGGCAATGTTTTGGTTTTTGGGATCTTAGGTGGGTCCACTTTCTTAGTTGGCTTAACTTGGGGTTTCTTTGGTGGGATAGATGGTGATAATTCAAAATTTAATGGAGGGTGAGTAAGGTTTTGAGTGGGAGGATGCCCAAGATTTTGATGGTATTTGTTAGGATGGTATAAGGTGCTTGGGTTACTTTAGGTGGAGTTGATTTGGTTAGCTCAACTATGGTTTGAGAGGTAGAGGTTTCTACTAGTTTGGTTGGGGTGATTATGGGTTCATTAATGGAAGTGGAAGGTTGGGTTGATAATGGTATGGTTGAGGGTTATTTCTTGTTTGGATAGGGGAGCCCAATATGGTTCGAAAATATTGCACGATCCATGTTGGGTTGGGATAGACACTCCATGTTTTTAACTAGTCTATAAAAAAGCTTGTAGATGGGTTTGGTTCTTTCAGTATTGGTCTCAAAGGACAAACCCATGGGTTGAGAAATGGGAGTAGTTACATTTTCTTTTTCTTGAATCAAAGACTCCAAGGTTTGGGAAGGTGATTCTTCCAAGGGAGGAGTAGGTAGAGTGACCTCTTCTTTAGGAGTGCTTTCCAAAGGAAGAGTGGATTATTTTATGATAGAAGAGAAAGGTGTGGTGGTAATGGTTTCCCCATTTGGTATGTCCTCTAAAAGAGGGTTTGGTGATACACTACCTCAATAAGTGGAGGGGAGGAAGAAGTGGTTCGGACAATGGTTTCCTCAACAATGAGCTCAATAAGAACCACATTAATAGTATGGACCTCACAATTGTGAGAATATTTCACTCTATTATTTTCATTATTCAAGGAAGGGGAATGATTAAAAAAAGGTTGTCTAAATATGTTAAGTGATTGATTTGGGGGTGCATTGGGTTTATCTATCACAAGTTTCCCCTTGTCAATCAACTCTTGGACAATGCTTTTGAAAGTATATCATCTACTAACATCATGTCCAATGAAATGGTGGAAGGTACACAATTCATTCTCCTCATACCAATTAGGTGTAGGATGAGAGGAATCAAATTATTGTGGGGGTTTAATTAGAGGATGTTGTATGATATTTGCTTTCAACAAATTTTCCAAAATAGAAGCATATGACTCCCATAGTGGAGTAAAGCATATGACTCCCATAGTGGAGTATATGTCTTTTGGTTGTTATAGTTTTAATTTCAAGTATTCTAGTTAGAAGAATTAGAAGAGTTAGGTTGGTCAACAACCAGAGGATGTGTGGTTTTAAGGACAAATGCATTCATGGTTCCCTTGGTTTTGGTATTGGTATTGGAGTAGTTGGTGGTTTTAAAATAGGAAGTTTCATTTGATGAAACTAGAGTTCTTGTTTCTCAATTTTAGCTTCCCCTCATTAATGGCTCTAATCTCCAATTTTTGTGCCATGTTGAAAGCTTCATTAAAGGTCTTGAAAGTTTGAGCCTGTAGAGTGGAGGAAATATGTTTGACACAACTTTGAGAGAAAAACTCAATCAGATCAGGTTGGGGCAAAGATAAAAAGAGTTGGTTTATCAAGCCTCTCCAATAGGACATGAAATCAGCAATCGACTCTTCCTCAAATTGCCAAATGGAATAAAGGTCGATAATGGAAACATTCTTAGATATATTTATGGAAAAATGATCTAAGAAGGTTTGAGCTAATTGGGCAAAAGAATAGAGGGAGTGCCTAGTAATATCACTATACCAATCTAATGCTAGATCGGATAAGGACATGGGGAAGGTGTAGAGAAGGATAACATCATAAGAAATAAAATACAAAGAGTGTCTAAATGCTCTAAGATGTTGTTGAGGATCTTCCTTGATCTAATATTTTGAAAATTTTAGAAGCTCCCATTGAGGAGGATAAGGTTAGATTGGAACGAATAGATGAATTGGTTCATTGTAAATTCGATCATATGATAATAAGTTATGGGCACCAGAAATATATGACTCCAAATTGGTCATCTTATCCAATAACATCTTAACTATATCAGTTTGTGATTGTGTACCCCCATAATTTTAGGGTAAATTCTATTGGGGTTGGGTAGGTGCAACATTAGGGTAACTAGTGGAAGGTTGGGAGGTTGCCACAGATTAGTATGTAGACATAGGTGGTTAAGAGGATGCCATGTATGGGTAAGTGGATATAGGAGGTTGGGTAGAGGATGGAGCCATATATCTATGTGGGTTTGGAATATGGCTTAGGTTGGGTGCAATAGGCACTTGTTGAGGAATTAACATGCATTGGGTTGGGGGTATGGATGGGGTGATAGGTTGAGGATGGGTAGTAATCTTGGTATTAATGGGTGGAAGGGTAGAAGGTATGGGAACCACCAATCTTTGGAAGGGAGTGGAGGTTGGTGGGTTGGAGATAAGAGGAAGGGTGGTAACACTAGTAGAGGGTATTCCAATGGTAAGTGGAGTATAGGTGAGCAAAGGTTGGGTTGCTCATATACTAGAAGAGTTAATGGTTGGGGTGAAAGGCATTTGGGTGTTGGTTGGTTGGGTGAGTTGGTTTTGGATGGTGGTATTGGTGGGTTTATTGGTAGAGGAAAATTCTTGGGTGACTAAGGGTTGGGTGTGTTGTTCCCAAAATCCATCACTTGTTTTTATGGACAACATATCAACTATTTTGGTCTTGTAGGCCAAAATGATCTCTTCCTTTTTTTAAAAATGTTCTAAGAATCCAAGTTCTTCAATTATTCAAGCATTTTCAGTTAAGGGACTTGCAGGTTCAACTGGTTCAACAGGTTTAAACAGCGGGCTTTCACAAAGAAACAAGTCTTTCTTTAAACACTTAGGCATTTCAAGGATGGTTCAACGCTGAGGTTCAATCAAAAGACTTAACGGTGGGCTTCAAATGATTGGAATGAACCACTTTGAACCGTTGAACCATTGAACCCCACCTCCGCAAGGTTCAAAGGTTCAATGAGTTCAAAGGTTCAATGACTTCGGTAGAATTAAAAATTTAAGCACTTCAAAGAGTTCAATGAGTTTAAATACTTTGATAGGTTCAACCGCTTCAAAGGTTCAATGGCTTTGACAAACTTTAAAGAAAAGAAGGCTTCAAAGAGTGAAGATTAAACTATTAAACCATTGAACCTTGAACCAAAAAGAGTTCAAAGGTTCAAAGGTTTAATGAGTTCAATAAGTTCGAAGGACTTAGAAAATGAAAGGATCCTGAGAGTTCAAAGCTTCAAAGGATTCAAAGAAAGAGAATGAACCGTTGAACTTTAAACCAAAATGGTTCAAAGTTCAAAGGTTCAAAAGTTCAAAAAGTTCAAAATCTGAACAAAAGATTCAAGTGAATGAAGTGGAAGATTCCAAGAAGAAGTTAAACAAGATGGTTCAAAGGAATGGTTCAATTGAAGAAGAAAAAGAGAGTGAACGTGGCTCTTTGTAAAGCTTTGAACCGTCGACCATTAAACTGATGCACTCAAAGAGTTCAAGGTTCATAATGGTTCAAGCGACTAAGTGACCATGAAGTCCTTGCGGATGTCAAATTCAAGGTAATAAAATATCTATTGATTTTCAAATATGATGCAGACCCTAAGAACAAACTCAGTGACCAGCCAAAGAAGGAGCCGAAGGAGCTAGTAGAAAGTGAGAAGATAACTCGAGAGCTCACATCACTAGGAAAAGACAACGTGGCAAGGAAAGAGAGAACAACTATAGAAAATCTAGAAATATCTACAGGAGAGTTATTTCTAGTAGGTGGAATAGTCCACCAGGTGGACATTAGAGAGCATGAACATTCAAAGGCATGGCCTATTTTTTTGCATTAAGTAAAGGTGAATGGATATCCGTGTAAGCATCATAAAGAATACCAGACAACCCATGCTTAGGAGGAGACATTTGAGATGATTTAAAACGCCAAATTCAAGTCCGATGACCTATTATAGCAATGGCCCTTTCATAGATATTTAAGGCATTCAATTCAGCATGGGCCATTTTCATTAAAACAAGCACCCAAGTCTTTCTTGGAATGCTATATATTGGAATCTCTTATTTCATATGAAGGAGATCTCTCTATTATCAAAAGTGAAACTCTACCCAAATTGAAAGGCATTCTTGAGACTTTGAGCTTAGACTGTTATTCATATTTTGTTATTTGAATGAGAAAGCAAGTGACCTTTCAGACTTTGTGTTGAAATAGCTTGTGTTATCTAGAAAATTGTTCTTATGTCTGTTTCCTAAATATAGTCTTGTCCATTTAATTGAATAAGTAGAATTAGTGGAAGTAATCTGGAAGGTGTCCTAAATCCAACTATGGGAGAATTTGCACTGCCATCATTGTCTTCAGTCTATTTGTTTTATGTTTCAGTGTAAAGGATATTAGTGAGACTTTGAGCTCCCATTACCCTTCGTAACCTTTCATTCTGTTGTATTTGAGGTAGAGACTTTGTGCTACACTTCATCTTACTATGTTCCTAGGTCCTATTCAGTGTGAGAAGTAATGAAAGACTGTGCTTTTGTGGGTTTCTTGTGGTTACAGTTACTACCAGGAAGTTTTCCTCTAGTTTTCTGAACATCATTTTTAAAAGAAGAGAAATACCTTCAGCAATTACCCAAGATTTCTCCTTGTCCTTGTGAGCATCATCTCTAGAAAAAGAGAGATGGATGGTGTTATCCTACCCCTGAGTGTATTTTTAGCTTATATTAGTTATATTAGTTTATAGAGAACCTCCCCTACCTTATAGGGAACCTCCCCTTGATGAGAGGAGAGATTTATCTCATTTTGCTATGGTAAACCTACACATTTTTTTGTATAAATCTCCTTGTGCTGTGGTTGATATACCTATTTTGCTGTCAGTTAGCTGGTGATAAAATATTCACCTAATAGTTTTTAGGTGACTCCACTGGGGAAAGAATGCGTAGTTTGAAGCCTTAAGCTTCAGATTGAAGTAGTTCTAGTTCTTTTCCATTTCCATTTTACACTCTAGTAGATTCATAGTATACGTGAAGCTAGAAAGCTCGAGGTATTGTTGACCCTGTATTTGACTTGGTGCAGCTGAGTAATATTGATCTTTTTCCTCCATAACCTCACGTCCAATGAATTAGGAGTTTTCCTCCTACCAACATCAGGTCACCAATACAAGGCAAAGATTTTTTTTCCTCTGCTAATAGAGCTTTGTCCATAAATACCCCTAAGATATTTGTTATCCCTCCCTTCAATATTCATATCATGATAGCCCAAGGCCCCTAGGGTAACACTTTTGGTCCCCTTAATCTAACTCCACTTTTACATGAGCTACCCCGTAGCTCAAGAAAAAATTTCCCCAAGTTCTAAGGTGATGGGAGAGTTCATCCTGATGAACATATTACAGCCTTTTGCATAGCCTGTGGTTTGATAGGCATAGATTATGAGGACATAATAGTTAGGCTATTTGTAGAAACATCACAAGGTGCTACTATAGACTAGTTCTATCATCTGTAGGCTTAGACTGTGACTGACTGGAACATCCTCAAAGCCAAATTTGAAGCAAGGTTCAAGCTTGAAAAAGATGTGCATGCCTTATTAGCTTAGCTCACATAGATGAAGAAGGAGCCTCATGAACCTATGAGGGACTTCATAGCTAAATTTGACAAGTTGAGGAATAGGATTCTCATAATTGCTTAGCCGACACTAGAAAATCTCAAATGCTTCTTCATAAACTCTTAGCTTCCTGAAGTGAGTTTTTTGTTGAGGCAGGCTGGCCACATAGACCTTTCTACAGCTCAATATTTGGCAACTAAGGTTGAATATGATCTTATCTTAGTAGGAAAGATAAGAAGAGATCCTAATAGAAGTAAATCTTCTTCATCTTTTGAGAATTTTTCTACAGGCACCACTGATCCTATGGTGTAAAAGCTCTCAAATGAGTTGATAGCTCTCAGAAAGCAAATGGCACAAGGGATTTTTGCTTCTCTTCCTTATCAGGATATACCAAGGAGGATGTTTCCCAACTAGTCATATCAGGACAATGCTGCCAAAAATCAAGGGCAACCAAATCGTCTTCCTCCCCCACCAAGGAAACTTGCCATTGAAGTAACACCAACTAACTCAATAGTTGGTTATCTTGAAATTGAATCCAATTTTTCTTTCTAACCTGAGTTGAACCAAGAAAATGATGCTGATCTCTTTATAGAAGACTAAGAAGAATTAGCTGGCGACTCCAACATTGGTTTCCTAAATTACTAGGATGAACCCAAAAGTAAAAGTGAAGCATTTGATGGATCATACATAGTATTTACCAGGTCCTAGAACCAGTCAGCTCAACAACCTGATAAATGAAAAACAAGGGAAGGAACTCAACCAATAATTTCAATTGCTAAATAGGAGACTACTCTGCCTCTTCAATCAAAGGACTCGATGATCACTAAATAAGTACCTCAAATATTCCTTCACCTTCTGCTTTAAATTCTAAGACCAGTACCACACCCCCAAAAAACTAGAAAGATGGACTACCTTCCCCTATTTCTAATTCATTTTTGTCATTTGATATAATTGAACATGTTAAGAAGTCCAAAATTCAAATGTCTGAGTTTGAATTCTTGCAATCTAACCTTAAACAGTTGGATAGGTTAGTTTAATGGGTCAAGAATAAAACTGTCCCTGCAGGATAAGATATTTTAGAATTAACTCCTAGTCCCCCAAAGAACACATCCACCTAAAATAATCTTGTGATTACTCCTCCAACTATCCCTGGAAAGATAAAACCATTTTATGTCTCTTTTTTGATAAACAATCATCAGCTGAATAATTACATTATAGATTCTGGTGCCTCTGACAATGTCATGCCTGCCAAGGTGGTAGACTCTCTTAGTCTCACACTAACCAAGACCTTTGGGATATGGTTCTCCATGGAAAAAAAACAAGTGTCACTTCTAGGACAAATCAAAGATGCCCAGTTTGTATTTGTAGCCTTCCCAAAAAAAAGGGTTAAAATGACAGTCCTGGTGGTTGATGTTCCAGCTTCCTATGGCATTTTACTTGGATGAAATTTATGCAAGGATGTTGGCAGAGAGTTGAGCATGGACCTATCTAACATGAAGATCCCTGTAAAGGGTGTCATACAAAGGCTACTGCCTGAGAAGGAGGTAAAGTATACTGTCACCCAAATGTCAGCCCCTGAAGCTCAAATTCGATTTGAGTCTTCAGGCATGGGTAATTACTTTTTGTCTACTGAAGACGTTCCTATTTTAATAGACAAAAGCTTACTAAGTGATAATCTAAAAATTGATTCAGACATGACAATAGAAGAATTGGTAGAGAAAAGTTTAGATGCAAAAGAATCTTCCCTCCCTAACAAAAAAATATGAAAGGAGATCAGTTTCTGATAATGTTTGGATTCTAGAATTTAATGGTAGCAATTCTTCTATCGGTTTTGGAACTGAGATTGTTTTGATATCTCCTCAAGGAGATATTTTCCCATATTCATATAAGTTGTAATTCAACAACACTAAAAACACTGCTGAATATGAATCGCTACTACTCAGTTTAAAGGTTGCTCAAGATAAAGGTTTTAAAATCTTTCATGCCAAAGGAGATGCTGAATTGGCGGTTTGTCAGGTGAGGAACCTATATCAAACCAAGAATGAGAGATTGTGACATTATCACAATCTAGTGTGGGACCACATTGAAAGCTTTGATGCTTTCAGTATTTCTACCATGCCCAGAGAATTCAATAGTTGAGTAGATTCATTGGCCGTCTCTGCAACTCTCTTAGTATCTCACCAAGATTTCAAAGAAAATAGGTACACTATCAAACTAGTCTTTTGACCAAGTGTACCTAATAATGATAACCATTAATAGGAGTTTGATGTTGATAATCAAATAATTTGCTTCACTGGACTAGAAGAGCAATGAACTATGGTAGTGGACCATACTACTACACATCAAAGTTAGGTAAAGAAATTCTCTGGCAAGAAAGTAAGGATTCATGGTTTTCAGATTAGAGATCTAGTCTTGTTGTGGGGCAAGAGGAGAGAACCAAAAGGAATACACAAACAAATTGATTCTTGGTGGAGAGGTCCTTTCACCAATCATTGATTCTAGGGAGAAAATGGTTTCTTGCTGACATTCAAGATGGCATGCCTTTTTCGATGCCTCACAGTGGGTAGCATCTAAAACACTTCAATCCTTAAAGTATCATATAAGATCAGTTGTACATATGTATAGTCTTCTATTTGTTTTGTGTTGTTCATTTCATTTTTTGGCATCTTTATTTTTGGGTGGCATGACTTTGTAGCCCAATGGCATACATGAAGGCACTAAAGAGTCTAGATTCTACTCCCTTCGATTGTTTTTACAATTGATGGAAGTTCCCTAACTGGAGCCATCTATTGTTCCCAAAATCCATCACTTGTTTTTATGGACAACATATACTCTATTTTGGTCCTATAGGCCATAATGATCTTTTCCTTTTTCAAAAAATGTTCTAAGCATCCAAATTCTTCAATTATTCAAGCGTTTTCAGTTAAGGGACTCATAGGTTTAACCAGTGGGCTTTCAAAAAAAAAGTCTTTCTTTGAACACTTAGGCATTTCAAGGATGGTTCAACACTAAGGTTAAATCAAAAGACTTAATGGCGGGCTTCAAATAATTGGAATGAACCACTTGGAATAGTTGAACCATTGAACCCCACCTCCGCAAGGTTCAAAGGTTCAACAAGTTTAAAGATTCAATGACTTCGATGGAATTAAAGAGTTAAGCACTTCAAAGAGTTTAATGAGTTTGAAGAATTTGGTAGGGTCAACCACTTCAAAGGTTCAATGGTTTAAACAAACTTTAAAGAAAAGAAGGCTTCGAAGAGTGAAGATTAAACTATTAAAGCATTGAACCTTGAGCCAAAAAGAGTTCAAAGGTTCAAAGGTTCAACAAGCTTAATAAGTTCAAAGGACTTATAAAATGAAAGGATCCAGAGAGTTTGAAGTTTCAAAGGATTCAAAAAAGGAGAATGAATCATTGAACTTTGAACTGAAATGGTTCAAGGTTCAAAGGTTTAAAGAGTTCAAAATCTGAACAAAAGCTTTGAGCAAATGAAGGAAGTGGAAGATTCCAGAAAGAAGTTCAACAAGATGGTTCAACCAAATGGTTCAAAGGAATGGTTCAATCAAAGAAGAAAAAAAGAGTGAATGTGGCTCTTTACAAAGCTTTGAACTACGGACCATTGAATCGCTTTGAACCGTTGAACCATTGAACCGATGCACTCAAAGAGTTCAAGGTTCAAGGTTCATAATGGTTCAAGCAACTAAGTGACCACAACGTCCCTATAGACATCAAATTCAAGGTAATAAAATATCCATTGATTTTCAAATATGACATAGACCCTAAGAACAAACTCAATGACTAGCCAAAGAAGGAGTTGAAGGAGCCAACAAAAAGTGAGAAGATAGCCCGAGAGCTTAGATCGCCAAGAAAAGACAACGTGGTAAGGAATGAGAGAAAAACTACAAGAAATCTAGAAATATATGTAGGAGAGTTATTTCTAGTAGGTGGAACAGTCCACCAGGTGGACATCAGAGAGCATGAACATTCAAAAGCACGGCCTATTATTTTGCATTAAGTAAAGGAGAATAGATAGCTGTGTAACCATCATAAAGAAGACCAGACAACCCATGCTTAGGAGTAGACATTTGAGATGATTTAGAATGCCAAAGTCAAGGCCAATGACCTATTCCAACATGGCCCTTTCATAGATATTTAAGGCATTCAATTCACCATGGGCTATTTTCATTAAAATAAGCACCCAAGTCTTTCTTGAAATGCTATATATTGTAATCTCCATTTTTCTATAAAGGAGATCTCTCTGTTATTAGAAGCGAAACTCTGCCCAAATTGAAAGGCATTCATGAGACTTTGAGCTTAGACTGTTAATCATATTTTGTTATATGAATGAGAAAGCAAGTGACTTTTTAGACTTTGTGTTGAAATAACTTGTGTTATCTAGGAAATTGTTCTTATGTCTATTTCCTAAATACAGTCTTGTCCATTTAATCGAATAAGAATTAGTGGAAGTAATCTGGAAGGTGTCCTAAAGCTAACTGTGGAAGACTTTGTGCTAGCATCATTGTCTTCAGTCTATTTGTTTTATGTTTCAATGTAAAGGATATTGGTGAGACTTTGAGCTCCCATTACCCTTTGTAACCTTTCACTCTATTGTAGTTGAGGTGGAGACTTTGTGCTACACTTCATCCTACTATGTTCCTACATCCTATTCAATGTGAGAAGCAATGAAAGACTGTGCCTTCATGGGTTTATTGTGGTTACAGTTACTACGAGGAAGTCTTCCTCTAGTTTTCTAAACATCATTTCTGAAAGAAGAGAAATGCCTTCAATAATTACCCAAGATTTCTCCTTGTCCTTGTGAGCATCATCTCTAAAAAAAGAGAGATGGATGGTGTTATCCTACCCCTGAGTGTATTTTTAGCTTATATTAGTTATATTAATTTATAGGGAACCTCCCCTTGATGAGAGGAGAGATTTATCTCATTTTGCTATGGTAAACTTGCACATTTTGCCATATAAATCTCCTTGTGATGTGGTTGATATACCTACTTTGCCATCAGTTAGCTGGTGACAAAATATTCACCCAATAGGGTGGAAATGGTGGCAATAGAGGTTATACCCATAAGATGGGATGGCATACCATGGGGTGGATCAATTGATGGAACTGAAGTAGGGGTATGGTGGGATATGGTGTTAAGGTAATGTTGGAGGCATATGGGGTTGTCATAAAAAAAGGTGGTGAAATTTGTATCACCTTGGGAAACCATTTAAGGGATTCTGAGACATCCCAAAGGATGGGGAGATCTCTCTACATCTGAGATGTACTACATGGATGAAGAATAAAAGGAAAATGGGTGGTTGGGAGGTGGATCCCAATTTGCTTGGTTTCTTAGTTGTTGTCTAGTGAGAAACATAAAAGAAAGGGAAAAAGGAAGATACAAACAACCTCAAAACTCAAAAGAGAAGCAATAAAAATAAAATAAATATCTAAAGGAAAATAATGGATACACTAAAGTGCATTAAAATCCTAGGCTACTTTATTATCTCTCTTTAGGCTTATGCCCCAATTTTAAAGAAGATATGAAGGACCCACTTGGGTTTGTAGAATGGGTACTAGAAGAAGATGTCTAAGGGTGGTTTTAAGTGGTTAAATGCTGTCAATATCTGTACTAAAACTTGGTACATGGATTGATATTGAGGCCCTACCCCCTCACTTCACACACTGTAGTGATAAGGGTGTTGGGTGCTTAGCCAAAATATACCGAGTTTCTAGAGATTATACTAAACCAATATACTGAGTTGGTTCTCCCCTTGGTGGTGAAATCCAAGTAAGATAGCCAAGGAAAGGTTATCACTAGGTGATGAAATCCCATTCGGGCTTTACGTCAAATTTTTAATGTTTAATTGAATGTGCGGTTTGGTCATGTGTGTGTGGAGAGAAGTGAGACTATGAGTAATTTACTTAGCTAAATTAAACTATGTGACCTAATCAACACAAGCAAACAATGGATGCAAAGTTAATTTTAATTCAAAATAAAAGTTTGGTGTATTTTCAAATGAATACAAAGTAACTAAGATGCACCTAGATGATGATGATGCAAATCTTAAACCTAGAATTAGTACTTTTGATTTTTAGAAATTAAAGCAAAAATGCCATTTTTTTTACTTTTTTCCCTAAAAAAGCAAAAAAAAACTAGAACTTGCATTTTGGAAAGGAAGAAAGGAAATAAGTAATGTTTAATTTTTAGAAAAGAATTCAATGGATGAATTTTATCTAATGAAAATAAATGTCTTATAGCTATGAATCCAAGAAAAAGCTCAAGGGTCCCATTGGGCATGCCAGAATGTTTCACTAAAATTTTGCTTACTTTCTAAGAAGAAAGTTGTAAAACTTGAAATAAGGGTGAAGTTAGTAGAACATAGATATGTTATTCATGTGTGAATCTATATTATTGTTGATACTCTTTATCTAGGGAGGATGACTTGAAGATAAGAAAATGCTAGAAGAGAATAGTTGATTAATGAGATAGTAGGGTGGATTGCCTAGCAAGCTAGATCCAAGAAGCACAAGCTTCCTTGGAGGCTATAAATCCACTTTTTTGACAAGTTATGTTTAAGAAAGTTTTTGATAAAAAATATTTCATAACATAAATGAAATTACTTAATCAAAATAATAAATACTTTTTAATAAATAATGTATTTTTTACAAAATAACATGAAAAAAGGATAAACTGTCAAGGTACGATTCAGGTGTGGTTGAGTTACTATTCTTAAGTTTGTATGACGGTAGGGATGAAGGAACATGGTTTTGATTGAGGTTGGAAGGTATTTTAAGCTTTCTATTTTAGACAAAATAAAATTACACAGTGATCATCTATGATCTAAGGATGACCATCGATGGTTAGGTGACCATCGATAGTTGTCAACCATCAATGGTTAAGGAATTCCATCAGTAGATAGATAAGACCATTGATGGTTACTATGGGATCTAGTTTAGAAAAATTAATCTACTGGGGAGAGTTACAGAGAGGTTATGGGTGTGATATTTGGGTTGAATGTTAGTCGCAAGACAAGAGATAATACCTAGAGGTATCTAGTTCAGGGATTGGGTATTTGGGTGAGTAAGAATGGTTTATGGATGGGGAGGTTAAACGTTTGGAGTTACATAACTCTAAAAAAAAAAAGTGAGGTGAAATAAAAATAGAGTGGAAAGATACAAGCAATAAAACAAATAGAGCTAATTACTAAATTTTTATGAAAGAAAACATAAAACTTAATTTTTGGATTTGCCTAGGAGTTAGAACCTCTTGTACCTACTTGATTGATCCTAATGATGATTAATCCTTTCAACCTTATCTTCCTCTCTTAATATAGAGGAAATGGAGGTTCCAATCAAAGGGTTTAATAAATGGTTCATCATAAATTTTAATTACGTATTGATCATGTGAACAACTGGCTCAATTTAAATAACTAGTAATCAATGTGTGAATTACAATTGAATTGTAGTTGATTCCTTTGATCATGTAAAGTTCAAGTAACTATCGATGGTCAGGGTCAACCATCGATGGTCGAGCATCAACCATTAACAATTATGGAGACATAGTTAAAATGGTTAAGGTTAATCATTTTCACTTTTGTTTGGCAATTAGAAGGTTAGGAAATGGTCTAAGATAATAGGAGGGGGGTCATGGGGTGATTTGATATATAGAAACACATTGCATAGTTTTCAAGTGTCTATAGTTACCCACATAAGTATGGGTTCCTAAATCAACACAATTAAATAACCCAATCCATAATGAATCAAATAACCCAATACAAGCACCATTATTAAACTAATCACTTTGAATTCTTATTCCCATCAAGTCGAAAATTTAATTAAAATTTAAATGCAATATTTTTATAAAAAAGGAAAACTCAAAACTAATTCTACATCTAGTAAGACATGGTAACATCACATGATAAACTCAAAATGAAATTGTCAAAAAATATATATTGACATAATCCATACAAATGTACAAATATAAAATTTATAACATATATAGAATCAATCAATAATTGGCCCTTGGCCACTAATAGATAAAACATAATAAATGTCAAAATCTACATCTGTATCATCTATCAACAATACATGTAAAGTTGAAAAACCCCTGTATCTTAAGATCTTGATCTAGACCTCTTCCTATCATGGGCATTGTTGGTTTCCAATTAATTTCTAATAGTTGCATGCTCACCCTAAAGAGGAATATATTATATAAAAATGATCATACTCAAATTTAATTCTCTAAAAGGTGGGTCATCTATTATCAAGTTATTTGAACACAAATATGATCTTATTCGATCACTAATGCATCCACTCCACACTGAGTACCTCAAGAGCTCTAGTTCTCTCCTCCAATATCCCCATTACATGTATATATATATATATATATAGTAGTAGTAGTAGTAACTCTATTAAATAAATAGATATGGCTCCCTTACACCTCAAATCACTCCATAATATCCCCTAAAATGGTATTATCTAGCACCTATCTAGTAAGCACACATAAAGTAGGCTCTATAATCAAAGGCTAATATTCATTATCTTCTACATTCATTACAAAAACCAAATCAATATACAATGCATTGTTTTATGATAACATACTAACAACTATGTTAAAAATAACCTGTATACTTACCATCAATTGTACTAGGATCCCCTAACTCTACTAAGTGATTGTAGTAGCCATAATAGGAAATAATGTTGGCCAACTATGCTAGTTATACCAATGAGTATACTAATATGTGCATCCTACATTATCCACATTTAGAATCTCCATAACATCATCCCTCTCATCTATTGGTTGAGGATCTGGCTCATCTACTATAGGTCAAGCTCACTCTCCCACTTATGTAGGGGGGCCTAACTAAACATACCCAAATTACTACTACTAGGGCACTACCTAAACAATATCAAACTATTTTGTTAAATTATTTACAACCAACAATCCACAAAGAAATTTTTACAACCATGAAAATATTAAAATAACGATCTCTAAAAATTAAATAGTGGTGTCTCCTGTATTATACCTATAGATGATATTTATGGATTATATCACCTTAGTATTATACACTTGGAAAACTTAGACCTTAGTTGTTCTTCTCACTTCTAGACCTTTCCTACTTCTGCAAGTCTCACATTTGATCTATCTTATGCCCCTTAGCCTAATATATTAGTCCTACCAATATTATGTTGATGACCCAAGCCTTTTATCTTGAAAAAAATGCTTAAAATTCACTTAAATTACATCTTTGTAGTTTTGAGTATGTACCTACTTTCTTACTCCCTAGACACTAATGTCCAGGATAAACACTAGCATCAATGTTAGTGTCCTGACTCATCACAACTGTACAATACCATAAATTCACCTATTTTTTAAACTAAATGTATCCTAATGGTCAGCCTAAGTGCTTTAATGCAAGTTACATATCCAAAAGGGTTGATATAAATACAAGATCAACCCTCATTCATTTTTCACTTATAAAAAGACGAAGGAGACTAAGGCAACTTATCAAAACCACTCTATTAAGCATTCAATTGAATAATTTTTTTGTATTTCCATACCATTCATAATAAAAACACATATACAGGTCTAAAGTACTAAATCATAAGCCCATGAGCCCTATTTTCCAAGTTACAAGTTAGGTCACTATTATACTTTGCACATATTGCATGATTCACACACAATGCAACATGTAAGGGATAACTTTATTAGTCTGATGCCCTCTTTAAAATATTGGATATGTAATAAGTACTCACTGATAGAGGGGTCTTTGGGTTTGGGTTGACAACATGTGCTCACTAACCCATTTTTTCCAAGATCACTATGAAGAGGAAGAACTAGGTTTTTACAAATTCATGAGGAGTGATAGTCCATGACCTAGATCTGAATGTACTAAAGCGAAGGTGAAAATAAAACCATAAGAATAAAAGAGGTTACATCCTTTTATATCATTTATTACATATCAAACATTTAATTCAAACCTATACTATAGCATTGACCTAATTATCCCAGACTGATGTTAGTGTTCAAAGCTCTAAAATCATTAGATCTAGAATTTGATGACTATTCCAAAAACATCTTTTGGTCTACTTTCTTCTTGTTTTAGATCCAACACTATGTTAGAACCAAAACTAGATAAGTATATCACTTATTTTTAATTTACATGCATATCTTAGTTATACTTTCTATATTTAACTTATTCTCAGTATAATAAATTCAGTGTATGTTTATAATTGAATTTAGCACCTAATTGGCCTACTATCAAGCTCATTATCTGCCTCGTGCATTATCATTTATATATTATTAACCCTATATACTCCAAACTTAAATATTCATAGATTCATTTTAGGGTTAAAAATTTGGTGAACCCAATCTTTGAACATCAAACCTTAGGTCAATTTTGGTTTTCTATTTTTTACCTGATTGGTATACTTTATTGTAAATTTTAAAATTTTCATTTGTGAAGTAATGGAAAATGCTAGTGCAAAAACCCATTTCCAAATAGAAAATAAATAGGCATTGATTAATCATCTTAGTAATAAAAAGATCTTAATGGATACATTTTTTTATGTTACAAGAGATGAAATAAGTAAACAAGATAAAACTAAGGATTCCTCAACTAGTGATGGTGAATTTTTAGAAAGTACTATAACTAAGTCCATACCTATCAATCCAACTACATCTAGTGGGGGCACAAGTTATGTGTTTAAACCTTTGTTTATTGAAATTACTATTACTACATCTACCATGAAATTACCAATTATTTTAACACAAATACCAATTTCAATGCCTATTACTACTCAAACCATGTTTACATCCCATTTGGTGACTACTCAACATACTAATCTAAATCCCATTAGTTCCACAGTTTAAACACTCCTTCAAGTTATAAAGACCTTGGAGGACAAGGTTAAAAACATTGAACAAAATGATTTAAAATCCTCTCATGTTATTGATTCATAAGATGTATTGTATAAACCTCTTACATTTGAGATCTCTTTGTACCCTTTTCTAACTAGTTTTGTTACACCTAAGTTTTCATTTTATGATGGCAAAGGTGATATTAAAAAAATATTCAATAATTTTATGTGTCATGCCTTGACTATGCCTTCAATGATAAAATTTTGACCAAATTATTTACAAAAAGCCTCAAGGAGTGTGCTTTGAGGTGGTTTTATGATTTACCTCTCCACTTCGTGAAAGCATTCAAACCTCTTGTAGAGTAGTTTTTAACACACTTTTCCATTAATATTTTTGAAATGGTTTCTTATGATCAAATTTATAAAATAAAATAAGGAACCAATGAACCTATCAGTGAATATGTATTGAGATATAATACAATGCTAGCTAAAATGACCAATCCTATGCAAGTTAAGGAGTTACAAGACATATTCAAGCAATCTTTGCTTACTCATTTACATGAGCCCATTGTTTTTAAGAAATTCAAATCCATAGATGACTTATTCCATGTTGTACAAGACCATGAAATAAAGTTTATTTCACTAAATAATATCAAGTATGTAACAAACACACCACCTATATCTACATCTAGTACCAAACTTACAATCAAACACAGTTATAAGGTAGAACCTCTTGAGCCTAAAAAGGAAACAAACAACAAGATTAATGTAGTTTTACAAAAACCAAATAAACTTGTCTTATCAAATGAACCAAGGATATAATTCTCCCATTTACATGAGTCCCCAAATTCATTACTCCCACAGTTACTAGAGTGTCAACTTATATATCTCCCTCATCCTATCGAGGTTGATATTATTTGACCTCTACACAAAGTATATGATGTAAATGATTATTTTGATTATCATTAGGGACCATGGAATGCTAAAATAAAATTCTTTACCTTGAAGCATAAGATCCAAGATCTTATTGATGACCAAAAACTTACATTTGAGGATCCTCCAAAAGAATTAGGTTCATAACCTAGTGATCACCATAAATAAAAAATATTTAACAATCTTTTGTAAGACCATTCTAAGAAAGAACCATAAGTACAAAAGCCATATAATGCACATACTCCTCCATCAAATTATGGGTACCCACTAGATGGGATTATTGGTACTTACACATGAAATATAACTCCTATGGTTTAAAGACCCTCTATTACTTTAGATGGTAGTGAAATTAAGGATGATGACTCTAATATTCATTATTTATTCATGTGATCATACCTTAATGAACACCCTATACATAGTGTTATGATTGATAATGGTGCAAGTGAGAACGTTTACACCATGACATTACTTATGCACTTGGGTTATACTCATAATTATTTACATCCTTCTACTAAATTACTTAGAGCATTCCATGGGACATCTCAGAAGGTTTCTGGTGAGATTGACATACCTTTACAAGTTGGTCTTGTACATGTGGTTACTACCTTTTTAGTTTTATCTTTGAGTGGCATCTTTGATATATTATTGGGGATACCTTAGATAAATACACTTTGAGTAGTACCCTCTATATTGTATTGGTGTGTTAAATACATTCATGCCAAATGGGTAGTTATAGTTTTTAAAATTTCATATGAGCATGCTCTTAAACAAAATAAACTTATAACCAAACAATTAATTACCAAGCATACTAAGAATCATTCACCATCAAATAGTAAGCAATAGGAAATCCCCTTTACTAGGTAACCAATTCTTGAGACACCATTACATCAGAGACATATAGTGGATTATATGAAATCCTCATTAACTATGTACCATGTTAAGATATCCAAAGCACCTACACATGTTTCTATTATTTATATTAAAAATAAACTATAGATCACTCAACAATGGGTTCCATGAACCCTTAATCCTATTATCCCTACTACTACTTCACAACCATAGAGTCTTATTTTTCATACATAGAGTATCATCGATACTAATGTGACAGATATTGAGCCTATATGTGCTCCTCGATAACATAGCAAAATTATCACACTAAGTTCACAGTGGGGAGATATCTATGACCATCCATTAGATGCCATTATAGGATAATATTTATTTTTTAAATATTTCAAAAATACCAAAACAATAAAAGAAATTAAAAAATCCATTTTATTTTTGGCACCTACATGTTCTATTGGCTCCTTGGCATCTATGTGTTAGTTTTATGTTGATGAATGACATACTTAGTTACTTATACATACATGTGTGTCACACTGCTACTTGAGTATGATATAAACATAAACAAATACATGATCTATTTTTATTTTAGATGTTGGGCCTTTTTGTTCCTCATGTCATACAAATGTTGGGGACATCCAATTATTTGAGCTTGATATACATAGGTTATATGGTTTGATGATCACATTTCATTATCATGTTGAGCTTACATATGTAATTACACATGTATATTATCCATGATTATATCTTACACAGGGTACTTGATATGATATACACTTGACATTTTTTCCTAACACATTAATATATGAGATATTATTACATGTTTATGTTGTTTTATTATGATTTAATTTATACACTTCCTCGAGTGCCTTTCATTACTATTGTATTCCTTGTTCGAACATTTGAATATGCTCTTTTACTTACGACATATACACTTATGTATGATTTATTTGACATTTACACATGTCATTATTTGTTGTATGGATATTTGAATATGTCATCTTTGATTTTATGGACATTTGAATAAGTCATTTCTATTTGATTATGCATTTGAACATTCCTCTTGTTTGCAGTCTCCTTTGACCATTGCCTTTTGACTTGAATTAAAATATTCTTATGTGTGCACTTGATTTGCTTATTCAGCTTTTAATATTAATATCTAGACATTACCATGATCTTTATCATGTATCTTAGGCTTTCATATGATCACATTAATTCTATTTACCTCAATTTTATATCTAGCTAGACATGTTCCTTCTATATACTACATAGTTACAATCACAAATTACACAGTTGTCTTATAATTTTGAAGTGAGTCAACTATCATTTCCTATATTTACCTCACCTCAAAGGGGGGAATATTAGTGGGGGCATGCTTTCTAAGCATGTTTTCAACACTTATTTAGTATGTGGTACTTATATTAGTTTTTAGATTCAGTGGGGACATATTATATGGGCATTGCTTCCACACATTCACAATATTCAAATTTAGTGGGGGCATGATTTGGAAGCATGTTATCCACACGTATTCAATATTCAACATCCCTAGATTATAGTGGGGGCATGTTTTAGAAACATGTTCTCCACATTGGTAGTTATATTAGTTTCATATTTCTTCATATATAGTGGGGGCATGTTTTGGAAGCATGTTATCCACACTTACATAGTTTTTGAATTGGCCAAAGCACATAGTTATATGATCCATACTCATAATTTTGGTAGAAAAGTTTACATTAGTGATCCATAAATTGGCATTAATTTCCATGTAAAAATAGTTTACCTTGGATAATTTTTGTCAAATTACACAATTTCTCAAACACACTCAAGGAAATGAAACTAAATTTGACATTTTAATACATATTTATCTCAAACCTTGAAGTGCTCATTTTTTCATTAATATGTTGTATCTAACTAATTAGGCATTCAATAATGATTAATAAACAAAATTAATCAAAATGTAGAAAAATAATGCACAAATAAAATCAAATCACAACAAGCACTTGATAATGGAGTTCGATAATGCCTACATCTCCAAGTTTTCTTATAGTACGAACCGATCTATTTCCTTGAAAAGTGAATACATGGCCAATTCCTTATGATTATCAAATCGATACTCTAAGATTACACACAACTGAAACAACAGAGCTTTAGAAAGTCTTAGTATACCCACAAACACACCTTTCACCTTAATATCATGTGAATGCAATCTCATAATCCTATATATTTACACCAAAGGTCTCAAAAATGGACTTATAAAAATTGTCATAAGCATTTCAACATACCATTTAAATCATCTTGAAGTCTAGGACATTTTCCTAGTTTACTTCAAAGTTTGAAAAACTCTCTAAGTCCTTCAAAACTTAGGATATATGTAGACTGTTCTCTATATTGGCCATTACACAATCTACAAAGCTTAACTTTGAGGCATCAAATGACCTCAAATCCAGACACTTAGCATATGGCTAGAACCTCTAGCTTTGGATATTGTCTCTCAGCTCTGGCTCTCATCTCTCAACTCTTGACTCTCACTCTCAGCTCTTAGCTCTGGCTCTCAGCTCTCGGCTATGGTAATGAGAGATTTGAAACTTTTGAATGAAATGAATTGAACCTCTAACTATAGACATCCAATTCATAACACCATTTGTGTTGAATTTATCAATCTTACTTGAATTGCACTCAAATGCACATTTTAGGTAAAAATACATAAAACACCCTAAATGGCTTGAAATTATCACTTACAAGTGCTAGTTTAGGTCAAAGTATCTATAAATAGGGAAATGAATTTTAAGGGCCAACTAACTTTGATCAAATCATTTTGAGTCAAATGACAAATTCACCATTTTATGATCAGGATCACTCTTTTCTTCTAATTTATTGGTACACGTCACATACCTTTGTTATTTGGTGTTGACAACATCCTAAATGAGAATATAGATTTAATGCATCTAAAATCACCTTCTAGTTCCTCTCCAATCAAATTATGATCCAGTAATATGAATTTCTGACCATTTTGATTAATTATGCACCAATTTCAAAAAATTACACTAAACATGATTAAACTTACTTAAGCTAATTAATCCAATTTAAGATCTTAAGTAAGAATTCCATAGTTCTTTTTGAATATATCATTATTGAAAATTGATTTTGAATATCTACATAACCTAATGACATCATCTATGGGGTGGCATCTATCAAGCCATAAGTGCATAAAATATCAGGATTATGGGTCACCCATGCCTAGTTAATGCCTCCCATACGTCTTTAATGCTTATGTATCTTGAGGATATTTATGAGTTTAATTCCAAATATTAGGATTATTCATGGACACACATCTCAATCTTGAAATGGATGGTCATGGTTGATCCTGACCAATCTCAAAAATCTATAAATAGAGAGGCCATAGACATGAATTTTAATCTTGAATATTGCAAAGCTATAATGTTAAATTGTCTCCATAATCCTTTAAATTTGATCATTGATTTTGTTTCCAAGATTCATTGATAGGCTAGTTTAGTGATTTGGAATCATGAGCCTAGGTTTTATGGAGTGTTCTTGAGACATTAGAGGAGTTTTACACCTTTGTTGACAAAGACAAGGATTCTTGATCGAGGGAGAACATGCTTTTGAGCCACATGGGTATGGTGAATCCATTTTGGAAGGTAATATGATGTTGATTTCTTTCATTTGTTTCTTGCTACCCTTTGTAATTCCCATAGGAATAAATAGGCTTAGTTAGTTATTTATTTATGTATTTTTCATGCTTTATGGACTAATGTTTGACTAACTAGCTTCTTAATACTCTCTACATCTTGGCAAGCCCAGTGGGACGAGATGCATCCCACACATGAAAAATCTCATTTTTTAGTTTTAAAATCTTTATTTGGATCATTAAAACTCTTGTAATTTGATTTTCTAACTTTATTTTGTCATTTTTATTTGTCACGGATTTACACAGTAACCGACATCGATTAGTAAAATCATCATCAATTGGATAGTTGTTGGTCACTATTGGTATAACCAATGTTGGTTAGATAAATGTCATCAGTTAATAAGTGTAACCATCATCGATTATATAATTGACGTTGGTCAGTGTGTTTTTCTTAAAACACAAACCTGAGAGCTCTTTTTTTGAAGTTCATTATTTCAAACCCAAAATAGCTTCCAGGCTAAAGGACATGCTAACATTTTTATTGTAGTACCAAACCTTCACATTTTATGTAAAAACATGTTTAGATCACCTTTTCCATGCTTAAAAATGAATTAGGAACATTATTTTGGTGCCTAAAGTAATATTTAGGTCCTTAAGTGAGTTTTTAGCATTAGTTTTCAAAGTTACAACTAAGACCAAGGGGTCAAATGAACACCACCTCATTTTATATTTGGGCTTAAAAATGAACTCACCTTTCCAAGTTTTTTGTATTTACTTAGTTGTTTAAGTTAGATTTTGTTTGGAAAAAAGAGGGATGATGTGTGTATGCTCTTCCATTTATCCCCTTTAGGGAAACCTTGAAATCAAAAGTGCCATTCCTATTACAAAAAGCCTAGTCCAAGGCTTAGAAAGAAATTCATCTAAAGCACTCCCCAAAAACTCATCAAGGTTTGGGTGATCTTGAAAATGACCCTAAAGTCTTTCTATTTCATGTTTTCTTCATTTTATGCAACCTTAGCTTGTGAGGGGGACATCATTACCTCCCATGAATTCTTTAGAGAAGCTTTGACCTAGGGTTTCATCTCCTGACATTGACTTCATTTGTCTCCTAATTGGAGTTACACATGGGACGTATCTACATTTGGACATTGTAATACACTAAGCGAATAGCAGGATGTAGTGGTTGTAAAAAGGACTAGACCTTTTTACAACTATCCAATGCTATGATCACCCAATTTTCATGCTTGCATTTTGCATCATTTGACGTGAAAGTCATTGTGTAACTGAATCCCCTAGAATGATAAAAAACTAATTAGTTTTAGTCAACCCCATTTTACCATACCCTTGCTAGGATTTGGATGATTATACTTAGTGTATTTTGGTCATTATTTACTTGGTATGATTTGAGGCTAAAACTTGTTTGTTTGTTTATAAACCATGTTAAAATCATGTATTTGAGTTAAGAAGGGTAGCGTTATGCTTCCCAAATCATGTCAAATTATTTTTTCCTTTGTCTTTGAAACATAAAAAATTTAATGACATCATTCAAGCATGCTTATGCCATTAGGCTGCTCAATTTGTTTCAATAACTTGTTTACCATTTTATCAAAAACTATTTGTTTTAAACCATGTCATGTATACCATTTGGACCTTGTTTATGTGTCATTATGCTATCCGCTCTTGTCTAGCTTGTGTAGTCCAATCCTCGTCTTCAACATTGAATTTTCAATTAACCTTGTTAAGTTAGGATCCAAACATTGATTGATTTCTATTTAGGCCTCAATTCATGGGGTTGGTACATAGATATTTTTCTTTTGGGTTGCATAGCCTTGGTTAAATGATTACCCAATTTTGGACACTATTGATTGTTTGTTTGTTTAAGTGCCTATCCTCATCATATTTGTGACTTTATTTGGGAAAACACAACCTTTTTTCAAAAACCTTTGATGTTAGACATTTGATGTTAGGTTGTTTTATGCCAAATCTCAGTAAAAACTACTTTTGAGATGTAGATTCACCCTTTTAACCAAGGTTGAACCTTTTGTCTTTTAAACATTGCTTTTAAAAGTTTGCAAAACTTTAAGTCTTTCTATTTTTCAATATTTCTTCATTAAATGTAGATATGTCTAGCTACACTTATGGTGCAGTCATGGATAATCCAACTTATGATAGAATGGCTGCACAAAATAAATTTTATCAATTTAGTCAAGACCCCTATGGTGAAAATATGGTTTGTGAGACATATTTCTATCCACCTCACAAAAATTAGACATGAGAACATAGTCAAGATCCAACTTATGATCTAACTCGAGATTGGAATGATTGGGTTTATCAGGAAGATTTGGATTCTTTGGTTTGTGTAAGTAATCAAACTCTACAACATACCAAGATCACCATTTTAGGACCTCCTCCTTTGGTTTACATGAGTAACCAAACTAAGAAGTGTCAAGTCATCACCATTTTAGGATCTCCTCCTTTGGTTTGCACAAACAACCAAACTAGAAGTATCCAGTCGTTACCATTTTAGGACCTCTTCCTTTGGTTTGCACAAGCAACCAAGCTAAGAATCATCTAGTTCTTACAATTCTTGTCTCATCACCAGTTTTTGATGAACCTATTGTTGAAGAACCTCCATTTGATGAACCAATTATTTGTTATCCCTTCTTCAATAGTCTAATCTTTGGAGAGTCCATTATTGAACCACAAACCATTGTTCTCGCTAAACCAAATTTTCCCCACTTTAGAAATTATGTGCTAATCTTTGAGCCTACACAAGAACCATTACCTCTTCAAAAGCCATCTTATGAGGATCAAAATGTGTTCAAAATTGATATTTTGTAACCAATTGTGAACCAAAACCAACATGTTATTGTTGAAACACCCATTTGTGACAAGATAAACTATGATAAGTTACCTATTCATATGTTACCTTTTTTAAAGAGCCTCATCTCCTTGACAAGCTAGTCTTGGTAGAGTTATCTCTTGATCATTTCCCATTCATTGAGGAGTCTCACTTTGATAGACATGATTTTGTCAATACCTCCCTTGAGTGGTTCGCTCTTTTTGAGGGGCTTTACTTAAATGAGTTAGTCTATGTTGAACCCTTCTAAGATGAATCAATTTTTATTGAGCCCATTATGCCATCACAAGATATTACTTGTAAAAAATTCAACATTCAATAAAACATTATCAAAACAACTATATCTAATGAAGAATCAATATTAGAGTCAGGTTCTATTTTTTAATCGACATTGGATTTAACATAAAAAAAATCAACATCAGTTGTGACATTGGATTCAGAGTCCCTTGCTTTGAAATCAAAGTCAAAAATAGATTATAGTATTGGTTGTTACAACATTGGTTAAAATTGCTTTGTAGATCAATTTGAATATATTTATGATCCTTCTATGGTTTTTGAGGATGATTACTTCAACATCGACACAAGTTCTCCTAGTATCTTCTATGAGGATTGTGCTACCTTGTACCATCCCATTATTACTACCCAACATAGCCATTATATTAACATTCCACCTCTCATGAGTATCGATCAAGATTGATAGAATCACACTTTGTTGAATTGCATCTATGGTGACATATCATTTGCAAAATATCATGGGGACCAAGACCACATTCATTCAATAGAAGAAAAATCTCTTAGTGAAACCTTTTTGGAGGTGGTAGGGGATAAGCAAAGATCAAACTCAACATCTTTTAATGATACCTTTTTAAAGGCACTAGAAGATAATCAAAGTCAAATGTTAACATCTCTTTGTGAAACCTTCTCAAAGGTACTATGGGATGATCAGAACAAATTCATTGGTGAAAACCTCATCGAGGAACCAATAGCTGAGCACAAAAGTTCTTCATTATTTACTGAAGATAATATCAAAGATCAAATCAAAATAGCTTCCAATATATAACATAATCAGATGGTAGCTACTCTCAAGATCAAGTAATAGAATAATTCAATGGTCCTATTGAGAGCATCTTTAGAGGTCTTTGACCCTGCCACAACCAAAATTATGTCGAATCTAGAATCAAAAACATTACATGTGATTGAAAGTCCTAATTTTCATTTGTTTCCCATTCATTATACATTCCATTATCACCCACCTATTTATTATCCACTTATCTCATTTATCCTACCATTATTTACCATCATTGGCATCACTTTCCTTTATTGAGGTTATAAGGATATCTTGTCTTGATGTTTTAAGGAAGCAAAATCAATGATCTATGAAGATCATGAACACATTATTGAGTTCCAAATCAGTAATAAGTTATTAATAGAGTAGTTTTTTTGAAAGGGTGTTGGATAACAACTTATATCACTGATCATTTTTGTTGTCTCACATATTGACTAGAACGTGCATCTCCTTATCAACAAGAGCAACAAAACCATTTTTCATCTACCATTCACCCATTTGCCATTACCATGCCTCATTTCTTGGGGACAACCCTATAGACCCTTTTTAGGCATTATTATATCATTGAGATCCATAAACCATGCCATTTGAACTACATTGACTTGAGGTCCTTTGAGACTATGTAGGTAGCACTCAATGTTTATTGACGTCATCTCAGTCACCCCTTTCCCATGCTCTCATAGTTTTATGTGCAATTGTTAAGTTTAAACACTCTCACCATTTTTTGAGCAGCCTAAGCCAATGCTCTCACTATTTTATGAGTAATTTGATCCAGTCATTGCATGGTGGCAACTTTTTTGCCACTATATCTAATTTTCTTCTAACTATTTCACTATACCATTTATTTACTATTGACCAAGGCTTGTTTTTAATTGTCATGTTTATCCCATTTTGATCTTGGTTCTTTTGGTTCATCCTAAACCTTTTTTAGGGGGATTCTGATCTAGTTTCAATAGTTTTTGAATTCAGTGTTGAAGGAAAGTCTATGACCATAGCGTGACATTTGATATGGCAAGTTATCTTTCATCTATAATATTATTTGGTATCACTAATTATAACCACCTATGGGCAAATTAGTATTGTTTTGGTACCCCTAATTATAACCACCTTTGAGAAAATTAGTGTTATGACATTGTTTCCTAATTATAATTGCCTATGGGAAAATTAGGTATAGTGACTTTTTATCATGCATTGTCACATCATCTGGTCATTACTATTATCATTTGTCTTATCATTCACCTTTTTTTGTGAACTTATTGTGACCTAGTCAATTTTTCATCACCTTTTGTGTGGATAGAATTACTGTGACTTAGTATTATTTTGGGGTTATATATGCCATGCTTGATTCTTATCATACACTCTCATCATATTATGAACATTTTAAGTTGGTGCACTCTCACCATTTCATGAGCTAGACTGTTCTGTATCTCTTAATCCTCAATTGAGTTGAGATACTTAAAAAATTCCAAAAACATTCATAAAACCATTCAAAAACTCAAAAACAATTTGTTTGTTTATTTGATTATTATTTGTTGTCTGGTCTTTTGTTTTCCTATTTGGTCTTGCTTCTTTGTTTTATTTTTTCCAGGTACATCTTGATGGTCCACATGGATCTTGATTATTTATATCTTGGTCTCATGTCAATAAGATGATTTTGCCTTTTGTTTTTAAACATTTTTATTCCTACTTAAGTCTTGATTGATCATATATTCATTTCAAGTTAGGTTCATTTATGTTTATCTTTTTCTATCTTTACTTTTTTTTTTAAATATAAATCACTGTAACTCTACTTTTGGTCATTATTTTACCATTATCTTTAGTTATAAGTATTTGCATTTGAACTGGCTCAGTGTAATTGGAATCTTATATCATTCTAAGTTATTCATACTTATGATGCTTAATTTATTTTTTTATAACAAACACTTTGTGCTCAGGTCTCAAAGTCTTATTGCCAATATTAGCTCCGAAGAATGATTCTCAAGAATACTTTGCAAAACCTATGCTCATGACATGGAATTAGGATTCTAGGTAACATGCATTATAGGCTTCTTTTTCTATGCTTAGATGTGCATCTTTTTGCATAAATTATAAGTCTAATCAAGTCTTTGTCCATTTTCAACATTTCTCATTCCATTCTCTCCCAAACTTGGGTGAACTACATTGGCCTGAAGTTCATGTTAGAACATGAGTCCATGGAACTATGTAGGTAGTTCTCAATTTTTATTGAGGTCATCTTGGCTATCTCCATTCTTATTTTCATATCTCTCATCACTTTGTGCATTCTCATATGCTTGGTTTTATATGGCTTTCTAAGCCATTACACCATCACATGTACATTTGCACCCGTTGGCTTTAACCTATCTTTTTAGTTATATCCTTGAGCTATTTTACTTGCCAATTTCCCATGCTGGGTCACAACATATGAATCAAATCATATCTACAAGGGCAAATCATTATTTATTCTTTATCAATGATCAAAATTTGTCTTACTGGGGCAAAACTATTTTATCATGATCACATTTGCTCTACTGGAGTAATTCTTATTCTATTCTCTTTGGAGACCCCATTCAAGTAGTGATTCCATTCCTAAAGTAGAGCATTATCCCTTTCCTCTAATTACAAGCTCTCCACATTATATCCCATGATGGCAATATTTTAGTGTGCAACTTGTCTCAGGATTGATCAATGTCATAAGCATGCAGCTTATACTCTCAAATTGGGTACATTTATAATGTGCCCCTTACATTTATGGATTGTATCTTTCTCATTCCCCCCATCTTAGGGGCCTATTATAACTCTCATTATATTTTTATCATTGATGATAATCACATGTGCAAGCATTAGCTCATCTGGATGTGATCTATTCCATGGGTTAATCTCTTATTTTCTCTCTTTTTGAGAGTCCATCCTTTTCTTCCATCTTAGTATGTCCTCTCGAGGGGGCATCATGGGTCTATTCCAATTTATTATTGACAACTCCTTTTTTTGAAAAGATGTTGGTTCACCTAAATGTCTTGCTACGCCTTCTCAAATAGGGGGAAATCTAGACATCCAATTCTTAACACCATTTGTGTTAAAATTGTCAATCTTACTCGAATTGCACTCAAATGGAAATTTTAGGTCAAAATCCATAAAACACCCTAAATGGTTCAAACTTGTCACTCACGAGTGCTAGTTTAGGTAAAAGTATCCCTAAATAGGGCAATGCATTTTATGGGCTAGCTAACTTTGATAAGATCCTTTTGAGTCAAAATGAGAAATTCACCTTTTAGTACTCTGGATCACTCTTTTCTTCTAATTCATTGGTACACATCACTTGCCTTTGTTATTTGGTGTTGGAAACATCCTAAATGCGAATATAGCTCCAATGCATCTAACATTGCCTTCCAATTCCTCTCCAGTCAAACTATGATCTAGTAATATGACTTTCTGACCATTTGGATTAATTGTGCACCAACTTCCAAAGAATTACACTAAACTTGATTAAAATTACTCATGATCATTAATCCAATTTAAGAGCTTAAGTAAGAATTCCATAGATCTTTTTAAATATCTCATCATTAGAAATTGATTTTGAATATTTGCATCACCTAATAACATCATCTATGGGGTGGCATCTATCAAGCCATAAGTGCATAAAATATTATGATTATGGATTACTCATGCCTAGTTAATGCCTCCCATGCCTCTTTAATGATTTTTTATCTTAAAGATATTTATGAGTTTAATTCCAAATATTAGGATTATCCATGGACACACATCTCAATCTTGAGATGGAAGATCATGGTTGATCCTGACCAATCTCAAAAATTTATAAATAGAAAGGCCATGGACATGAATTTTAAGCTTGAATATTGAAAAGTTATAATGTTAAATTGTGTATAAAATCCTTTGTATTTGATCATTGATTTTGGTTTCAATCTTCGTTGATAGGATAGTTTAGTGATTTAAAATCAAGAGCCTAGGTTTTATGGAGTGTTCTTGAGACATTGGAGGAGTTTACCACCTTTGTTGCTAAACACAAGGATGCTTGATCAAGGAAGGACATGATTTTGTGTCACATGGGTATGGTGAATCCATTTGGGAAGGTAATATGATGTTTCTTTCTTTCATTTTTTTCTTGTTATCCTTTGTAATTCCCATAGGAATAGATAGGCTTAGTTAGTTAGTTCTTTATGCATTTTTCATGATTTATGAATTAATGTTTGACTAAATTGATTTGTAATCATATATACACTAACCCATTTATATAATCTTTATGGGTCCACTTTTTCCAATTGGGATGATTATCCACAACCTATTTTAATAAATTTCATAATTATCCCATACCCGATTTTTATGGGAATTTAAATTATCCATTACATTTAAAAATATGGGATGATAATTATTCCAAAATTTATGATGGTTTATGTTTATACCCCTTTAATAAGGTGGAATTTACAAATATTAATGACTTGGGTCGATCCATATTGCCACGTCACTTTATTGCCACATCATCAAGTTTGACCATAACTTTGATTGGTCATAACTTTTGCATACAAACTCCATTTTTTAAACCGTAAAATGCGTTAGAAAGATTGAGACAAGATCTAAATCATGAAACTAGATTTTAAATATTCCATGATGGTCAATTTTTTATGTTTGACCTGATTTGACCACTTGTTAACTAGCTTTGACTAGAACTTTGACCAACTACACAAGGAGCATACGAGCTCCGTTTCTAAAGTTTCACATACCATTGGAAATATCTTGATGATCTCTATGTTATGCCATAGATCAATATAAAGTTTTATGACTTATATTTTGGAGTGAATGTGGATCCTCATAGATCAATCTTCCCTATTAAGAGGGCTTTTGGTCCACTAAAATTTGGTACCCAACTTGATCCTCTGAAATGCCAGTTGATTTTGAAGAATTTTGACAGGTCTTTTTTTGGTCTACTCAAGTTTTGTAGCTATGCCACAACACTTGGAATAAATTATTGATCACATATTCTACAAATCTTCTACTGCTACATGGCCATCAATAGCCTATATATAGAATTAGGATGCAATGACTTCCTCTACTACATGGCTTCATAAGAGTCTCTACACAGATAAGCCTAGTGATCTCCTCTGCTACTGCTAAATGGTCCTCTACAACATATCAAGTATAGAACCCAAATCATAGAATAGAGATAATAATGGTAAAATATGATTCATAACTCAAAAATTTAAAAGGCCCTAAAATAAGGCATGAGTTATACTAAATCCTACAAACTGCCAATAAGGTGATAATATATCAAATTGTCTGCCCACTATCACATCTTATAAGCGGTGAACTACCAAACACTGAAACAATCACCAATGCAATTGTAAGATAGGTTTATCAATGTAAACAAAATACAATATTGGTTATAACTGTGTCACAAAATATTACCCCAATGGGTCTTATCAATGCATCGAATCATACATGCCAAAAATAGATGCATTCCAAAATAGTAGTTATTCTAAAATAAGTACTATAGGAAAGCTAAATCATACCAAAAAACTTGTACAATTGTTATGAAATCTCTTAAGCTAATCAGTGAGTTATATTCCTTAACCATTCAATAGGAAACTCATAAATTGAAAATTAGAGATTCCAAAAATAGAGCTTTTCAAAACATAAGTGTGAGAATTAAAAACTTCACATGATGAACCTGTCTCGAAGTGTTCCCACCATAGTAGCTCCAAAAATGCATATATCAAAGCATGGGTAACTATCCTTTGTCAACATACAACAAGGATTCCCAAAATTTCTTTACAACATACATACATTATCAATCCACTAATCATGACATCATAAAATTGAGAAACTATTTACTAACCCTCTTTATCAGATTCTCCTATTTAGGTTGTTTAATTGTCTTAGTGGATTAAATGACATCTGCATGGGTTGATTGAATAAAAACTTCATTAATTACCTTATCAACAGGTTTATAAACCATCTTCTTCTTACCATTACTAGGATGGTGGGATGGTTGAATTTTCCAACACTTCTCAACCCGATGTCCACTCATGTGACAATGAGTGCAAACATCCCTCTTCTTAGGTGAGGTCACCCTTTTTCCATTTCTCACTTTGCCAATATGAGAATGGTCTTTAACACCTGAAATTTGCTTCAACAAAGCTTGTCTTTTCCAACAATATGTGGCAAAATGGTTATTTAATCCACAAAACGTACAAAGAAAAGAATGCAACATCTTCTGAATATCAAAAAAAAATCTTAAGTGGAAAAAATGAATAAAAATTCTTAGAATTCATATTCCTATAAGCGATTTTTGTAGTGTAAGATTGAAGAAGTAGAATCTCAATACCTCTTTTACTTGATTTCTTACACCACTCATCATTCCTTCACAAGGAAGAATTATACTCTCCTAGTGGCCTTGAATCTTGGCTATCAGAAGCTTGTCCTCTTCCAACAATGGAAGAACTCTCTCTAATATCCATTTTCTCACTAGTGTAACCTAATATTGCATGGTGAGATCTATGCTTTAACTGTATTGGGTTAGCAATACCTTGGCCATTCTTACCAAGGCCCCTTCTATCAAATCCCATTTTCAATAATAGTTTGGATCTAATTCCCTTGGCGTGTTTTTAAAAACTACAAAAAGAAACATCTAAAATTAAATGAAAGGAATTACCATATTAACAACTTACAATGCAATCATCAGTCATAGTGCTTGCATCTATAGTGTAAGGCAATTGATGGAGATAATGTTTCTCTTCATCTTGCATCTATGCCAAGAGTTCATCCTTGGCTTGCAGCTCTAATTTTAAGTGAGTAATCTCCTCTTTCAAGGAGTAAAAATGAGCTCTCAAGAAAGAATTCTCTTCCTAGATCTATCGATTAATTGCTTCAAGCTCATCAAGCCTCTCTCTTTTTAAGGCTTTACCCATGGCTTCTTATTCCCTGCAAACAACCTAACTCCACAAACTGCAAATGGAATATTAATAGGCCCAAAAAGTTTTTAATAATACTAAAAATAAAATTGAAAACAATTGATATCAATCCACATAATCAGAAGCTAACCCAACATACTAACTGCTTTGATACCAAACCTTGATTCATAAATTGGCACTAATTTCCATCCATAAATAGTTTACCTTGGATATTTTTATCAAATTATATAATTTCTTGAACACACTCAAGGAAATGAAATTGAATTTGACATTTTAATACATATTTATCTCAAACCTCAAAGTGCTCATTTTTCATTAATATGTCATATCTGACTAATTATGCATTCAATAATGATTAATAAATAAAATTAATCAAAATGTAGAAAAAGAATGCATAAATAAAATCAACTGATGATAAGTACTTGATAACGGAGTTTGGTAATGCCTACATCTCTAGGTTTGCTTATAGTACAAACTAATCTATTTCCTTGAAAAGTGAGTACATGGCCAATTCCTTATGGTTATCAAATGGATACTCTAAGATTGCACACAACTCAAACAATAGAGCTTTAAAAAGTACCAGTATACACATGAACAGACCTTCCACCTTACTGTAAAGTGAATGCAATCTTGTAATCCTATGGATTTTTTCCAAAGGTCTCAAAAATAGACTTATAAAATGGTCTTACAAAAAATTTCATAGGGATTTCAACATACTATTGAAATCATCTCGGAGTCTACAACATTTTCCTAGTTCACTCCAAAGTTTGAAAAGTTCTCTAAGTCCTTCAAAACTTAGGATATATATAGACTGGCCTCTATATTAACCATTACACAATCTACAAAGCTTAACTTTGAGGCATCAAATGACCTCAAATCTAGACACTCAACATATGGCTAGAACCTTTAGCTATGGACCTTGGCTCTGGCTCTAGTTCTTGTCTCTCAGCTCTTGACTCTCAGCTCTCAGCTATGGCAATTATAGATTTGAAACTTTTGAATGAAATAAATTGAACCTTTGATCCCTTTATATACTTTTTATAGGTCCACTTTTTTTGAATGGGATGATTATCCACAATCTTTTTTAATAAATTTTATAATTATCTCATACCCAATTTTTATGGGATTTTATATTATCCATTACATTTTAAAATATGGGATGATAATTATTCCAAAATTTATGATGGTTTATGTTTATCCCCATTTAATAAGGTATAATTTACAAATATTAATGACTTGGGTCAAGCCATATTGCCACGTCACTTTATTACCACATCATCAATTTTGACCATAACTTTGATTGATCATAACTTCTGCATACAGACTTTGGTTTTTGAACTGTAAAATGTGCTAAAAATCTTGCGATAAGCTTTAAATGATGAAAAAAGTTTTGAAATATTCGATGATGATCAATTTTTTTAGTTTGACCATATTTAACCACCTGTTGACTAGCTTTGGCTAAAACTTTGACCAACTACATAAGGAGCATATGAGCTCCATTTCCAAAGTTTTACATACCATTAGAAAGCTCTCGATGAGTTATATGTTGTGCCATCGATCAATCTAAAATTTTATAACTTCTATTTTAGAGTGAATATGGATCCTCCTAGATCAATCCTCCCTACTAAGAGGGCTTTTGGTGCACCAAAAGTTGGTACCCAACTTGATCCTCTGAAATACCAGTCAGTTCTAAAGAATTTTGATGCGTCTTTTTTTGGTCTACTCAGGTTATGCAACTATGTCTACAATTATTGAAACAATCAATTGATCACATCTTCTATAAATTATCTATTCTTGTATGACCATCAAACCCCTTCTACATAGAACTAGGATGCAATGACTTCCTCTACTACATGGCTTCACAAGAGTCTCTACATAGATAAGCCTAATGATCTCCTCTGCTGATGCTAAATGGTCCTATAAAACATATCAAGTATAGAACCCAAATCATAGCATATAGATAATAGTGGAAAAATATGATTCATAACTCAAAAATTTAAAAGGCCCTAAAATAATGCCAATAAGGTCATAATATATCAAACTATCTTCCCATTGTCATATTTTATAAGCGGTGAACTGCTAAACACTGAAACAATCACCAATGCAACTACAAGCCAAGTTTGTCAATGTAAAAAAAATACAATATTGGTTTTGACCATGTCACAATATATTTAACCAATTAGTCTTATTAATGCATCCAATCACACATGCCAAAAATAGATGCATTTTAAAATAACAATTATTCTAAAACAAGTACTGTAGGAAAGTTGAATCATACCCAAAAACTTATACAAATGCTATCAAATCTCCTAAGCTGATTAATGAGTTATATTATTTAACCATTCAATAGGAAACTCATAAAGATAAAACTGGAGATTCCAAAAATAGACATTTTCCTAACATAAGTGTGAGAATTAAAAACTTCACATGATGAACCTATCTCAAAGTGTTCCCACCATAGTAGCTCCAAAAATGCATATATCAAAGCATGGGTAACTATCCTTTATCAATATATAATAGATATTCCCAAAATTTCTTTGTAACATAAATGCATTATCAATCCACTCGTCATGACATCATGAAATTGAGAAATTGTTTACTAACCCTCTTTATCAGATTCTCCTGTTTAGGGTGTTTAATTTCCTTGATAGATTTACTAACATCTACATGAGTTGATTAAGAAAAAACTTCATTAATTACCATATTAATAGGTTTATAAACCATATTATTCTTACCATTATTGGGATGGTGAGATGGTTGAATTTTCCAACACTTCTCAACTTGATGTCCACTCACGTGACAATGAGTGTAAACATCCTTCTTCTTAGGTGAGGTCATAATTTTGCCATTTCTCACTTTTCCAGTATGAGAATGGTCTTTAGCACCTATAAGTTGCTTCAACAAAGCTTTTATTTTCCAACAATATGCAGCATAATGGTTATTTAATCTGTAAAATGTATAAAGAAAAAAATGCAACATCTTCTAAATATCAAAACCAAATTTCTTAAGTGGAAAAAATGAATCAAAAGTCTTAGAATTCACATTCATATTGGTGGATTTTCTAGTGTAAGATTGAGGATGAGGAATCTCAATACCTATTTTACTCGATTTCTTACACCATTCATCGTTTCTTTAGAAGGAAGAATTTTTCTCTATTAGTGGCCTCAAATCTTGGATGACAGAAGCTTGTCCTCTTCCAACAATGGAAGAACTCTCTCCAACATCCATTTTCTCACTAGTGTAACCCAATCTTGCATGGTGAGATCTATGATTTACATATATTGGGTTAACAATACCTTGGCCATTCTTACCAAGGCCCCTTCCATTAAATCCTATTTTCAACAATAGTTTAGATCCATACCCTTAGTGCATTTTTTAAAACTACCAAAAGCAACATCTAAAACTGAATGAAAGGAATTACTAGATGAAAAATTCATAATGCACTTGTTAGTCATAGTGCTTGCATTTGTAGTGGAAGGCAATTGATGAAGATAATGTTTCTCTTCATCTTACATATATGCTAAGATTTCATCTTTGGCTTGCAGCTTTGATTTTAAGTGAGCAATCTCCTCTTCCAAGGAGTAAAAATGAGCTCTCAAGAAAGCATTCTCTTCTTGGATCTACTGATTAATTGCTTCAAGCTTATCAAGCCTCTCTCTTTTCAAGGATTTGCCTATGGCTTCTTGTTCCCTACAAATAACCTAATTCCACAAACTATAAATAGAATATTAACAGGCCCAAAAAGTCTACAAAAATACTAGAAACCAATCTGAAAACAACTGATATCAATCCACACAATCAGAAGCTAACCCAACATATTTATCTCAAACCTCAAAATGCTCAATCTTTCATTAATATGTCATATCTGACTATGCATTCAATAATGATTATTAAACAAAATTAATCAAAATTTAGAAAAAGAATGCATAAATAAAATCAACTCACAACAAGAACTTGATAATAGAGTTTGACAATGCCTACATCTCTGGGTTCACTTATAATTCAAACTGATCCATTTCTTTGAAAAGTGAGTATATGGCCAATTCCTCATGATTTTCAAATGGATAATCTAAGATTGCACATAACTCAAATAATAGAGCTTCAAAAAGTCTTAGTATACCCATGAACAAACCTTCTACCTTACTGTCGTGCAAATGCAATCTTGCAATCCTATGGATTTATTCCAAAAGTCTTGAAAATGGACTTATAAAATGGTCTTAAAAAAAAATAATAGGGATTTCAACATATCATTAAAATCATCTCAGAGTTTAGGACATTTTCCTAGTTTACTCCAAAGTCTAAAAAGCTCTCTAAGTCCTTCAGAATTTAGGATATATTCATACTGGTCTCTATATTGGCCATTTCATAATCTACAAAGCTTAACTTTGAGGCATCAAATCACCTCAAATCCAAAAACTCAACATATGGATAGAACCTCTAGCTCTGGTTCTCAGCTCTCAGCTCTAGCTCTCATCTCTCAACTCTCAGCTCTGGCTCTCGGCTATGGCAATGAGAGCTTTGAAACTTTTAAATGAAATGAATTGAACCTCTAACCCCTTTATATACTTTTTATGGGTTCACTTTTTTTTATTGAAATGATTATACACAATCTATTTTAATAAATTTCATAATTATCCCATACCCAATTTTTTTGGGATTTTAAATTATCCATTACATTTAAAAATATAGGGTGATAATTATTCCCCAATTTATAATGGTTTATGTTTATCCTCCTTTAGTAAGGTGGAATTTACAAATATTAATGACTTGGGTTGAGCCATATTCCCACATCACTTTATTTCCACATCATCGAGTTTGATCATAATTTTGATTGGTCATAACTTTTACATACATACTCTATGTTTTGAACTATAAAATGTGTTGAAAATCTTGAAATGAGTTCTACATCATGGAAGTGGCTTAAAAATATTCCATGATAGTCAATTTTTCAATTTTGACTAGATTTGATCACTTTTTGATTGGATTTCATTGAAACTTTGACCAACTACACAAGGAGCGTACGGCTTTGTTTCCAAAGTTTTGCATACCATTGGAAGGCTCTCGATGATCTCTACGTTATGCCATCAATCAATCTAAAATTTGATGACTTATTTTAGAGTGAATGGGGGTCCTATTAGATCAATTATTACTATTTTATACATAAATTTAGCATGATACATATCTAAGGTGCATATTCTATTCAATATGTGCCTAATATTATAATATCCAAATCAATTTCAGATTACAAAACTCTTTTATGTACTAATACTCTGATCATACTTTTACAGGCTTTATTGAACTAGTCTACTATAGTATTTGGTTCAATTTTTGGTATATTTTAGTGATTAAATCACTAAATATTACAAAGTTTTAGGTTTAAAATGATTTTATCATCCAACCTCACCAGGTTATAATTATCATTATGTTGCACTATTGAGCTAATCTCAACGACCAAGTGTCAACTCACTTTTGCTCCAAGGTTGGATACATGGTCCTTCGAATCTCTCTCTATATTTATATCTCCTTATATATATGCACTTTAATGATTTATCTATATTTGTCCTAATCTCAATTTCAAAACCTTACAATGATACATATTTTTCAAATCAACTTGCCAATAGGCAAGGCTATTAATCAACACATAGGTGTACTCCTAAACCTTGATCTGTCAATTTAAATATATTTCAAGTACTTTTAATTCTAAATTATATGCATTAATTATATACTATAACATCATCTTGGTTGTAGGTCATTCACCAACAAAGCACTTAAAATGGTCATGTATAAGGATAAGGTGTGTTATACACACCAAAGTACCTTTCATTTCCTTTAAATTAATATTTTTATTACTAGATAAAAGGGGGATTTTGGATGATATTTATGGATTATATAAGAACTTAGTCTTATATAGTTGGAAAACTCAGACCTTTTTTGTTCCTCTTAGTTCTAGGCCTTTCTCACTTCCACAAGTCTTGCATCTACTCTATCTTGTGCCCCTTTATCTAATTTCTTGGTCCGACCAATCTTATGTTGATGACCCATTTCTTTTATCTTGACAAAAATTATTAAAATTTACTTATCTTCCATATCTAAAAATTCTAAACATGTACCTAATTTCCTTATCCCTAGACACTAACATCCAACATAAACACTAGCGTTAACGTTAGTGTCTAGTGCCCTAAAGTCATCTATTTTGAAAATGAAACATATACTAATGGTTGACCTAAGTGTTTTAATGTGAGTTAATTATCCAAAGGGGTTGATATAAATATAATATCATCCTTATTCATTTCTTACCTATAAAAATACTAAAGAGACCATTTCAACTTATAAGAAACACTTTATCAAGCATTTAATTGAACAAAGCTTCCCTATTTCCATATAAGCCATTGGAACAACACATCTACAAGTTTGAAGTACTAAAGAAGTAGCTTAAGAGCCCGATTTGCCAAGTTATAAACTAGTTCATTATTGTACTTAATTATCACATATTACATGATTCACACACAAGCTAGCATGTAGGGGAGAACTACATTAATCTGAGGTCCTCTTTGGAGTATTGGCTATGTAGCCAATGCTCACTGAAAAAGGGGTCTTTAACATCATTTCAACACCATGTGCCCACTAAACCATATTCCATTAAGGTCACTATGAAGAGTGAAAACTAGGGTTTTGAAAATTCATGAGGAGTGATAATCCATTACCTAGATCTGAATGCACTAGAGCGAAGGCTTAGACAAACCCAAAAGTATCTAGGTGGTTACATCCTTTTCCAGTAGGTATTCTATATAGGACACTTGTTTTAAACACAGATATTACAATCGATGTAATTAGACCATACTAACATTAGTTTTTAGAGCTTTATAAGCATCATATCCAAAATGTGAGACTATTCTAGAAACATCTTCTAGTCTATTTTCTACCTATTCTAGATCCAACACTGTGTTAGCATCAAAAGTAGCTGAATATATTACATTTTTGTCATTTCCATGCATTAACTTAGCTATACTTTCTATATATAGCCTATTCTCATCATAATAAATTTAGTGTATGTTTATATATCAGTTTACCACCCAATTGGGTTGTTGTATATCTCCATATCTCCCTTGTGCATTATCATTTCTATATTCTTAACCCTATATACTCCAAAGTTAGGATCTTAGATCCATTTTAGGGTTAAAAATACCCTCTTCCTCTTTCATGGATAGTCATATACCTATTGGCCTTGAAAATATCAATTGTAGTGTCTACCATAACCTAGGTACCCATTATGGGTAGCCACAATATCTGCCACACATCCTCTAATGTCATTTTCCTCTCTCCTATAAGAAATAAAAAATTACATGTATTTGAATCCCATCACTCAGATAAGGTAGTCATTATATGCATATCATATGGAATTAGGTTAAATTGCTTATATCACTGAATCATGTAGAATCAACAATGGTAGTATCCTCAACTAACAATGGGAACCCATAAATGGTCTGTATAATGTGCCCATGGTGGAACTCTCATGATTTAAGATCACTCTGCAATCACAATCACAAAAGAAATGTTAAAAATTGACTCCATAATCATTAAATACTATAATATTGGATTTATTTTTTTGTTTGGACATGGATGCATTTCTTAGGATAGAAACACAGATAATGTTGCACTAAAAACAAGGCACATTATCTCAAATAATGATGCAATAGATCTGAACAGGACTAATCGGGATGGGATAGGACCGCAAAAGCATAAAAACCAATATAAAATGTATAAATAACAACAAAAATAAGGGAATTGATACCCATAAGATCCATATTTGCATCCTCCTCCACTACTACTCATACTTGCTCAAATCATGCATATCCTTTGAGGCATTTTTGACTTATTTTCACTAATTCTCAAGCTTTTACTATTGGTTTATACTGAAAATGAATAGTAAAAACTATCTTACCTAACTTATTTATATTATTTACCATTAACCTAAGGTTACACCTTGATTACATGTCACTCATGCAAATTATTATTAGTAAAAATAAAAATTATGATATATTACACAATATTTACCCAAATCGCTTACCATTAGATTCATTAGAATTCTAAAAATATTGCCCTCCACTTCATACTAAGTGAAATATCTTCCATGGAATTCTCAAAATTATTTAAAAATTACATAGACCTAATTATGTGTTTCTTACTATATTCATATACTCTATTCGTACAACATTAATTATTATTACTCTCCTTTTGATGTAAACATTTCATTGCTTTTATCCTTTGCCTTGAAAGGGGGGAAACATACATGCTCATGTGCTCAAATATTTTAAAACCTCACACATTAAGAAAGACATGATAAAAAAAGTATACATAAAACATTCCAAAGAATTCACATTCAACAATAACATGATGTCAAGTCAATTATTGGACACACATTGAAAAATTATGGGGGCATATAACCTATATATATAATTGATTTGAATTGACTTCAAATCATTCAATAAAATATGTGGGGGAATGACACTAGTTCATTCCCCCCCTTTAAATATTTCAAAATAATACCACTTCAAATTTTAATAAAATTTTCAAATGTAGAAGATCAAATAGAATCTAATAAACAAATGCAGTTTGAGCCATGAATACCAACCGCTTATGTTGTTATGTAATGTTCTATACTTTTATTATTTTTTATAATAAACTTATACTAAAGTATTCCAATAGTAAACTTGAATATATATCCATTTATAGTGGTGTGATTCATAAAGTGACAAGTGGGACACATTTTAGTCTAGCAACACTCAAAATCTATGGTTGCACTTTTACGAACCCAATGCATGGTTCTTGTTGGCCAAAATTGGGTTACATATGAAACTTTTGCCTAAGATGGAATATGCCATCATCTCAAACCATTAATTGAAATTTTGAATTGTATATGAACTTTATAAACCTTCTTAAATCATAATTTCAAGGCAAAAAGTGGAGAAGTTAAAATTTACAAGTTTCAGGGTTTAGAGCTCTCAGTGCCAAATCAACTTGTGCAACACTTTTTGGGAGCAATTTCACAGGGCTAAATCATGATAATTTATCTCCAAAACTTGTATGATGGTAGAAAAATGTTATGGGAATAAATGGTGAAGGTGCTTATATATAATTACTCTTCACTTTAAATATATGTATCCATAAAAACTACCTAGTATGCAGATTTTTGTGTGTTTCCAGGTGCCAAATTAGCATGCATAACTCTTTTCAAATACCATTGCACAGGATCAAATCAAGTCCAATAACCTTAAAATTTAACATGATGGTATAAAAATGTGGGGATAATGTGAGGGTGAAAATAATGTGTAGATAATTTTCTCTTAAATGTTGAATGCATAGTTATGAAAATCCACTTCTGTGCTGATTTTTACTTAGTCATTTTCTTGTGTTCCTAGTTTTTAGATCTGGGAGTATGCACATTTCAAGCTCAATTTTATAGTAGTAAAAAATGTCCAATCAAATTAAAATTTCTCATGGTGATAGATAAATATCATTAGATTGTATTTTAAAATATAGTGCACACTTGTCATGTATAATGTGTGGAATGCACAACTATGAAAATCATCTTTTGCACTAAGTTTTACCTAGTCATTTTCTACATCTCCCAGTTACTAAATCTACTTAGTGAGCACTTTTGAATCCCATTTTTGTAGGATCAAATGAAGTCAAAGTTTCATGAAATTTTTTATTATTGTATCTTGATGTCATAAGAAGGTAATTCAATTAGGTGAAGTGACCCTCCCAGGAAGATTTATCACTTAGCCAACTTTTCACCAAAAAACACTCAAAGGGCAGGTCGTAAGGGTTATTTTGATCATTTCAAAAAATAAAAAATACCCTTTTGATCATATTGTTAAGATATTTATGTAAATATAAGATATGATGGGTTTTCCTAATATCTTGTACTATGATTTTCCATTTTTCCATGTTCTAAATGTGTTGATGCAATTATGTGCGACTGCATATTGGTTTTTTAGTCATATCTTTTGATCCATAGCTTCATTTTCAATGTCACTTGTTATGATGGAAAGATGATTTTTACCTATTTTTAATGATATTGATTTTAAATTGGAGAAATATATAGTTAAAATTGGTCAATATCACAACTGTAATAGTGTATCGATGTGACAAGCCTTCACAAAGTGTCTAGAGGCTTATAAAAGACTAAGTGGGAGATGTGATGAATTTGGAAAGTGGGAGAGGTTGAGTGGAAAGAGGAGGCAACTCAAATAATTCAATAAGCCTTATATAAAATGAATACTTCCTTTGTTTAGGATGACATCACTCAAGTCATCATCTATTTTCCTCTCTTCTCTCTTCTATTTTATTCTAAATATCTCTCATTTTTCTCATTGTAAGATACTACTTCCTCTTATGGTATGGCTTATCCCTTCCCATTTTTTAATGAAAATAACACTTAACATCAATATAAGAGTTCATTTACCTTTTTATATGTTTTCTTCTTATGTTTAGTTGAGTATGTGCATGAATACTTTGTTAAGGATCTCTCTTTCTTAGTGTTTGTCCTCTCTCTCTTGCCTCTATGCAAGATAGTTTTATGTTTGTAGGTCTTAAGATGTGATATATCAGTCATGAGGTGAAGATATGATGTGGATATGATCATTACTTCCTCTTTTATCTTAATTCCTTGAACCTTTTTAAGAAACACTCATGCAACTCGTTAGTTATGGAGTTTGTGTGAGTGTATGAATTCTTGGCTAGCATCTATGTGTGTCTTAGAGCAAGGAAGAATGTCAAAGCTTGGTGCATCACCATTTTATAGTTTTTAGTCATCCTTTTCTCCTCTTTATAACCCTTTTCATTGGAAATAATTAATTTAAAGTAGTTTTATAAGAGCCTAATTGATATACATAGGGAGTTGGCCCATAACCTAGAGGTTCACCTCCATTATAGGATACCCACAACCTATAGGTGTTCCCATTTTTTATCTAGGAGTGAGAGAGCCTGAAAAACACTCTCATAAGGATGAAATTTTATGCTAGAATAATTCCCTCCCATTATTTTTATTTTTCCCATTATATTATAGTGACACTCGTTGGCTATAACTATTACTACTTCGTAAAACATTGTTCACAAGTGAAATCATATCCTAGCCTAATTCAAAATCTTCACTCATTAAGACTTGATCACTCTCAAATCCACCATAGGGTCTATCTCCATGAGTTATTTTGGTTATGGTTTAATGAAACCCAATAGACTACCATTCATCCTATTACCACTCTTAAAAATTATTTATTCTTCCTAACCATGAAGCAAACAAGTTTTGAAGGAACCCTACCTCGACTTGGGTCAACTAGTGACCCAAGGCACTTAACATAATTAAGCTCTTCTTATGAGGACAAGGTTTGTTTCCACACTCACATATCTATTTCTCCTTTACTTTAGTAATTTCAATTCACTCCATAAATAAAATAAATCAAGGGAAAATGTAGAGAAGCAAATTTGGCACAAACTCATTCAAAATATACATTTTTACATAACATTGCTTATTTAGATTATTGTTATTGAATAAATGACTTATTGGCATGTCGTAGTCTAAGTCTTGGGATTCTCTCTCTTGTCATTATTTTAATATGTTTTATGTGTCTACATTATTTTCTCATATGTATATTGGGCATCCCTAATTTTGTTCTATGTCATTGTATTTCTGTTTGGAGTCTTTTGGACAAGGCTACACTCCCTTAATAAGGTCGTATTGCATCTTTATCTCAACGTAACTTATAAAAGATTTTTGAATTTATATATTTATAATAATATCTTTTATAGCCATTGATATTTTCAAAGTTGGTTCCCTCTCATGTCAATAAGCTACAAATTAAAATCTAAGAGTTCTATATAAGCAAGGGTCTTGTTAGAGGCTAGGGATCAATTTTTCTCTATCAAAAGGATATATAATGTTTATATGTGTTGATATTTACTAAATAATTGATTTATTTATAGGTTGAAAATATAAATAAATAATTTTCATGCTTATTTCAAGGGTACTCATTGGTAAAATATAATCAAGCTTTGTATTCCTCTATTAATGATACACACTTAGGAGGGAGAACTACATCGACCTAAGGCCCTTTTGGGATATGTAGGTAACACTTAGATTAGATGAGGTTTTTTGAAGATAGCTCAGCTATTCCCCTTACCCTACATCCCATTTTTAGAATTTGATATCTATTGTGAAGGAGTTAGGATTTTGTATTTTTAGGTCTCTGTATGAAAAATGGCACACACAAGAAAATGACAAACCCTCGTAGATAGGTGCATAGTTTCAAATTGAGAAATCAGTCACAAAATCAACTAGGACATGGCCATAGTCAATAAACAAGGCCAAAATACAACCCTATCCTCCTAGTGTGGCCTTGTCCCAACATAGTTTAAATTCTTGATTTTAGACATGACATAGTTTGTAGGTATTTTAAAGAAGTTTCCATTCATAATCAGCCTACACAATCAACATAAGATATAATTGAGGGAGGTTTGCACATCTATTGGTTAATTTACTATTTTTAGATAATTTATAATTATGTAATTTTTTTATTTTACTATATTCTAATATATATTATTATATTTCAATTTCAATAGTTTATATTTATTAGTTTTATTCATTTAATTTAAAATAGATTAAAAATAAACAAGAGTGGTGTTGTGCTTCTGTCCACTTACACCAACTATGTCCCACACCAAATAACTTCTAGTTTTTGAAATTCAAATCATTATTTTTTGTCTTCCCACATGTTTCACATGGTTAATTAAAGCATATTGTCAAAAGACTCACTTATAAATACACATCAAAGGTCATTCATTTTCCCACTTGGTATTCACTTCCCTCAAGTTTACACACTATTGGACATTGTGAAAATCTACCTCATTCTTTCCAAATTCAAGATCACTCACAAGGAGTAACATAAATAAATTAAAAAAAAATTCAAAGCATGTCAAGAGTTATCATATACAAGTATTAAGGATATATTTATAGTTATATAACCATAGTTAAGGAGCAAAATTTCATAATTAATCTAGCTGGGGGAACTATGTGGGCTTGATTTCCCTCCTCAAAGTATCAGATATGTAGGTAGTAGTCAATCATCAAGGGGATAATTGAGGTTTGCACAACCCATTACACTCCCTTATTTTTTGTAGGTTTTCAAGATATAAAAGTTCCCTTTGAGTTTCAAATACAAAATAAGACAAATAATGAATTTTGTATAGCATAATCCAAATTGTGATATTTCAAATTTCTCAGTAGATGTAGGTACAGAACATGCAAAAATTAGTTTTCTATCACAATCAACATGGACAAATCTATAGTCAATAAACTCAAGCAATCTATGTTACTATCCAATTAAAATAGTCCTATCCTCTGATTATTATTTTTATATGTCATTTCTAAAATTCTAATTCTTGTATTTTCTTGTTAGTCAATCCTCACAATTAATTGGGATACATCTGTGATCAACAGACATGAGTGGCATACATTGTATTCCACTTACAACATATCTATCTAGAAGTATTTTATGATTTTAAACAAATTAAAGGTGTTACTAATTTCCAAGCATACATGACATGTTATACATCTAAGATTGAGTAACATAACAATCAATTATGAGAAGAGAACACTAAGTTACATGACTGACTTACCAACAACATCTAAGATGATTGATGACAACTGTCTAAAATTAGTTTTCTAGGTTTTCAGGGATCAAAGGATGTTAGAGAAAAAGTAGTTTACTACTCTCCTCATAAGTTTAATTTAATATTGGTCCATAACACAATGATATGAAATCCCATGTAAAATAATTGCACACCAAGAAATAAGTTATCTTTGAGTTGTTATAAAATTATGAGAAGGTTCTAAATGTTGTTATGCATTAGGTTACACAATTTTCCAAGAATATACTATACTAGAAGGACCAACTCCAAGACACATAGAAATAAACTATGTCAAATATTTCTAAATGTGATAAATCCAAGGTGATAATGGAATTCCATTAAACATCACTGATCAAAATGGATAATGCTTTGCATAGGTATCTCATATTGAGATAGTGTCATAGCTATAATGTGAACTTTGGATTTGGAGATGTTACATAATACATTTTTGGGCATTCAAACATAAAGTTAAATCAATAAAATGGAGTAAATAAATCAAGACATAAAATATAAGGTTGCTTAGTATAAGCCAATCATTGTATTTATAGTATATGATGACATCCAAACTATGCTACGAGTCAGGGTCTTCTTCGCAAGGTGTTTATCATGGTTTGGGATGTCTTATCTAATTGGATGAATTAAAAAAAGGATCTTAAAAATATTGATAGATACATCTAAGGGATATTGTATGAAACACAATATATCCCACCTATGCATCATATACAAATCCTCTATGTGAAGAAGGTTTCTAAGGTCATGCAGCCTCCACCCTAGCATTCACCTACTCTATCATCCAATTTTGAATCTTCATCAACAAATTTCCTAGTAGTTTCTCAGTCATTTAAGGTTGAAATTTCTATAAATTCATAAAATATGCCTCCATCATTGTAGTAAGGTACTACATATTTAATTTTTTTTGTCAAAATTAAGAAGATGAAATTTTTTGGGTAAGCAAGAAGCTTTGCAAGTGGGGCCAAGAAGGTTGAAAACTTGTAAAGGGTGTCCTCATAGTTATGCCAACCTATTGAAAACTTGAAAAGGGTGGTAGGTTTGTATGTTACATATTTGAAAACCTGAAAGGGTAGGTAAGTAGTGTACAATAAGTGAAAACCAACAAATGACACTTTGAGCAAAACTGTGACCATTAATTCTTGACTGACCCAAAAACATAGCTCATGGAAACTTCATTAGTTATAGTCAATGATAATTTTCTAGAACCTTTGTCTCAAGATGAGACAAATTTTTAAGTTCATGAAAATGTTAGTATAAATATGCGAAGCATAAATCACATGAATATTTGTGTAATATAGTTAGGCTACAAAGTATAGATTGTATTAAATATGGTCCCATGAAGGATATCAAAAGTTTTTAGAAGTTGAATGGTTTTATTTGATTGGCAAGTTGAAAGGTCATGTGAACAAAGAATCATAGTCTCTTTAAAACATTACAAATACTTTGTCTTTGTAAAATAATAGGTTGAACTTGAATTGTAATACAATAGAGATCAATATATAACATTCCTTGAGTATTATGTTGCTAAGTATAATATGAGCATGTAATATTCACTTGAATTAAGTGCATCTTCCTTATGACTAAATCATGGATATTAGTTATCAATGAAATCTATGAATATTTAAAATGATTATAAAGGAACACACACTAATTACAAACCCAAAATAAAGAGTTACACATGAATAAGTAAGGTTTTTAGCTACAACCTATTTTACTTTATTTTAGAATATTCAAATTCACATAGAAATCTTGTAGAATATAATAATTAACATGTATTGATGGTTGATTCGAGGGACCACTGCTAACACCTCAATCCACTTGTTCATCAAGGAATTAGATAATATTTGTTCAAGTTTGATCAAATCACTAATATTTGATTTTCTTTGAAAATATGTCTTGATATATGCCTTATTTTAAGGTGAAGTATTAAGACTTGTGTTGCAATCACTCATCTCAAAATTCAATTTTAAGTGCTTCATATGTTAAAATAATAATATATCTAAATCATCATTATCTAAAAAACATATGTAGTGAATTTGAAAATACCCATTACCAATGTATTATTTCTAGAATAAATGAAATGGCATCTAATAATGCCTCATAATATCATGTATAAGTGAAAATCAAGCATAGGAGAGAGTATCATATCAAGCACAACACAAAAGGGTACAATGTCTCCAAAGGAAAAATAATATGGGAAAAACTAGTATGCCTAAAATATGATATAATATGCCCCCAATCAAACTAGCTATAAAAATGAGAACACACACAAGTAGTATGCCTTATAGATGCATGATGGAATCCATGGCAATGTAGGTATTGGAGTTGTTACCAAAATTTGGATAATGCAAGTGCAATGGAGATGTGATCACACAAGTTGAAACAAGTGCACACCACATAGATGCTAAAGAAATTTGAAAATAACACAATAAGAGAAATTGTACAAGATAAAATGGAGAAAACCAAAATCTAATTAGCATGAGATGGCCAAAGTGAGGAATACAAATAGGAGAGTACGAAAGTAACTCCTCCACAAAAGGTGGACAAGGCACCCCAAGAATAGAATGTAACTCCTCCATGAAAGGTGGTGACAAGGTGCTAAGAATAGAGAAATAACTCCCATCAAGGGAGTTACTTATGACATTCTTATGACACTTATGACACATTTATGACACACACCTCCACATAAGCTATCCTATCCCACAAATGTAGGAAAACTCCATGTATGCACAAGAAATACAATTTCCCTAATTAATAAATAGGGAAAAATAAAAACCTACACTAATACCCCCCCATAAGCGCAGCTTAGGTGGGCAGTGTGGAAATATAAGATGGGTCTCGGCAACTAGGCTTGATGAGGTACCCATGTACAAATGCAATCTCCCATAAGATAGAGAAAAAGAGAAAACCCATAGGAAAAAACTCCCCCCCAAAAGAGAGACATGAAAGAAAAGAAGAGGCTAGAAGGCCCCCCTAAAGATGATGCTACTGTAGATGTGGACCGCACCCCAAGAAGAGGTTGTAGATGAATGAACTTTCTCTCGATGAAAGGTTTGGTGAAGATGTCTACAACCTACTCTAAAGACTGACAAAATATCAAGTTAATGACCTAACTATGAATAAGCTCTCAAATGAAATGCATGTGAATCTCTATGTGCTTGGTCTACTGGTGCTGAACTAGATTCTTGCAAATCTGTATGGTACTTTGGTTATCACAATAAATGATGGTGGGTTGCCTGATAAGAATGCCAAACTCAGAAAGAATCCCCTGAAGCCAAATAGCCTCAATAGCTACATTAATAGCTCCCCTGTACTTTGGCTCTATGGATGATATAGCAATAGCATTCTGTTTCTTGTAGACCAACTAATAAGACTAGAACCTAGAGAGAAACTATAATCAGAAGTGGACTTGCGAGTCTGTGAATCGCTAGCCTAGTTTGAATCTGTATATCCAACCAAGTCAACCTCTGTGCCAAATCTATAATGAATCCCATATCTATGTGAACCCTGTATGTAATGCAAGATCCTCTTAGCTGCTTTCCAATGCAGCTCATGGGGTTCCTGCATGAATCTGGAGACAAGTCCCACTGTATATGAAATGTCAGGCTTGGTGTGAGTCAAGTAGATGAGACTACCAACAAGTTGTTGATACCAAGTGGCATCAACCAATGGTGAAGAACAATCAGTCTCAAGCTTGAATCCTAATAGAAAGGGATTCAGAGATGGCTTGTAATCAGCCATGTGAAACCGAGCCAATAAGTCAAGAGCATACTTAGGCTGTGCAAGTGAAATCCCTGAATCTGACTATGAGATCTCGATGCCAAAGAAGTAGTGTAATAGACCCAAGTCTGTCATGTCAAATCTATCCTGAAGAGATGCTTTCACCACTACAACAGTCGATGAAGAACTCCTGATGATCAAAAGGTCATCAACATATAGAACCAAAATTAAGAGCGAATCATCCTATTGTAAAAAGTAGACATTGGGATTAGAATGGCACCAAGTGAAACCCGCTATGAGAAGGAAGGAATCCATCTTGGCATACCAAGCCCGAGGGGCCTGTTTAAGGCCATAGATAGATTTCTTAAGTCTGCATACTAAGGAAGAATCTTGAATAAATCTTGGCAGCTGCTTCATGTAGATCTCCTCCTCAAGGTCTCCATGAAGAAAGACACTCTTCACATCCATCTGATGCACATCCCAACCATGTGTTGCGGTAATAGCCAAGGTGAGTTGGATAGAAGTCATCTTTGCAACAGGTGCAAAGGTCTCTGAGTAGTCAATGCCTGCCACCTGTGAGAAACCCTTGGCAACCAATCACACCTTATAATTATCAACTGACCCATTTGCTGCAAACTTGGTCTGATATATCCACCTACATCAATCCATCTTTCTTCCCTTAGGAAGTGATGTCAAGTCCCAAGTGTGATTTTTGATTAAGGAAGAATATTCTTCCTCCATAGCAATATCCCACTCAGGTACCCCCGATGCCTCTCAAAAATATTTTGGATCTAAAACTAAAGCAAAGAAGGCATGTGGATCTCTCTGAAAATCCCCCCTAGTATGTCTATCATCTATGGGATCTCCTGCCCAAGTGCCAACACTCTCAAGTGTCTGTCTGGCCCAAAGTGGCCCAGAAGTGGGTGAGTCAAGTGCTAACTCCTCATCCTCTGACTGACTAAAGGTGGATGACTCTGCATCACTATCCTCACTGTCTAAACTTGAAGAAGATGACTCTAGCTCAAGAACTTGCTATCGCTGATCTAAATCTGATGAGGAATCATCATGAAGAAGTAGATCTAATGAGGGAGAAGTGTCAAGTGTTGAGTCTCTAAGACTCTCCTAAAAATGGACACTTCTCTTAATGAACAACTCATGTGTGACTGGATCTAGAAGGTGATATCCCTTAATACCATCTAGAAATCCTACAAAGATGCAAGGCTTGGACTGACGTTACATAGCTTTGCATTTTTTCTTCAGAATGTGGGCCATGGCTAGGGATCCAAAAACATTGAGGTACTCAATATCAGGTTTCCTTTTATGCCAAGCTTTAAAGGGTGTTATCCCTTTCAAAGCTTTGTGAAGAACCCTGTTCTGAATATAGCAAGCACAATTGATGGCTTCAGCCCAGTACTATGGTGCTAAGGATTTGGAGTGAATCATATAGCTAGCTATCTCTTTTAAGAACCTATTCTTATGTTCTACAACCCCATTCTGTGAAGGACTGTAGGTGACTGTGTGCTATAAATCAATCCCCTCTATGGTGCAAAACTGCTCAAACCTGATGCTGACATACTCCCCTCCATTATCAGTTTGAAGAACCTTGATTGATTTCTCACTCTGTTTCTCAACAAGAGCCTTGAAGTCTAAATTTTTTTCAAACACTTCAAACTTTTGTTTGAGAAAATATATCCAAGTGTACCTAGAGAAATCATCAATGAAAGTGAATATGTACTTTGCCCTTGTGAAAGATGGTTTGGGAAAGGGTCCCGATACATCACTGTGGACTAACTCCAAAGGTTGTGAAGCCCTCCAAGCTTTGCCTTTGTCAAATTTTGCTTCGGGATGCTTCCCAAGGGAGCACCCCTCGTAAAGTCCTTTTGAGAATTGGACACGAGGCAAGCCAATGACCATGTCATTTTTGCAAAGTTGCTCAAGATAGTGGTAGTTAAGGTGGCCAAACCACTCATGCCATAATTTTCTAACTCCATCTAAATGAGTCAATAATGCTATTGGAGAAGAATCTGATGCAAAATGTGAGAAGGTGTATAACCTGGCTTGGTGATCTGCCCTACCCACTGCCACTGTAGTATCACTATGTAACTCCCTGATAACCACTGAATTTGGTGAAAACTCAACTCTCATGCCCTGACCAATGTGAGTGATTTGGTACACTGATAGGAGATTGGTTGAAAGAGAAGGAACACTTAGAACATTATTGAATGTTCCTCCTTCCATTTCAACTGACCCTCTCCTTGCAACAGAAACTAAAGTGTCATCACCCAAACTAATTGAAGTCATGCTACAAGGCTCTAAAGATGAAAACTCAAGTAGTGAAGAGCCCATGTGGTGAGAAGCACCTGAGTTGATGACCCATGAAGATGTGGAAGCTACTGTAGCTACAAGGGCCTTGCCCTTTTCTTTCTCCTTACCCTTGCCTTTTGCCTTAGTAGAATCTTGGGTAGATGAATTCTGCTTGATGGACTCATGAACACCTATGTTGTTCTTCTCTAGAAGATGAGTTAGGTGATCTATTTGTTTCTTCATGCACTTGTGTTCATCATGCCTTATCTTTTTACAATAGGCACACTTAACCTTTTCCTTCTTAGGTTTAGCATTGGAAGAGGAGGTCTCAGTGTTGTTTTTGGCAGGATTGGTGTTTTCTTTTTTCTTCTCGTGGTCCTTGTTCTTTTTCTTTTTCTCCTTTGTTGAAGTCTTATCCTTACCATTTCCAGCTATCAAAGCTTGGGGTTGAGTAGACTTCATTGTGCCCATTTGAATTAGCTTATCTTTCTCCCTAGTCAAGTTGGCAATGAATGAATCCAAAGAAGGTATTTTCCATGTAGTGCCAAGGGCACTTTTTGTGGCATGGAAAGTGGAGACAAAGACTAAATAGCTTGGACCTAACTTTTCAAGAATAGAAAGGATGAGTTGATCATCTTTTTTCTCTATCTCGCATTCTTTTAGTTGCAATCTAAGGGCCTTAAACTTAGTGAAGAAGTCCTATAGGGTGTCAAAGTTGCTAGGACTTAGACTTATGAGTTTATTTTCGAGCTCATGACCTCTCATCTCATCAAGCTTCCCAAACAAATTTTCTAAGGTGTCCCATATGTCATTAGAAGTTTGGGAGGATTCTAAGTGGAAGAGAAGTTCTGGAGACACAGACAAGCTCAGTAATCCAAAGGCTTCATCACTACGGTTGTACCACTTAACCTTTTCAGCATCTGTGTTGGGTTCTACTTCTGTACCCATGGTGATCCTATACAACCCTTTGCTTCTAAGAATGATTGACATTTTAACTTTCCATTCATGATAGTTTAAGGGTGTTAGGGGTTTAAGTTGAAAAGAATCTATTTTTTAATTGAATTTAGGTGAAGTTGTGTTGATTGCAAGTTGTGAATGTATGCAAAAATGAGAATGAAAGCAAGTTGTGAAAAGCAATCACACCCCCATGAAATATTGAGCCCCCCAAAATATGAAAGTTCATGCTCAAAAGACATCGAACTCAGCTGAAAATGTGTCTTAGAGCAATCAGTGCAAGACTAAAGCAAACAGGACATTGGACTCAGCCAAAAATGCATCCTGGGAGACCCAAATTTTTGGCACTTTATAAACTAGTGAATTTTTGAAAAATAATAAGTCTAAGCTATGGAAAATTGAATTAAAAGCACTTTTTCAAAAAAATGGCACCCAAAACTGAGCTACCATTTACAAGATTTTAAAGTTACAATTTTCCCGTAAACTAGTGTTTTTGCAAAAAAAAGCACTAAAACATTAAAAAAATGCCTGTTATGGGGAGAGAAAGTGGCCTTCCAACCACTCATTGGATTTGGCATGGAATGAAGAATCCAAATGAGGTTTTTGTGAGGGGAATTGGCCTCCTGCCAACCTGGGCCTCACCCTTCGTCTTCGTAGGTCGAAGATACAAGTTGAAATTAAACCTCTAAACTGCGTTTATGAATGCTAATTTCAAATTTGATTTTAAATCAAACATTCAAATTACTGATTTAAGAATATCAGAATAATTAAAAAGGTAGATTTATAAAAAAAAGAGAGTGGGCCTACCAAAAGAGGCATTGGAAACCAAGAAAAGAAGTGTCATATGCAAGAAATCACAGTCCAAAAATTTAGCAGAAAAGAAAAAACCAGAGACCTGCTGGAAACGTCGTACGTCCTGGTGCCTTGCTGAAGAAAGATTAGAAGCTAGGCATAGAATTATTTACCAAAAAAATAGACCTAATTTGCTGACTTGCTAGAAGGATAGAGACTGAAGTTGGCGCTGACTGCTGACAAGAAGGGCACACCGTATGGTCTGTGGCAGAACTGAATGCTTGCTGAAGGCTTGGCAAATAGAAAACCAGTCAAAAAAGGATTTCGTACGGCCTGCTGAAGGTGCTTGCTGCTGAAGCTGTAGAAAGGAGGCATAGACCAGAAGAGCAAAAACTAGGCGCAGACCATAGGAAGGTTGGCGCAGAGTTGCAAAATGCTGCTCCTTCTTTTGCTTGTTGAATGTTGCTCCTGAAGTGAAGATAGCCAAAAAAAAACACCCAAAGGCCAAGGATTTCCAAGGAAACTACCCAGAAAAGATTTTGAAAGTTTTTTTTTATTATTTTAGACCAAATCTAGAATAAAAATATAAAGAGAACTCCACTCCTTTTAATTTAAAAATAAGCTAAAAGCATAAACACACACAGGATTACCGGGAAAGCTCTGATACCATATTGGAGTTGTTGCCAGAATTTGGATAATGCAAGTGCAATGGAGATGTGATCACACAAGTTAAAGCAAGTGCAAACCACATAGATGCTAAAGTAATTTGAAAATAACACAATAAGAGAAATTTCACAAGACAAAATGGAGAAAACCAAAATCTGATTAGCATGAGATAGCCAAAGTGAGGAATACAAATAGGAGAGTACGAAAGTAACTCCTCCACAAAAGGTGGACAAGGCACCCCAAGAATAAAATGTAACTCCTCCATGAAAGGTGGTGACAAGGTTCTAAGAATAGAGAAGTAACTCCCATCAAGGGAGTTACTTATGACATTCTTATGACACCTATGACACATCTATGACACACACCTCCACATAAGCTAGCCTATCCCACAAATGTAGGAAAACTCCATGTATGCACAAGAAATACAATTTCCCTAATTAATAAATATGGAAAAATAAAAACCTACACTAATAGTAGGCACCAAAAAATTATAGTAATATGCATGATAAACACCATGGATACAATCATAGTATAGTAATATGCAAGATGAACACTATGGATACAAACAATAAATAAAGTGTTTTACTTTAATTTTGATTAATGTGTGTTTTATAAGACAAAGCTTTAAACAAATTAAAATTATATGATATATAGAAATAAACATGAATATGAAAGTAAAAGGCAAAATTTGATTTGAACAATTGTACTTATTATAAAAAAAGATACCTAAGGGAATAAGATGCTTAGAATTTTACTATACCATGCAGTGTGTAGGTTTGAGATTAATGCAAATGGTAGAAAGGGTGTGAAATATGATCAAGATTTACTTAGATTAAGAACTGACTATCTAGATGCACCTATACAAAATCATAAAAATTTGGATGGTATTGATTAAATATAGTGTTTGTATCCTAATGGGTTTGTCTGAGTGGATTTTAGTTCTTTGTTTCAGTATAATCCATTTCACCTACTTATAAATAATCTTTGTGTGTGATATTTAGGAGCTATTTATGCATGTAATTTAATAAATTTATTTCCTTATCTTTGAAACACTACGTCCACTTTCCACACTAGGTTTAGTCCTTCAAAATAAGAAAAAATATGGATTGAGCTTACCCAAACCACTCCTTAATGAACGGTTTAATAGTAACTACATATCCAATATTCCAAAGGGGGAATTCAGACTGCATGTGGTTCTCCTTTTTAGGTTTATTTGTGCAATAATGCTCCTTAAATGAATGAAACATGTGATCTATATTTTGATGCAAATAAAATGAAAAAAATTCTTAGCTTTGACATGATTCAAAATTGGTCTCAAACCTAATCCTTGTGGTTGATGGTTGAATTGGAAAGAATAGGGTAGTTCCTTTAAATGCACAAGTGTTATAATAGCCTTGCTTGACAATGCTAGATGAGGAATAGGCTTAGACCTATTATGAATTTATCTCGGACTCTCTAGGTAATTTATCACATAACTAAGATGTGAAAAACATGGGCCTACCAAAAATAAGGGTTTTAATCTTAAAAAGTGCTTGGTACTTGGTATAAGATGAGTCTGTCAGGTTTAAAAAAATCCAAAATTTTGTAATAGTCTAAGTCTGACAGATTTTTATAAAAGGCATAAATACTAAAATGATGATCTAAAGATAGTCTAAATATGACTTTGAATAGGTTAGATACATACAAGGGAGTTATTTTAGGTCACTAATAGCAAAACAAGAAGGCTAGAACCATGGAAAGAATATGGATGTGAAATAAGGATGAATAATATCCATATGTGTACATAAAATTCATGTTAGGTACATATAGGTCAAAGTTGAAATTTAAAAGTATATAGTACCATATTTTAGTTTCTAAAATATCCTTCCTTTTATTCGAGTATTGAAAACTAAAAGAATGCTAGAGTAAAGGATAAAGAGATGTACATGATTGTTCCATGAAACTAGAAATGAATATGCAAAAATAAATGTCCATGTATGAAATTTCAAATCTCAAATGTAATTGAAACTTTTAAAACTTAAAGAACAAGGAAGGATTACACTTGTGAGTGGGTGAGTTGTTTCCCTATGACATGTCATTGGAGATGATGCTTCCTTATTGAAGCATTGGAGAGATATGTTTCATTATTTAAGCACTTGGATATTTATGGGATGATCATGCCCCATTTTATTTATTAAATCAAGGCTATGGGTTGGGAAGATAAACTCCCCAACCTTGACTAGGCCATTGAAAGTGCAAAATCTTAACTAGACTACTCATTTAACTGATCTTGAACACCAAGATGAAAGGTGGGATCCACATATTGGGATATCAAAGTAATTCCTAGGCCATTGGTTTTATTAAACCTCAACTAAATTACTCATTTAACTGAATAAATTGTTATAAAAAAAATTATAAATTCAAAATGCTCAATTCTAAGTACCATCGATGCCAAAAAACAAAAAGTATAATAATGTGAGTGCACACAAACAATTTTCATTCCTCCATAATATGATACAATTAATGTCAACATGACATAGAATGTTATGCATCTATATCTAATTTTTACCTAATTTGAAAAAAATGAAATCCTGTAACTCATGTTCATATAAAATGCATGCATATGCATGGAATATTCCCCCACAATTTGTTTGAATCTTTAAATATCTAAAAACTTGTAACTTTGTTGCTATAAATGTGTTTGAATCTAAAAATATATGTCCTATATTTTTAACCAGATTGATTATATGAACCAATTTGAACTCTCTAAATCATTTCATCTATGCCAAAAATTTGGAATCAAATTGATAATATATATCACTATGAACTCTCTAAATCCAATAATCTTGCTAAAATATAAATTTTATGTTCATGGAAGTTTTAATTTACATGATAGGTCCACTAATATGTCCCCATTTTGATATGAGGGATGCCGCTTACAAATTAATCATCTTAAAAGAAAAGAGTCAACCACATCATGTTATGTAAAAATATGTAAGAATTTATAAGCATGTGATAAAATGTTGAGAATATGTCATCATAATAATGACTATTCATCAAATCATATATGAAACTTATAATTTAAAGCCTATAGTGTCATATAAAGATATATATAATAATTAGGCACGTAGTAGTAACCATCATTGATATATGCACTGAATAAGAACTATGTAGGAAATGTGCATGATGTAAATCATGACACTATAGTCAATAATAAAAGTGCATGATATGAATCATAACAATTCAAAATAAAAAAACTAAAAAACTTAGCAGATAACCCTAGATTAATCCACTCATAATCACACAATGTTATGGCTTTGACACACATAATTAAAACACATGCAAGAACACTCAATGTCATGAAAGGCCAAGGGCCACACATAAAGAAAAGTCATTTAATGAAAATATAATTAAATAATAGTTGTAACAGAAAGTAAGGGCCCAATAAAGAGTCATGTAATGAAAACTCAATCAAGTAATAATCATGAAAGAAGGTCAAGTGCCAAAGAAAGAATATTATAATGATATACTTAATCCAAATAATATCATGCAATAACACAAGAATAAATCAAATCATAATCTTTGATTAAGCTATAATAAATTAATAACATCAACGAAGAATAAAACAAGGGAAACTAGTTTACTCTATCAACCTATGTCAAAGTCAGTGCATAGTAAAGTAACATATCCATGAAATTTACTTCTATAAAAAATATAATCAAGAGTAAGCAATGTGTAAGAAATTAATTTAGTTCAACGTGATAAATAGAGAGGTTGTATAAAGATATAACCTATAACAATGTAAATTATAGAATGAGATGCCATCAACATTGGCATGGCCCCTAAGTATAGAAATTGCATGCATCTATGCATACATGTATCATGTGTAACCTATATGTCCTACATCTCATTTTTATATACCATGAAATGCATGCATATGAAAAAGGATATGCAATCTACTAAATATTTGATAAATAACATAAATGAATAATGTAACTAGGAAACATGTGATGCCTAGGTCTTGATTTTTTAGAATATTTATTATTTTTTGTAATTTTTTTCAAATGTGATGCTTATGTGCAATACCAATGCAAGAGCATGATGCTCATATGTTTACTCACATATTTCATATTAACTATATCCAAATGATAAATTCCTTTATCTAAATTTTTTGTAACCATAAATGGGCCTAACTAGTTGCATTTGAACTTGCCTTTTCTTTCCTTATCTACATTGATATTATTTTGATTTTCTATTAGTACTAGGTCACCAAATTCAAGTTCATAATTTTCAACTTTCTTTCCATATGCTCTCTTTATGAAACTTTGATATAAACTCTAAGATTTTTAATAAAATGTATGCATTTATCATCCAACATATCTTACTCATGCAACCATTTTTGCTGATATTCATTATCCTTAATAATGTCTATTAAAGAAACACACAAAGATGGTATCTCTAGCTCTAAAGGAAATACTACTTTTTTCCATATGGGAAAGATTTTATGTTTTTGTGCTTTCTTTTTTTATTTTACATACTCAAGAAACAAGAAATGGCATAAACTTGCAACATTAATTATATATTCCATTTCTTGTCTTTCTCCTATTTATTCCATTTCCATTATTTATTTGTCTTTTTCCTATTTATTGGTAATGGTGCTACAAATAATTGATCATCAATTACTTGTCCTTTTAAGGATTTTCAAGATATGAAATTTAAATCAAACTCCATGAGTATCATTACCTATTTAGCTATGCATATTGAAAAATGTAGTTTTGACATGAGAAATTATAGTGGATCTACCTTTGTGATGTCATGTGTCTCATTATTAAGCATATGGAGTCAAAGTTTTTGTGCCATGAAAATAAGTGTTAAGCATAGCTTTCCATATTATTATAACTTATTTCATAGTGTACTAGTGTGTGACTGAAGTAATAAATTGTGTTTTCTCTATGATCATAATCACATTTTTATAATAAAGCTCATAAGGCATGATCTATGGAATAAATGTATAATATAAAATTATTATATGTTATTGGAGGCATGAGAATAGGTGGATTAAGTAAATAATATTTTATTGCATCAAATATTTTATGACAATTTTTAACCTATTCAAAAAAATTATATTTCATTAGTAAGTGCATGAGAGGTTACGTCTCATTTGCTAACTAATTGACAAAACATATTACTCCCTAAACCCATCTTTGTAGACATTATAATTATTTCAATCTTTTTGGTGGTGGTTCATCTAAAATAATTTTCACCTTTTGGGGGTTTACTTATATTCCCCTTTGAGATATGATATAACCCAATAATTATTCTAAAGATAACTAAAATAGACATTTATTTGGTTTTAAGTGCACATTGTATTTCCACAAGCATTAAAATATGTACTATAAGTATGTAACATGATCATGTTGATGTATATATTTTGAAAGTAAATCATCAACCCAATCTTCCAAATTTTTGTGTATATAATAAAGGAAGATATGCATCATAGATTTATGATAAGTGCCCCCTACATTTTTGGATCTGAAAGGCATGAACATATAAACATGTCCCCTTCGTGTGGTAAATGAAATTTTATCTTGATCTTTAGGATTAATCTTTACTTTATCATATCTAGAAAATAAATCCATAAATGAAAACATCTCATAACCAGTTGTAGAGGTAAAATCATATTGATATTTGGTAATGGGAACTCATCTTTAGGGCAAGCCTTTTATAAATTAGGTGGTCTATATAACATCAAATCTATCTATTAGGCTTAGAAACTCAAACTATATTAGAGACCCACTTTAGATAATCAAAAAATGAAATAAAAATTACATCCAATAGTCTTTGAATATCATATTTAATTGATAAAGCTAATTTTAGATGTATTTTTTAATTTTTGTTTAACTGGCTATGCATCTAGGTAAAGGAAAATATCATGCATTGCAACTTTAGTGTCAATTCTTGGCATATTTGAGTAAGCAAAAGAAATAACTCTTGGTAATCATATAAAACTTATCTAAAATATTTACTTTCATCATATTTTAACATGGATACTAAAAGTATTAGTATCAGATCTTAATTTGTTTCACAATTTTATTCAACTATATATTCATTAATCAAAATTGATCCATCCTCCACATATGGTGTAGTGGGAATTGTATACAAGCCATCTAGTTGGACATTGATATGAGGACCTTTTTTCTCTCTAAAAAATTCATGGGAACTTATTGTATGATGAAATATATTCTTAATATATAAGGGAGGGAGATCCTCATATGCCCCCAAATATTCCAAGAGAGACTATTTATTAGAGAATTCATCTAACATATAATTTTTTGGTGAAATTATATCATCAATGAGTTTGGGATATAAAATTTTTAGTGTTGATACATGATGAACTTCATATACATGCTCAAGTATTCATTTATGAAGGTGAATGAATAAAACATTTTTTAATTTTACTTTCCTTGGTGGGTATTGAATCATCTTTTATCTAAAGCTTTGTCATCATTTGTGAGTCGATATAGTAATTAGCCCAATGATGCCTTGTGTATGTTTTAAAAATCCTTGTCCTATATATCCTATATTTTTCAAATATTTTACTCTAAATCCTTATTATTTTAAATCTATTGTTGTTGATGGAAGGGTAGGTGATATAGATATTAGTATTTGTATATCATTGTCTTTGAGTAGAATGTCCATATTTCATAGAGAGAGGTTGCATATGAGGTATGTAATGACCCACAGGTTGAGTCATTGCATAATAATTGAAAGGTTATTGATGCAAAAGACGTGTGTTTGTGTGGGTGTACACACACACACATCTTTTGGATCAAGAACCTTTCAATTATTGTGCAATTACTCAACCCATATATATATATATATATATATATATATAAAATTTAGACATGTATGTAGATTAGAAGGCACTATATTCATCTCATGAATCAATGGTATTCCTAATAGGATATTATAGTTAAGATCATTGGGCATAACTTGGCATATTGTATCTATTTATCTATGACCCAAATTTATATTCAATATCATTTCTCCAAATACTTTTAGTGGGATGTTGTCAAATCCACAAATGTTCATATCTAAATAAGTGATTTCCTTTGCCTCTATACCAAGTAAATTTAGAAAAGAGATATTAAAAATATTAATTCTAATCTATATTCCACCAAGTCCCATTTGAATTCCTTATTTTTTAACACACACTGAAATATTGAACAAGAGATGTTGATGAATAATATGTTTATGATGTAGGTCTTCTTTCTCAAAATAGATAGTTTCCACTATCCATCGTAATGTGTTAATGATAGATGTCACATAAGGTGGTTTTTCATCACTTGGTAAAGTTATGTCACATAACTCCACATAATGAATAAATTTATAAGTATATATCTTATGGAACAATCATAACATAAAATTTTAGATGGTGTATTCTTAAATTTCCAATGATATCACACCCTTTGGTTTGATTGGTTTTCACGGGAGGTGGAGGGGGATGATCAAGAGCATTTTGATTATATCCTCTTTTTACTATTATATGAGTTACCCTACCCATTTGTGTTGTAACAACATGGACCATGAAATCCAATATAATCCTAAGGTGAATAGTAGGACCAAGATGGTAGTTGTTATTATTCTAAAATCTAGGGGAAGGAACAAAATGAGTCATACATGATCTTTAACATCTAGTAGTGATTTGAATTAACTTAGATGTGATATTTAAACATTTTAAATTATGAATGAAGGATAAAAAATTATATAATTAGTTTTATCCTTATTAGTGTATAAAAATTTGACCCATGGTGTTGTTTGCACAACACGTCCTATTTTCAAACTAAGAAAATGGGGTCTATATTTTTGTTGTGGAGTTTGGTCTTATACCTTAAGGAGTTTTTTGGTGATTTCCTATTTAAAATAACCTTCTTGGAAGTGCATGTTTTACTAGATGTGGAGATTTTAATCTAAATGTGCTTCAATATTTTATCTAATCTTGAATAAATATTTTGCATCATAAATATTTGGCATAAATTCACATCCATGGCTGCATTGGTTTCAAATATATGAATTTGTATAAACTATTAAGTTAGTCTATTTTATGCTTGGGTTTTGAAACACATAAAAGATACCCTTTAGACTATTTAACCTTGGTTTTATAAACTTTTTAGAGTTTTTCTGCTTCTTTTAATGAGCAATCTAATCCATTTCTAGTTTAATTTAGTCTAAATTGACTAGAGGTTTATAAGGTTTTTTCCTTTTGCTTAGTCTTTTTCATATAAAATGGACTAAATTGGCTTTAAATAAATAAAAGTGACTAAGTCATTGCATAATTTCTACTCTATACTTAATCTTTTTTTGACTTTGAACTTAAACATTTTTGTTTAAATTGCATAGCCATTTGAATTTGAAATTATAACCATTGTTTTTTATTTAAAAGGTTGTTGACTAAATGTTTTCATATTGTGCCTGTAGGTACCTAAGTGCATCTTGATGACACATGGAACTCTTTTTCAACTCCCAAATATTCCAACCCATTCAAAATTCTTTCAACACTTAATCAATTTTTGAGTCCCCCCAAAGCCATGTAGCACTTTTCATTCATCTAGTCAGCATAGATTTGCTTGAGTAGATTAGTGGGATGTTTCCAAGTGTCAATATCCTAGATAATCATTGATCTTCCTCAATTTTGTATAAGATTAAAGCTTTAGGGAAGTATTTTAGTAGATGCTACCATGTGGCATCATCCTGATAATCTACTATCATAGAAAAATCTCTACTAAAATAATGATGTTAGCAAGCTTTGGGAAAGTGGGTTAGTAGGATGCTGCCACATGGAATCATTTGAAAATATACTATATTGAAAGGATTTGTATAAAATTAGTGATTTCATCAAGTTTTAATCAAGTGACTTAGTGAGATGTTACCATATGGTGAAATCCCACTACTCCATGACCTTGGGGTAGTTCATGCAGCTTGTAAAAGTAATAGAGTATTAGGTCAGTGAGGTGACACCATGTGGTGAAATATTTCCTAACCATAGTGAAACTAAATAAATGTAACATAAAATACTCAACATAGTAGCAAAGAAGCATGAAATAACCTTGTGGCAAGAACCTTGTAAGAAGAGGATTCACTGGTAATAATGTCAACATTACCATTGGGTTTCAATTTGATGATAATCCTAGATGTCAAGACTATCAAAACTCATGGAAGGGCCTATGTCTGAATATGCATCTAACTAAATGTGAACATTTATATCAAAATAACAAAATCCTTCATTTATTTCTTGCATTTGGGTCAATCTTCCAATCCTAGATGTTAATCCAGACATGTGTCAATATCAAGGAATCCATTCCCATAAATCAAGTATAATGAATAATAATACAAGAAAGAGGTTGGACTAGGTCCTTACACAATAACAAAGTGGAAACATTAGGCAGATCTAAATTAATGATAGAGTGATAAATGAAAATTTGTTGAACAAAATGATGGATCCTGAGGCAATCAACTATAAAATAAAAAAAAGTTGGCATGGGCCTTAATAAAAGCATGAGAACACATCCATGTTAGTTATAAACTAGACACATCCAACCATATTCCCTCAATTAGCAATGAGTATCTAAAACTACCCCATTAATGGGTCAAGTTCGTAATCTTTGGAAGGTCTCACCCTTTCATGTAATATTATGCTTTGAGAGCCTTTCTTTAGGCTAGCATTTTTAGAATTAGATAATGATGTGCCAGTTTGGGTATTTTTATATTGTAATAAAGACATGTGGAAACAAACACTTTTATTATTTATTAAGATAATCTTTCCTATTCCTTGTTTTAGTCCTATTGCTATAGAATAATTTGTTAACATCAAAATGATTGTAATCATCCCATACTATTAATAAAAACACATATTATGATATTTAAAGGCTATTAAGAGTTTAAATCTGTGTCCTACACATGTACTTGGTGGTTATGGCCTTTTATTATTTTCTAATTAATTCCCAGACTCTCACACCATCCTTTGATTGAAGTTTTAATAATTTTGGCTCAACTAGGGATTGATTTTTAATGGATGCATCTAATCAGACATTACAAAGAACCTCTTTAGTATCAACATGCCTTTTATCCCTTTGTCTATTATCTTTTATAATTTCTCTGTGATAGTGAGTTAATTTAATAGAAAATTAATAGCTAACTAATGATTTATATTGATTGTTCTTTCATATTTTATTTATCACCATTACAATATTGTTGTATTTAGGAAAGTGGTAAAATGGTAAAGAAATCAACCATTCTCTTTATATGCAAATCTTAGAAATTTTGATTTCTATTTGAGGATAACCCTAAAATTACTACCATAAAAGTGTGTAGTACTTTAATAGATATATTAACCAAGGTGAAATTCCCCCTCAATTCATTAAAATAGTCCCCTTAAAGGAATGGTCCACATCAGCCAACTTAGTGAAACCTAGTATACCAAGACCCAATAATTCTAGACCTTAGCGAAGCATTTTGCTCCATGGGAATTTCTTCCTTTTGGGAGAGGTAGGGATTAAAAAATCATTTTCCTAATTGTTGGATTATGTCAAAAGATTGATCATCATGTTATAGAAATAGAAAGAGTGCCAGAAACCATGAGTTATGTTCTCTACCAAACTTTGGATTGAGAGATTATTAGAAAACTTTGATTCCATTGAGCTAAAATACCTCTTAAGCTGGAAGGTATAAAGATAAGCAATTGATCAAAATATATTGGGAATAAATTTGAGTTTGTAGAGCTTATTGACCATAGTATACCTAAACAAAAAGTTAACAAAGGAAAAGGTAAAGTTAAGCCTATCTAGTTAGTAGATAATTCACCAACAACTATGAGTACTCTTTTTGTGAGCCCATTCATGCTTCCCTAATGTAAACCCATGGAATCTAATCCCACCTATCTTGGTGTAGGAGGATTCCTTGTGAATGTTTAGGGTTTTTTCATGACTTTTAAAATAATCTTGACAATATTTTTTTGAAGTACACACCCAATAGGATTCAAATAGCTGATAAGCATATTCAGGTGCTTAAGGATGCCCTAATCTAAATGAAAATTTAATATGAGGATGTGGCTTTCCACATGTTTCCTTACTCCTTGGGAGAGGTTTCTTATGCTTGTTACCTTGGGTTGCTAAATGGATCTCTCCCTTCCTATAATAACTTAAAAGATGTGTTTGTCAACCAATATAGGTTGTTTATCAATCTGACTATTCTATGTCACCATTTTGTGGTTTCTTGTAGGGAGCTAAATGAACCAATGAGTGTCTTTAAAGTTCACTACCATAATTTATACAAAATATTGAAATAAACTTACACATAAACATAAGTGGCTACCATAAAAACATACTTGAGAGCTTTAGCCTCAATAGCCTCCATGTTCCTTAGGAGGACCCAAACAACACTCTTATCTCTATCTTTAGATTATAATGAAGCTATCAATATTGAGAAATAGATGGTGTTACAAGGCTATAGTTTTTATCCTTTAACTTTATTAGGAAAATCAAGTGCCTACAACTAGATTTTGATGATCAACCAGTCTCTTCAACATAACACCCCCTTGATGAATCCAATCCTAGGTACCTTATATACAATTATAAATCTAGTTTATAATCCAATAACTATGAATTATATGCCTACCAGTCTACCTTATGTGCCTCCAAGTCATGTTTTTCCATAGGCAAGTAATCAATAGCTTATTCCCATTACATATAACAACATGGATGTCATGTCTAACACTAATGATTATGCTACTTTTACTAATAACCAATAAGTTATCCCATCATTTATAAATAACTAGGCACTTGTTAACAATGCTCATAATGAAACATACCATGATATCCTCTATTTATGAATGCTACTGCACCTATGGCTAGATCACAACCGCAATCAAGAATTCAATAAAATAATGGTGGAAACCATGAAGTAGTGAACCTACATCAAATAGTTCATAAGTTGACTAATGATATGGTTAGTTTATGTAGATAAGTGTCTCAACACACCCAACAAAAATTAAAGAATCCACCACCTAATATTAATTTAAACTTATAGAGAACCAATAGATAATGAAATATGAGGCCAAATAATAGAGGTGTACCTAGTCCACTAGATAGTAATAACCATAATAAAAATAATAGTACTTCCAATGTAGTGATCTTGACAAACTTATCACTACCTACCTGGTGTAGGATACACAATAAAACTGACCATGCTAGATTTTATTTTGCATAATTCATACGTGCCTCAAACATATTTCAAAAGGAGATGGATAAATTAGAGCTAGTCCCCACACCTGATAACAATTTTGACCAAGGCAGAGGAAACCCTAACAAAAATTTAGTATTGAAAACTTATGAGTTTCCATTTGAGACTAATAATCATCCTAAGGACAACCTTTATGAGGTCCATGCATTCAATAAATTTCAAACCCCACTAACTATTTCTACTCCTTCAAACAACACTCAAATTCTACCTGATGAGAACTTGAGTAATAATATGTTCCCCCTAAAGGACCCTAAACTTATTATCAACCCAAGAACAAAATTACTCCCCCATCAAATGATAGACTAATAAAATAAATCAAACATGGATACAACATTATATATGACCTAAAGAAAACTAAGCCCAATATTACAATGGTTGAGTTACTCCAAATTTCTAATCAGAAGGATATGTTACTAAAATAATTATCTACTCTTAAAGGGAGGGAAACTAGTATAAAAAAGTATGCTCACATTACAATCTATAAATAGAAGATTGAAACTCCTCCTTTTATTGTAACAGCTAGGATTTGTGGACAAAACATACATAATTATTTGGTTGATTCGGGTGATTTTGGTAACGTGATGCTTTATGCCATTTGATAAAAGTTGTATTTGAATCCTATAAAGTCAAATAGAAAATTTGTAAAGTTATCAATGAGTTGAACCACATCCATATGAAGTTGGCTCTAATCCTAGGGTGCAGTAGTTTATTTATATTTAGGTAGTGGATATACGTAAGGCTTTAGGTATGCTCCTAAACAGAGACTGGTCTATGATGCTGAACAATTACATGGGAAAAAAATTTCTCCTATGTGGCTCCCATGGAGAGTCATACCTAATAAAATTAGAATTGAATATGAGTTGAAGATGATTCACATGATCACATAGTATAACAAGATAAATTAGATCTTATTTGAAGAGTCTAAGCTCAAAGTCTACACACTCGAGAAAGAGGCTTAAGTCTATAAGGAGTTCTCAATTATCATTTTGTGTATGTGATAAGGATCAAAAATTGAGGAGATGGATTAGATAAGTGAGGATTACTTCCTATGTGCACCTAAATTAATTACATTCCTAGTGTTTCCATCATGCACCAAGAAGTGAAACCAAGTTATTTGAGTGTAGGACAAGGTTGTCAGAAGTCATTGTTAGCATTAGGTTATGGGAAGCACAATCACTGAGAGGGGAGATGAATCAGTGAGATCTTAAAACAATCATTCAATCCTCATCAACCATTCATTGAGAAATAATTATATAATCAATGTCAAACCATCAAAGCAACATAATAACCATACACATGAGCATATAACACAATAACACCAGATGTAGGTAGGAAACCCTTTAGGGGAAGAAAAACCACTAATTATGTAAATGGACTATAGTTGTATAAGATAAACACCAATTTTAGTGAAGCACCAACTTCACATGGAGCACCAACCCCAACTAGCTAAGCACCAACATAGCTAGGCTTTAGTAAGCACTGACTTGCAAGGAAACACCAACCCCTTAGATGACTCAGAACTAACTCAATCACCTAAAACACCTGATCACCTTTAGAATAATATGTTATTAATATAATATATGATAATATAATTTTCTACTCTTCACTCTATCTTCTTTACCTCACATTATCTCATCTCTATTCTACCCTCTTTCACTCTATCTCTTTCAAATCTACCTCTTAGGCTTTCTCACTCAATATGCCTCTTATTATGATTATTAGGTCAACTGACCTTGACATCCACATGCATAAAATCTATTATATTTTCATCATAGTCTCTCTCCCCTCTTTTTATGGTCTATAATACCTCTTACTCCTTCATAATCTGCCCTCTTATTCACTCATAGGTTTCTTCACTTCTCACTACTTCGAATGGTCAATTAGGACTTGCTTATATACAAACCCATTTGATTTCATTATAATAATGGCTAACCATTATATATAAAAAATACATTCATATTTTTTCTTATAATGCCACACACCCATATAGGTCATCCAAGCAAGATTACAACACATTATAACTTGTTAGGACTTCATTAAGCCTAATTACATAGGTCTACTTTCTTCACTACAAATTAGTCTTAGTGGGACCACATGGAATTATCCAAAACTCAAGAACCATTTATAAATATTTTATAAGTCATTTTATTACTTCTTTCATTCTTTTATATCCCTTCATCTTTAGTTCATACCTTTAGACCACTCTTAGGATCATCTTCCCTTCTTAGGTCTACGACCTCAAAAACTCTGCCATCCAAAATGAAGCTCAAACACCCTCAAGTTTATCAAAAATGACACAAATGACCTATTAATATAATATTAATGACCTTAGGGTCATCACTAAATGTATTAGACATCCTTACTTAGGATAAATGATGAACTCATCTTTGCAACTTAACTACCTAGAACTACCATAATTCCTCAAAACACAATCATGAAGGATTAGGATTATATCACTTATAATAACACTTTAAAACATTTATGATGCATGTATAATATTTCATGTCATATATATAGCATTTACACATGATTGGTGTATCTCTGTTCTAGACATAATGGTGTAGGAACAACTCTTCACTTGGCTTACTCAAGTTTGCCAATACACCTCAAAAATAAGTCATCATACTTGGACCTCCAGCACTTGAAATGGAACTTATAATGAATAATAATGCATAAAAATGATACAATGATAGTGTAAAACATCATCACATTCTTTAATCACTTCCAAACTAGGCATAATGACTTATGAACACTAATTTAACTAACATACAGAAAACTACCAAAATTCTTAAAAACACAGTCTTGATGAATGTTATTTTAAGCACTTGTAAATACAATTCCAAGACTTATTATGAGAATTAATAGTTATTATGTGACATATATAAAATCCTCCAATAGAAAACTCATATGATATAATGGAATATATTGGTATTTTAGACCAATCTCATAGTGTTATCTCTTACCATCAACACTTCCATTATACAGACAAGTTTGTGACATATTTTCACCTCAAAAACAAATCCCAAGAAACTTCCCAATAGGATGGATAGGTCATAAAATTCCCAAACAAAAACCACATAAACTACTTTCATCAACTCATGACATAGATTCTCAAACTCATAACTCCAACTTGCATACCCAGATTTGCCAATTTATGTAAAAGACTAGTCATGATGACTTTGCATTCTAACACTTATGTAGACATAATCAAAGACTAATTATGCATAAATATTATCCTTATATATCTTTAGAACATATCTAAACACAAAAATACTAATTTCTAATGGTTAATATTATATATATAGATCACTAACTAAACCTCTCTATGTACAAACCTCACTCAATAAGACAAGTCAACTTTGAGAGTAATTATTTTGCTATATACAAATATCTTCAACACTTATATTAATCATGAAAATGTATTACCAGTATTTAACATATTATTCATGCATTTGGATTCAACTCTAATCCATGACAACACCTCCCTAATCAACTTATCACTTTTGTGTAGTTTTCTCACTATTTGCACTATTAGGCCTTTTAACGATAGGTCAACTTGTACGACTAATTTAGCATACCTAAAGAGTAAAACCTACTAATAAATCACCATGAACATGAAATATAAGGCTTAAGCTTCTTCCTCCATCAATTTAGTTGTTTTTATCAATGTAACACTTGATTGTTATAGAAAATTCTTCAAAAATAGGGCCTTTCCTGTAGGTTCTTCTCACATGATAAACCAATGCCACCTATAGGTACCTAGGAGATCCAATACATGATCTAATTATCAAACTAGGTCATACAATTCATTCTGATCCATTTCCATCAATATCTTCCATATCGGGTCACAATGAGGGTTTTAGGAGGGGTTTAGACCTATTTCCATTCTTAATGTTTGTTTGTAAAGCTCTACCCCTAAAACCAACTTCTAATGCTTGGAAATAATTTTTAGGACCCTTTTCCATCTCTCCCTAAGAGTTTATATTCCCATGCAATAGTCACACATGCCAACAAGTATCAAAAGTGTCTCTCGGGATTGAAAACCTTTCTCTACATACTCTAGAGACCTCAAAATAACATTTCAAGCCTTTTTCTTCAAACCGTGACCTCATACAACATGAACACACTTGACATAACATGTAAAACTTTTATCCATACTCACCTTTTTAATATTGCCTTGGAAAATTGATCTCATGCCTCAATAGGCTAGGCAAAACTTAAGGACTAGGTCTAGGTGTAGACCTCAAAAAACCACTTTTCATGCTTTTCCTTCAAGATAACACTTAAGACTTCACCAACATGCCTAAGGGTCGAAGCATAATACTATTTCCCACTTTTTGGTATAAAGGGGCCAGCAAAAATTGAAAATGTGAACATTTCTCAATTTGTATAAACAATAGTGACTTACCTGTATAAAATGTGAAAATAGTGTAAACTAATGAAATATTTCATTTTAAGTGTAGATTACATCTATTATTTTTTCAAAAAATAAAATAAAAATTAATACCTAAATACATAGTGTGTATATTTCATGTACAAATTTTTTTATTGAGTAGTTGATTTATCCTCCTCATAATTTTCTCAAAACATAATATTTTCTCAAGGATTTTTTCAAATAGGTCTTAGAAACATGGATGTAGTGCAAGATTATTTTTTTATAATTTTTTTATTAAAAAATATTTTTTTATTATTTTTTTAATGATCAAGGAAAGGATATCAATGCTTATGTCTTCTCCTCATCATATTTTTTAATATATATGTCAAAATAGAATAATGTTTTCACCATTAAAACAAAGACATTAAAGTTGAGTGCATTGATATTTTTCAAAAAAAATTGGCCATAGTCTCCTATTTTCCCAGTGCCTCAAACATATGGTACTTCATTTTATAAATAAGTATATTTTACTAAATAAATAAAAATAAATATTAAATATTATTAAAGTTTTAAAAAAATCATATTATTAGAAATCTCATAAAAATTCCATTTATATGTAGATCCACATTAATTTTTTTCATCCTAATATGTGGCATCTGAAGTGGTAATTTTAGGCCAAAAGTAGCTTTCCACTTAAATTGGTGAGTATTTGATGCCACATGGGGTTTAAACTAAAGGGGTTCAAATGAAGGGGGTTTGTTCAAACCTCCTTCATTTGAACCCCCCCCCCCCCCCCCAAAAAAAAAAAAAAAAATCATTTCATTGATCGGTTCATTCAAATTAATCAAATGATAAAGTAAACCTTTGACCCCCTTCATTCAAACCCCCTTGAAGAAGTACATGTGGGGGTTTGAACAAACCCCATTTGAATGAATGGGGTTTGTTCAAACCCTAATTTTATTTTAAGGTTTGGATGAACTTGGTTTCCAAGTGGGACTCAATTATGTGCCATAATGCCTAAGACACCTTATCACACCTCTACCAATGCTTCAACACTCTTGATCTTGACCTATCAATGCTATGTTCCTTCATGAGATAGTCTTGACTATGCTCTAGATATGTACCTTCATATCAACATGACTATATTTATCATGCTCTTATAACATACTAACCATATGCTGACCTATATCATCATTCTAACCTTTACCTCAAGCTCTTACACTTGGCATATTCAAACCATTACTAGGATTATCAAGTGATATTTCTCAAATATTGGCTTGTAGATATTCATACTCACCATGACCACACTCATTATCTTCTTCTCATCACTACACTCTTCCAAGTTGCCATGCTCATACCTTTTCACAAGGTCTCTTCATGTCATCCTTCACTAGACAGCTCATGGCATCATCAAATTTGATATCAATCAACTTGACATCAATGATCATACACAACATTCTCATGATATCAATGACAACACTCTATTAACATCAATGACAACACCTCAACAATCTACCCCTTTGTCATTGATGGAAACCACCTTCAAAAACATTGATGGCAACCACTCTTACAAATACTTTTAGAACTCTCTTTCCTTATTTTTAAATTATCTCTCCCTCTTTGACATTAATTACAAAGTGGAATATGGATTTAGGAATCTTTATATAACCTTGTTCCCCATATCTGTATGTATACCTCCTTTAAATGAATTCAGAACTCAAAAACACTCATGCAACTATTGTAAACACATTTTCTTCCCCTGAGTTGATGGAAAACATACATGGTAACCACTTCAAGAAATATTCCCCTCCTAACTTCATGCATACATATTTTGAATGAATTCAAATACACATGAAAAATCACCTTTATTGATGCACCTTGATGTCATAGAGATGGATAATACCCATCTTCATTTACTTACTCAAACATTCATCATTCCCTCAATCCTGTCAATAGCATCCAATATGTTTCTATGTCTCTCTACACCTTAATGGAACTATACACCTATTTTATGAACATTATTGGCTCCCCGTATATCCATGAGTTATTTAGACTTTTTAAAACACAATATCATGAATGTGACTGGTTTGATCAAATCATCATACAAATACTTTATAATCCATCTCTATAATCACATCTCTAGAAGACTATTATCTAATATTTTGACCTAAACTTAAAAAAAAAACACAATGCTCTCCCTATGATGATGCTTTCTCTCAAGAATAGTTGATGACCAACCATCTTCAGAAACTCTCATAAACTAAGTAACTACATACTGCTTCAAATCTATTAATAACAATAATTAGTTTTTATGACCATATTGGTTCTATAGACTAATCCATATACCATATATCTCTTGCTACATAATCCTATGCTCATAATTTTAATCAATATTATGACTCCTTATGAAGTAATATTAAGATATAATTCCCATACTAACCAATACACCTTTCAAATTGACATACACATACACATTATAGGAAAACAACTCATACCTTTGCACCACAGATATCTTCTCAAGATGAATCCCTTTTGGTTGTAACCTCATGCTTATACTAATAGAAGAGTGTCTCCATGAAGCTTAAAGGAGTCACCATTTTAAATAGGGTACTACAACACCATAATCTCAAAAGATTCCCAGATCTCCAAACCATTCTTCTTAACCTGATGGTGATTGATGTGGATATCAAATTTGTTAACTATTGTATATGTCTCTCCTCTACTAGTATCATCATCACTTGATTGAATCTCCTTGACTCTTTTGAAACCAAGAAATGATTTTTCATGTGGAGACCCTTGACTACCCAAGATGTCATCAAGAGTTTTAGATCTCTTCTCATACTTCTATTGTGCTTTCAGTTGGACTATTGCTTGCTCCAAGTCAAACTTTAAGGACTTCATTTTTGATTCATACTTGGTGCATTATTCTTCCTTAGCCTTGAGGTATGAAGTGAGGATTTCAACCTGAGTTTAAAGTTACTTAATGATCTCTTCAAGTTATTTTTCATTGATACTCAAAACTCTCTTTAAAAACATTAATTTGTTCCTTATACTCTTTGATCAATGACTTTAGTTTCTTGTTATTTCCCTTTTAGTTCTTAAACTCTTATAATGAACACATCAAATATTCCTCAAGATTATCTATTTCTTCATCTAAATCTTCATATTTCATAAGACTAGTCATCCTTATGCTTCCAAGATGCGAGGCTTACTCTAAAGGACCAGATCTCATACCAATTATTAGAAGCACAATTACTGAGAGGGGGAGGGGGTGAATAAGTGAGATCTTAAAACAATCATTCAATCCTCATTAACTATTCATTGATCAATAATTATATAAGTAATGTCAAACCATCAAAGCAATATAGCAACCATACACATGAGCATACAACACAATAACACCATATGTAGTTGGAAAACCCTCAAGGGGAAACAACCCACTAATGATGAAAATCGATTATAGTCATATAAAAAAAACCAAATTTAGTGAAGTAACAACTTCACATGGAACACCAATCCCAACTAGCTAACCACCAACTCAGCTAACTTTAACAAGCACCTATTTTCAAGGAGGCACCAACCCCCTAGATGACTTAACACCAACTTAGCCACCTAAAACACTTGATCACCTTTAGAACACTATTTTGCTCATAAAATAGATAATTATCTCCTTTTCTGATCTTCACTCTATCTTCTTTGCATTGCACTCTCTCTTCTTTATTTTTCCCTCTTTCACACACTCTCTCTCAAATCTACCTCTTAGGCTTTCTCACTCAATACGCCTCTTACTAGGCTTATTATGTCAAATGACCTTGACATCCACATGCATCAACTCTATTATATTTTCATCATAGTCTCTCTCCCCTCTTCTGATGGTATATAATAACTCATTTTACATCACAATCTTCCCTCTTATTTGTTCATAGGTCTCTTCACTTCTCACTACTGCTTCTTCAAATAGTCAATTAGGACTTACTTATATACAAGCCTATTTGATTTAATTACAATCCTAGTAAAAAATTATATATAAAAAATACATTTGTATGTTTTATTATAATGCCACACACCCATATAGGTCCTCTAAGAAATATTGCAACACATTATAGCTCATTAGGACTTCATTAGGCCTAATTGTATTAGATCTACTTTATTCGCTACATATTGGTCTTCATGGGACCAAATAGCCTTCTAAAACACTCAGTAACCATTTAGACATATTATCTAAATAATATTATTAATTATTTCATTCCTATATATCCCTTCATATTTATTTCATACCTTTAGACCACTTTTAGGATTATCTATTCTTCTTAGGTCTATGACCTCAAAAAGTCTGTCATCCAAATGAAGTTCAAACCCGCTCAAGTTTATCAAACATAAAACAAGTGACATATTAATAGATTATTCATGACCTCAAGGTCATCACTAAATTTATTGTACATCTTTACTTAGGATAAATGATGAATAACTCATCTTTGTAACTTGACTACCCAGAACTACCAAAATTTCTCAAAACATAGTCATGAAGGATAAGGCTTATATCACTTGTAATGGAACCTTTAAAAAAATTATATTCTTGTATAATATTCCATATACACACACACACACACACACACACACACACACACACACACACACACACACATTATATATATATATATATATATATATATATATATATAACATCACCACATGTTTATTATAGCTTTACTCAAGACATAATGGTTCAATAACAACTCTTCACTTAGCTTACTCAAGTCTGCCAATACACCTCAAAAACTAGTCATGCATACTTGGACCTCCAACACTTGAAATGGAACTTCCCATGAATAATAATGAATTAAAATGATACATTGATATTTTTAAAACATAATCACATTATTTAATACTTTCAAACTGGGCATAATGACTCAAGAATACCAATTTCACAAACATATATAAAACTTCTAGAATCCTTAAAAACACAGTCTTGATGAATGTTGTTTTAGCTCTTGTAAGGACACTTTCAAGACTTTTTATTCACATTAATATTTCTTATGTGACCTATTAAACATACTTAAATATAAAAATCATATGATCTAATGGAATATATTGATCTTGCAGACCAATCTCATAGTGTTATCTCTTACTGTCAAAACTTCCATTATACAAACTAGTTTGTGAAAGATTTTCACCTCATAAACAAATCCCAAGAAAATTTCCAATAATATGGATAGGTAATAAAATTCACAAACAAAAACTTCATGTAATTTGTTTAATCAACTCATGGCATAGAGTCTAAAACTCATAACTTTAACTTGCATACCTATATCTACTAGTTTCCCTAAAAGAACAATCATGATGACTTTGCATTCCAAAACCTATGTAGACAAAATAAAAGACTCATGATGCATGAATATGATCCTTATAGATATTCAAAACATATCCAAAGAAAAAAACACTAAGGTCTAATGATTAATATTAGATATATAGATCAATATTTGAACCTCTCTGTATATAGACCTTGTAGGAGGTATAAGATGACTGAGAGTGGGGGTGAATAAATCAACCATTTTTCAATTTCAGATCACTTATCATTCATTTAGTTTAATTCATGAATCAACACAACAAGCATATGGAACTAGATTACTTTCAAAGCATGAAATAAGAGAAGCACATCATAACACATTTAATATGGGAAACCCTCATGGGGAATAAAACCCACTCTCAATCTTGAAAACACATGGATTACTTGTCCTATAAGGTATTAAAAACATGATACTTTAGTGAAAAATCCATTATATAATGATCACCTACCCCTAGGATGGTCAAGTCCTTTTAACCTGAATTTAGTGAGACACATGTTTCATAAGGAGCACCTACCCCTAAGGATGGTTAAGTCCTTCTGACCTAGATGTTGAGAACCATCCAAACACCTATGATATGAAAATATATTCATCACTAATTTCATACCAATATGATGGAGAAACCCTACAAACAAATACCCCTTCACTTCTTCACACACTCACAAACATCTAAAACCACCTTTTGGATCACTCTACACTTCTTAGAAATAACTCTATCACATCCTCAAATATATGACCAAATGGTCACACATATAGAATGCACACATAGACATCTTCTATCCTTTGTTCACACTCAAGGCATCCAAAACATCATTTTGGATCACTCTAGACCTCTTCACTCATCCTCAATCTTCAAACCTATAAGAACACTATTTTGACATCAAAAATATAACCTATAGGTCATACACATACTCATAAACATACTCTTATATATAACCCATCCACTGGGAACACTTCCTTTCTTCTTTCCATCTCTTTACAACTCTCACAGACACCCTTTCTTCTCTTAGTCTCATAAGTCTAGAAATCATCATCTTTAATTTCACTATTTATAGAGCCTTCATGAATATCAAATTCTTGGTCATACATAATACTTGCCTTAACCCTTAAGGCTTCTTACATATCACAATACCATCCTCATAGGTCAGACATAGCAACCATAGGTCACACTTAAGCAACTACACATTTCAATTAGGCCTTAGTAGCCCTTATAGGTCTCATAGAGACCTATTCACCCATTTATCACTCCATAGAGTAAAATAAAAACACAAAATCACTTCTAAATGAATAGGTCCACTCAACATGACCACTTATACATCCTCAAATTATTATATTCATCATTACACACCTTTGCATATGCTCAATTTACTCAAACATTAGCCTTGTACATAAGAACACCATAAATAAATAAACAATCAACTTATAAGAATTTTTTCATACTAAATATGTATTGGTCAAACCTCCAAAATACATACAGATCATTATTATGGAGTCTTCAACAATATCCAATATCTGAGTCACCTTAAAACATCCAAATACCATCAAAATAAACTCAATTATCCTTCTCGGGTCACTTACAAACCATGGTCAAACACAAAGTTAACTTTAGAGATTAATATATGAATTTATATAGATATTCAAACCTTATAACCATTTTTTATAGATGTGCCTTGGCATCCTTTACAATTTTTCCTTTTACATCACCTTCAAATTCATCCTAGATCAAAAGTTATCACTCAAACACTGCATATTGGTTTTTGCCTTTGTTAATTTAAATGTCAATGATCATGGTTAAACATTGAACACTTTATCATCATCTCGTTCCCTCTAATATATTGAAAAAAAATTCATCATCGATCTTCCTCAAAAGTAGCCTTATCTTTACCTTTGATAAACATCTAACAATTTGACCTCATCTCATGTTCCCTAACAACTTTGACCAAATATGCACCGTCGATATCCTTAAAGAGTAGCCTGGACTTTAATTTCTTTAAACATCCATAATTTTGACCTATTTGACTTAATAAACATCATTGATCTACATCTATACAAACACCCATTTACCATTAGATCCTTATATGATCCTAGTTTTTAACTTCGTGCAAATTTGGCTAAGTATGGGAACCACTGTAATCTGCTTGGAAGGCCAATTTTGAACCTTAATAAATTTTTCTATGCTCAATATCATGTCCTAAAATTTAAACCATATGATCTTATTTTATAGGGGAATCCATCCATATATGAATATTCTCATATAACCTTCACACATGAGAAATACAATGCCATCAAATTTCTTACTTGACTTTACTTTAACTTAGACATTTAACATAGTTAAACTTAGATTAATTTCATGTCATAGATTTGTGATGCAATTAAACATGCATTGTTAGATCTACCTTTGCAAATTTGGCTATGGTAAAACATTACGATCTGCCTGGGAAGCCAACTTTTCATAGTCGTATCTTTCTCTATACATAACCTCATGACCTAAAACTTGGAACATATCAACTTGGGACTAATGTGATCACACCCATATAACCAACTACCCATGACTCATCCATACATGGAAATGGTGATGTCATCAAATTGCCTTCTTAGATTTTTCTACCACTGAACCAACTATGCCTAGATGAATATAATGAATAACTAGATGAACACCATGCATTACCATAAGCATTTTAAGCACTCTTGACATCCCATAGGACTTCTAAAACATGATCTCATCATCTATAACATTCATCAACTTCCTATCCAAGCATATACTAAATATCCATGCTTACATACTAGGCTACCAAGCCTATGCCAACACACTATTCACATGCATGTCTTCTCTCCTTAACCTAAAACCACATCAACATATTAGATACAATATGATAATCCTCAAACAATACTTACCTTAGCTCATATGCATCCAAATCCTACCTTGTAGAACTTCAAGCTCAAACTCATCATCATCATGACAACACCACTTTGTCATTAATTTTGACATCAATACACACATAATATAAATATTTGACATCAATGACAACACTTTCTAATAATATCCCCCTTTTTCATTGATGTTAACCTCTTATTTTCCTTCTCCCCCTTTTCCATTAATGACAAAGTGGACTAAACAACCACCAAGCTCCTCTTAACATCATGAATATATTAAAATAAATTTCTAGGTGCTCAGGGTACTTATACACCTCATATGAAACAATTTCTCCCCCTTTTGACATACACCAATCTAAACTTGGGATTATCTTATCTTTGGACTGTTAACCTACATAACTCACAAGCTCCCTTTACTTATGCACGAAGATTCAACACATTTTCACAGTGACTGGAACATCTCACATATGTTTCTCCTTACATCTTGCATAGATCCTCAAGTCACTTAAACTATCTGAGTTAGCTACCCCTAACTCTATGCATACCACTTCTTAACTTGAACTTCTCAACCATGTTCCATGAAAATACCCTTCTTTTATTATGTATTGATACTAATGAAGAAAGAACACACAAAAGTACTGAAATATGATAGATCTCACCAAGAAACATCTAAGAAGGACTACCCCTAAGATATTTGATCCATTTCACCTCTTTAGAATCTTTAGATATATACACACCATGAATAACTACCACACAAGTTTACTATCCTTCTCTCTCAAGCCACCTCAGAGACCACTAACATAACTTCATGCCACTGAACCTACAACAAGATCCTAACTCCATACTCCTCCTTATGACAACCTGAAAGACTGCCCCTTGATCTTAATAATAAAATCTCACCTTTATAAATTTAGAGAAAACCTTCATGGCCTCAACAACATAAAAATATCAAACTCATAACACTAAACTATTTTGGGTCTTCAAACAACACCATTTTGCTTTCATACTCTCACTTGCAAGCCACCTCTAAGAATACCAATAGATCTTCAAGGCACCCACTAAATAGGAAATATGCTCTAAATCAACCATATAAATTACATTAAAACACTCATACCATTCTCTTTTGGATAAATTGATCAAAAATCACCCTTCTTCATACTAGGCTTGTCTAGACTCCTTATAGCCCTACTTAGAACTTGTAGAGCCCACAAATTTTAGTAGACATACCTTAAATACCTAAAAAATTCATATATAGATCACTCTCATATTCCCCCTCAATAACACCAATTTTCATCACCTATCTCATCTTCTGTAGCATACTTCCTTCATAAACCTACTAGCTAATTAGGCCTCCATCTTGATAAAAACTTGAATAATTAAAAAAAAACCTTCAAATCTTTATGAATCTTGATTTTAAAACCCATTTGGCCCATTCAACCTATTAAGAATACTTATACCTCAACTCATAATGCAAACCACTTTTCTAGCACAGCCTAGAACTCTAGAATCTCAAAATAAACATGGTTAACAAACCTCCTTCTGGTCAACACCCACCTCTGAAACTTATTGCACACCTGGAGACAACTGTAAAAAAAATTTGGACCAATATTTGAGCCTCCACAACTTTTGGAACCTTGACTTCCTATATCATGGGTTTGACCTACAATAAGAAAGGTAAACTTAAGAATACACAAAAAACCTCCAAAAGGCACAAACATGATCATCAAGACACAAAACCACCTGAAACACTTCATAAAGAAGTACATAGGCCTTTATAATCACCATAATATTCTTAACATTCCATAAATATAATTATGCCACCTATAAGTACCCATTTTAACCTTAAAAACACTGCATACACAACAAAAACCTTATGACATCACTCTGACCTCCTCAAAGTGCATATTCCACTTAGAAATACTTGCTCTAATTGAAAAAACCCTTGCAAGACCACATGATTCTTCAAACTCAGAAATGTCTTCATGAAGCACAATAAAGACATATCTACTTCACAAGGACCTAAAATAGAGGAACATACCAATCCTCATCATAGGACTGAAGAACCTTCTTCTTCTTCTTCTTCTTCTTCTTCTTCTTTTTCTTAACTAAAAATGAATTTCTTGGCATCCATCTCTTCTTTGGCTTAATTAACAATGCATGATGAAAACACACATTCTTGGCATATCTCTTCAACTAAAACCTTCTCCTCTTTGAAAGTAGACAACAAGAACTCTTGGCAATCATGAAACTCCTTACCTAAAAATTCTTCAACTATAAGAAATAAACCATTAGATTGAGATTCTTCTTCTAGATTATCCTTGGCCTTGAATGGTATAAATAAATTGATTCTTGGATCATCCACCTTATCCATTTGTATTAATATCAAGCTTCCTTGGCACTTTTGAGACACCTCCCAGACTAATTTCTTTTCTACATTATCAAAAGTTTGATCCTTAAACTCAATAGGACTAGCCTTAACTATCCTAGGTATCCACATCATGTTTTGACTTTTAATATGCTTTACAAGAGTGTTTCCTTTCTTCAAATGACTTGAGAGCTTATAAAATTTACTAGGACAAAGTCTAGCAATATGACCTTTCTTATCACAAATGAAACAAATAACATCATTTATACCTTTTGACAGATTTGAACTATGATCAATCTTTGGCTAAAAAATTCTTCTATCATAGCTCTATGAATGTCCATACTTGTCTAAATTCCTTCTATAGTCCTTATCTCTATCACCATACTTATTACATGTATAATAATGACCATGAAATAAACTAGCATACCTTGAAGCATTTGGTTGTCTAACAGACCTTCTTGCATTGCTTTTAAAGCTTACATTCTTTTTGGCTTGTTTAGGGTTTACATGTTCCTTTTCTAGCTTTTCCAACTTGTCTATGAGTTGTTCATGCTCTACTCTCAAGGAATCAATATTAATCTTCAACTCATCATGCTCACCTTGTTTTGAAATAACCTTGGTATTGGATTCTTGTAACTGATTCTTGAGAAATCTACACTCTTCTCCTCTTGATTTTAGGCTACCATTTGAAACATTTAATTGACCTATGAGATCTTTGATGACCTTTTTATCCTCCTTGGCTTCTTTATCCATTTAATCCTTCAATCTACATGTTTTTTATTCAAGATACATGATCAGCTCTTGATACTTCTTCTCATCTCTCTTGGTCTTGCCTAACAAACTTTGCTCAAGAGAACTGACTTGTGCTTTAAGGCCTTTGATCACATACCTCATCTTGTGATTCCTCTTTATGAGCTCAGCTTCTAGATCTAATTCTTCTTCCTCATTGTCATAGAACACTTCTTCTTCTCTATTTACATGGCAAACTTCATCATACATGATGTCCTTTTCTTTTGAACAACTTTCCTCTTTTGAACTCAAATTTGCCTTGGTATCTTCTAGCTAAACCTTGAGATCATTGATAACTTTCTCATCTTCTCTAGCATATTTATTCAAAATACATATATGATATTCAAGTGCCTTGATCATAGCTTTCCACTATTGATTATCTTTCTTCAACTACTTAGCCATCTTGTGCTACTTAGGATCTTCATCAAGCTGTTAAGCTTCTTCCAAAGGACCTACTCTAATACCAATTATTAGAGGTACAAGATGATTGAGATGGGGGTGAATCAGTCAACCAATATTTCAATTTTATATCACTTATCATTCATTCATTGGCATCAATGAATCAACAAAACAAGCATATGAAAATAGATTACCATCAAAGCATGAAATAAGAGAACCACATCATAACACAACATCTAATGTGGGAAACCCTCATGGGGAATAAAACCCAGTCTCAAGCCTGCAAACACATGGAATAATTGTACTATAAGGTATTATAAACATGATACTTAAGTGGAAAACCCATTCCAGAAGGATCAACTTCCCCTAAGATAGTCAAGTCCTTACCTAAATTTAGTGAAACACCTATTCTATAAGGAACACCTACCGTTAGGATGGTCACGTCCTTTTGACCTAAATTGAGTGAAACACCTATTTCATAAGGAACACCTTCCCTTAAGGATGGTCAAGTCTTTCTAACCTAGATGTTGAACACCATCCCAACACCTATGATATAAACATCTCCTAATCACTAATTTCCTACCAATATATTAGAGACACCTTGAAAACATAGCCCCCTTCACTTCTTCACACACTCACAAACATCCTAAACCACCTTTTAGATCACTCTAAACTTCTCAAAAATAACTCTATCACATCCTCAAAAATATGAAAAAATGTTCATACACATAAACCACACTCTGATCTACCTTTAAAATCAACCACCAAGCTCACATAGACATCATCTATCATTTGCTCACATTCAAGGCATCCAAAACATCATTTTGGATCACTCTAGACCTCTTCTCTCATCCTCAATATTCGAACCTATAAGATCACTATTATGACATCATAAATATTATGTATAGGTCATACACATATTCATCAACCTACTCTTTTTTTTAACCCATCCATTAGGCACACTCCCTTTCTTCTTTCCATCTCTCCACAAATCTCACACATGCCCTCTCTTCTCTTAGTCTCACAAGTCTATAAATCATCATCTTTGATTTCACTATTTATAGAGCCTTCATGAACATCAACTTATTGGTTGGCCATAATACTTGTCTTAAATTTTAAGGCTTCTTACATAGCTTAATACCATCCTCATAAGTTGGTCATGGCAACTATGGGTCACACTTAAGCAACTATGCCTTTCAATTAGTCCTTAGTAGCCCTTATAGGTCTCATAGAGACCTATTCACCCATTTATCACTTAATTGAGTAAAAAAATAAAATAATTTCACTTCCAAATGAATAGGTCCACTCAACATGACCTCTTAGACATCCTCAAATGATTACAATCATCATTACAAACCTCAACATATGCTCAATTTACTCAAACATTAGCCTTGTACACAAGAACACCATGAATGAATATTCAACTTCTAAGCATTTATTCATTTTTAATATGAATTGGTAAAACCTCAAAAATCCATATATATCATTTTTAGGTAGTCTCTAATACTCTCCAATATCTAAGTCACCTCGAAACATCCAAATACCATCAGAACAAACTCAATTATCCTTCTTGGGTCATTTACAGACCATGTTCAAACACAAATTCAGATTTGGAGCTTAATATTTTTAAATATAAAAATATTAAAACCTTATAACCAATTATACTAGATGAACCTTGGATTCCTTTACAACTTTACATTTTACATCACCTTTGAATTCATCCTAGATCAAAAGTTATGGCTCAAACACTATAGACTAGTTTTTCCCTTTGTTAATTTAAATGCCAACGATCACGGTTAAACATTAAACACTTTGTCATCACCTCATTCCCTCTCATATCTTGAACAAATATGCATCATCAATCTTCCTCTAAAGTAGCTTGGTCTTTACCTTTACTAAACATCTAACAATTTGACCTCATCTCATGCTTTCTAGAAACTTTGACCAAATACGAACCATAGATCTCCTCAGAGAGCAGCCTAGACTTTAAATTTGTTAAACATATATAACTTTGACTTATTTTACTTAATAAGCATCATTTATCTGAATCTATATAAACACTTGATCACCATTAGATCCTTATGTAGTCTTAGTTTTTAACTTTGTACAAATTTGACTGAGTATGGGAACTATTGCAATTTACCTAGAGGGCCAACTTTAAACCTTAATAACTTTTGATAAAATCTATCTCATGTACTAAAATTTAAACCATGTGATCTTATTTTATAGGGGAATCCATCCATTTATCAAGCTTCTCCTATAACCTTCATGCATGTGAAATATAACACCATCAAACTACTTACTCAACTTTACTTGAACTTAGACATTTAATGTAGTTAAGCTTAGATTAATTTTGTGTTGTAGATCTTTGATGCAATTAAACACACACTATTAGATCTCCCTTTGAAAATTTGGCTATGGGAAAACATTGTAATCTGCTTAAGAAGCCAACTTTGCATAGTTATATCTTTTACTATACACAACCTCAAGACCTGAAACTTGAAACACAGTAACTTGGGACTAATGTCATCACACCTTATGGCCAAATCCCCCTGAATAATGCATACATGGCAATGGTGATGTCAACCAGTTACCTACTCAAATTTTTTGCCATAGAACCAACTATGCCTAGATGAACATAATGAAGAATCAGATGAACACCATGTATTCCCATAATAATTTTAAGCAATCTTGACACCCCATAGGACCTATATAACATGATCTCATCATCTATAACATTCATCAACTTCCCATCCAAGTATATACTAAAGATCCATGCTTACATACTAGGCTACCAAGCCTATGCCAACACACTATTCACATGCTTATCTTCTCTCTTTGACCTGAAACCATATCAACATGCTAAATATAATATGATAAGCCTTAAATAATACTTACCTTACTCATATGCATCCACATCCTACCTTGCACAAATTCAGGCTCAAACTCATCATCATCAAGATATCACCACTTTGTCATTACCTTTGACAGCAATCTTTGACATCAATGACAACACTTACTAATAGACCTAACTAAGTAAGACAAGTCAACTTTGAGAGATTTTTTTTATATATATTCAAGTATCTTCAAAACTTTTATTCATCATGAACATGTATTACCAGTATTTAAGTTTATCTCCATGTATTTGGATTCAACCCTAATCCATGACAACATCTTCATAATCAACTTCTCACTTCTATATGGTTTTCTCACTATTTGCACTATTAGTTATTTTAACAACAGGTCAACTTGTATAACTAGTTTAACATACTTTAAGAGTTGAACATAATTATAAATAACCATGGAAATGAAATACAAATCTCAAGATTCTTCATCCATCGATTTAGTTGCTTTCACCAATTCAACACTTGACAATTATACTAAATTGTTCAAAAATAGGGTCTTTTCTATTGGTTATTATCACACACAATGACACTTGGAGGTACATTGGAGCATCCTCCACTACATGATCCAATAATCAAACTAGGTAATCTAATTCATTTTGATCCATTTCCATCAACATCTTCCATATCGGATCACTATGAGGGTTTTAGGAGGGTTTTAGACCTATTTCCATTCTTAATGTTTGTTCATAAATATATACCCCTAAAACCAAATATTAATTCTTAGAAATAATTTTTAGGACCCTTTTCCATCTTTCCCTTAGATCTCAACTTCTTGTGCAATAGTCACACATGCTAACAAGCATTAAAAAGTGTCTTTCATGCTTGGAAATCTTTACTCTACATACTCTAGAGACCTCAAAACAACATTTCAAGCTTTATTATTCAAACCATGACCTCATAAAACGTGAACACACTTGACACAATATGTAAAAATTTTATCTATATTCACCTTTGTAATCTTACCTTGGAAAAATGATCTCATGCCTCAATAGGCCAGGCAAAACTCAAAGACCAAGTCTATGTGAAGACCTCAAAACCACTTTTCATGATTTTCCTTCAAGCCAAAAATTCTAACTTCACTAACATGCTTGGGACACCTTATCACACCTCTCCCAATGCTTCATCACTCTTGATCTTGACCTGTCAATGCTCTGTTCCTTCATGAGATACTCTTGACTATGTTCTAGATTTGTACCTTCATATCAACATGGCTAGAGTTTTCATGCTCTTATAACATATTGACCATATGTTGACCTATATCATCATTTTAACTTATACCTCAAAATATTACACTTGACATATTCAAACCATTACTAGGCTTCTCAAGTCATATTTCTCAAATAATGGCCTGTAGATCTTCATACTGACCATGACCACACTCATTATCTTCTTCTCATCACTACACTCTTCCAAGTTACCATGCTCACATCTTCTCACAAGGTCTCTTCATTCCATCCTTCATTAGACACCTCATGACATTATTAGATTTGACATCAATGATCATATAAAACATTCTCATGATGTATATGATAACACTCTATTGACATAAATGATAACACCTCAACATAGGTATGGCTGAGTCATAAATCAACCAATTAAAGGATATCTATATCAATAAAAAATCAAGAATTTTTGAACCTCAGTGATGATGAGGTTACCAATTTGAACAAATTATCTCCTACCACTTTTACTAAATTTGACCAAGAAGGCTTTGTTACTTGAAAAATAAGACCCACACTCATTTGACATTGGGAAGACTAGTGAATAAATTAATGTTGTAGTAGAAATGTCATATCAAAGCTCCACATAATTAATAAAAAAACACTTATGGACCCTAAAATTTGATGGTTCTAAGTCTATGAATGGATGTGGTACCAGTTTTGAACTCTAATCTTTGAGGGAAGTCATATTTAGCTACATTTCACCTAAAATTTTATTACACAAATAATGTAACTGAAGATGAGGTGTTATTTCATGGTCTCTTATTCATAATGAGAAATAAAGTGAATAATCTTAGAGTGATCGATGACTCAAATCTAGTGGTCAAGTAGATAAGGAGCCAATATTATTGTAATGACAAGTGTTTATCCTGATATCATAGCCAACTATGGAACTTGATAGAGGAATTTGATGCATTCAATATTCAAACACTACCTCATAAAAAATTATATGGTGAATGTATTGGAAAAAACCATGAGAACCCTTAAACCAATAGATGACTCTAGATTGAGAAGATTCTATGTAGAGATAGACTATACTCTTTCATTCCTAAAGAACATTAGTAATTTCCAAGTCTTTGATGATGATCAACACATATTAGACTTCATCACCAACACTAAGGTGTTTAAAAATTAGATTATTGATGAAGATGCTCGAGAAGAATTTAAAATAAATGAAGATGGGATAGTGAATTTTAAGATGAAAATTATATCTAAGAGCATGGTCTCATTATAATGGGTGTTCAACATGGATTACCAAGGTGAAAAAGAAAAATTAGCCTGTACCAAGGGACATCATCATTACAATATGGGTAATGCAAATGAATCAAAGAATGTTCTTCTAGGAATGACATGTACTAAAAGAGAAAAGAAAGACTTTATTCAAACCTTAAAATATTTCAAGGATGTTATTTTATGGAGATATGAGGACTTAAAAGTGTTTACCACATCCATTCTCATGCATACCATCCTTATGAATCCAGGAGTCAAACCATTTTGATATAGGTAAAGACCAGTGAATCCACTACTAGAGCCATTAATATTCAAGGAAGTGCAGAAGTTTTTCTAAGATAGGATCATCTTACCTATCAAGCACTCCATGTGGGTGGCCAATTTGGTAATGGTCAGAAATAAATATGGGGAGATAAGGCTCTACATGGACTTCCACAACTTGAACAAATATTAAGAAAAGGATAATTACTTGTTGGCTTCACTAGATGAAGTTATACATACAGTGAATGGCTCCCAAATGATGTCATTCCTAGACAGGTACTCAGGATATAATTAGGTAATGGTCAATGATGAAGACCAAACCAAGATAATTTTTACAACCAAGTGGGGTACATTCACATATAAGAGGATGGAATTTGGCCTATTCAATGTAGATTCCACCTTTCAATGTGTGATGGACATTACAATAAATGATATTATTAGTAAATACATATTCATATAAATGGATGATCTAAATATCTTTTTCTAAAAATGGGGAGACCACATAAAGAACCTGAGGATAGTACTGCAAAGGTGCCAAGATCATGGAATATCACTAAACTCAAAGAAGTGCATATTTGGGGTCATAAAGGGTAAATTATTGGGCCACATCATCTTAGAATGAGGCATTTTAGTAGACCCATAGAGAGTGGAGGAAATTCTAAAAATCCCATTATGTAGTAGTATAAAATAGTTGAATTCATTCTTTAGCGAGATTAACTTCATCAAGAAGTTCAATTTAGGCTTCACAGAGATAGTTTGATCACTAAACAACATGTTGAATAAGGACACAATGATTGAATGGATTATTGAAGCACAAGTGGATTATGAATAGATCAAGAAATTAATTATAAATACTCTAGTGTTGATCAGCACTAACTACACACAACAATTCTACCTCTACTCATTTGCCTCATAACACTCAAGTGTTTCTATTTTGACACAAAAGAAATATTATAGAGATGAGAGACATCTATAATTTATGATTTCTCCAATCCATAATGTTTAATTAAGGTATTCAATCATAAAAAAGCAATCTTGTGCCTTGATAAAATCATTTAAAAAATTTAGACACTACATTTTCCATAGCAAGGTATTCATAGTTGTGCCTAACCTAGTTGTGAAGGCTATGTTAATGTGAAATGAACTAGGTAAGTGAAGAGGCAAATGGATGACCATTCTCCAAGAGTTTGAATTGGATATGCCACCCATGAATATTGTATGAGGTTAAGGACTCATCCAGGCCATGGCTAAAGCATACCCACAAATAGTTTATCAATAATACATGGTGCAAGATATCATAACTAATTATTGAGATCAAGATGTGGTCTACTATTTGATCAACAATGAGTGTCTGAGGCACTTGAATTTCATTCATAGGAGAATGATGCACATGAAAATGAACCATTTCATGATCAAAGTAGAGATACTCTATAGGAAGAACCACAAAGGCATATATTTCAAATGCCTAAGTAAAGAATAAGTTGTTGATGTGCTTAATAACCTCCATGAAAAACATGGGACTAGGTATGGATCCAAAAATTCCACTACCCACCAAATATTAAGGGTGGGGTATTACTAGTTACACCTATTCAAGATGTAAATGCACATGTATGAAGCTACCATATCTATCAAATTATTTCAAATAGAGAGTTCACTCCAATAATGCCTTTGTTGCCAGTAAACAAAGCTTAAATTTTCACATAGTGGAGAATAGAATTTGTGGGGGAAATCAATGTGAATTTATCTAAAGTTCACAAGTTCATCCTTACTGCAACTTATTACTACACTAGATGAGTTGAGTCCCAACTATTTAAGAATTATACTATTGATGTAGTCATTCACTTTTTGGAGGAACACATCATCACAACGTTTGGTATGCCTTATATTTTGGTATGTGATGATGGACCTACCTTTTCCTCTGTCAATTTTTGGAATGGTCATATGATCTCTAGGGAACTCTAAAATTCTCTTCTAATTATTATTCTTAGGGGAATGGGTTAGTCAAATCTACAAATATAGAATTAGATAATCATAATAAAAAGGATCTTGGAAAATAATCCTAGGAATTGGCATAATGAATTGAAATTTTCATTATGGGATAGTAGGATTAAAACTAAAGCTGCTCTAGGCACTTCCCCTACCATCTAGTTTATGGCCAAGACCCTATTTTTTTAATCAACTTGAGAATCCCTACCTTGTTATTTATGAATGATTACCTCAAAACAAATGATCAAATAGAAGCTTTCCTCTTAAACCTTATGCATTTGGATGAAAAACATGACAAAGCCTTGATACATTCAAGTAGGCATAAATAGGTTTTCATACACTGGTATGAAAAATAATGCATATCAAAATCATTTAGGATCTTCAAACTTATCCTTATGTGGTACAAGGCCCATGAGAAAAAGGGAAAATATAAAAAAATTGATCCATTATGGCTAGGTCCCTACCAATTTTTTCAAATCATGGGTGAGAATGCATTCCACCTAAGGTGTCTAACTAGTGAAGATGTCCATTGTCAATGGAAAATTCATCAAACACTACTTCCAAGCCTAAACTAACATGGAACACCCTGTAAATACTTTCTTACTTCTTTCTAATTTTCTATTTTGTTTTCTTTTTCTTTCCTTTCCATCCCTTGTTAGGTTAGGTTTGATTTTATTTGTTTCTACTTTTGGTGTTGGGTTTATCCCAACTATTTTTTCTTGAGGTTCCCTTGTTAATCAAACAAAAGAAATAAAAATTTGTTTCAAAATTAATATAGAGGGCACTCAAAGAACCTAATTGTAAATTATGCTTGAATAATTTTTGAACTACTGTGATTACTTTATCCATTTCCTAAATTTCAAAGGTCAATGATTCTAAATAGAACTTGTGAATTTAAAAAATTCATTATCTTATTCAAAACCATATTATATACTTAACAAAATATCTAAATAAAATGTAGCATTACTTAAATTCTGATTTGTCTTAAGTTATCATAAACTTGTTGATTTCTTTTTACCTATGGCTTTGTCCCTAAACCTCAATAGATAAAAATGAATCAAAATCTCCTTTCAAAATAACTAAGTTAAAATATAAAATCTATACTTTCTCCTCTAAAGGGTGATCTTAACATCATCCACCATAGGATTTATGATGTGGTTGGCAATGGAACAAGGCCTTTGTAAAGAATTAGAGGTATATTTGTTGAGGACATAAATACATGGATGGTATAAGATCAATGATCACACCATTTCCATCCAAGTTAAAATATAAAATCTTTTTCCCTCAATGATTTTGACTTTATGTAAATCTAAATTATCATGTGTGAATGCAAAGAAAATGAATTAATCACTTGATCACACACTTGGATGGTTTTTAGAAGGATTGTAACTTAGTATGTCACTTTTTCCCATAGAATTTAGTGCCTTTGAATTCTGGTTTGGTCTAGGTGATTGCTTGCAATTAATGATTTTTATTCTTGTGGAATTAGAGATTCTAGATTCTAAAAATACTTAGGAGTATTTCCTAGTAGGTTTCACCATTTTTTTTTACTTGCACAACACTCCCCATTTTTAAACTAAGAAAATAGGGACCCTCTGTTTGTTTTGGATTTTAATCTTATACCTTAAGTAGTTCGTTGGTGGTTGCTTGTTTAAAATTGCCTTCTTAGAAGTACATGTTTAGTTAGATGTATAAATTTGAATATGAATGTGATTCACTATTTTATCCAAGCCTAAATAATAATTTTACATCATAAATACTTGGCATAAAAACACATCTATGGCTGCATTGGTTTAAAATATCTAAATTTGCATTAACTCTTAAGTCTTAGTCTATTTTATGCTTAGGTTGTGAAACACATAAAATATACCTTTTAGATGATTTTGCCTTGGTTCTGTGTAAATTATCTAATTTTTTAGAGGTTTATTGACTTTTTTTATAGAAATTTGATCCATATATGTTTTAATTTAATTTAAATTGACTATATATTTATAAGATTTTTTCCTTTTAACTTAGTTTTTTCATATAAAATAGATTAAATTGGCTTTAGAATCAAGAAAAGTGACTAAGTCATTGCACAATCTCTACTCTATACTTAGTCATTTTTTGATTGTGAACTTAAAAATTTTCATTTGAATTGCTTAGCCATTTGAATTCAAAATTACAACCATTATTTTTAATTTAAAAGGTTGCTTGCTATGTGTTTTCATATTGTGCCTATAGGTACCTAAGTGCATCCTCATGCCACATGGCATTCTTTTGCAACTCTGAGTGTGGTTACCTATTAAAAATACTTTCAACACTTATTCAATTGATAAGTCCTCATGGATCCACGTAGCACTTTTCATTCATCTAGTTAGCATAGCTTTAGGAAATTAGATTAATAGGATGTTGCCAAGTGTTAATATCTTGGTGATCCACTGATCCTGATTAATTTCATTTAAGATGAAAGCTTCAAGAAATTAGATTAATGATATGCTATCAAGTGGCATCATCCCATCAATCCATTATCCCAAAAGGATCCATACAGAAGCAGTGGCATTATCAAGCTCTAAAAAAGTGGGTTAACATAATATTACCATGTGGCATCATCCTAATAATTCACTATTTTAGAAGGATTTGTACATAAACAATGACATCAACTGACTCTAGGTAATCAACTTAGCTTATGTCACCATATGGAAAATCTCACTACTTTACAACCCTAGGGTGGTTTGTGTAGCTTCATAAAGTAGTATAGTGTCAGGTGAGTGAGGTAATGTCATGTGGTGAAATCATGCCTTATTATAATGAAATATGGTCAAGGCAATAAAAAATCCTCAATCGAGTAATGGAGAAGCATGAAATAACCATGTGGAAAGAACCCTACAAAAAGAGGTTGTGTTGGAATTAATGTCAGCATTACTATCGAGCTCAAATTTGATGATAGTCTTAGATGTTGAGACTATCAAAATTCATGAAAGGGCCTATGTCTAAATCTAAATTTTACCAAATATAAATGTTTATATACAAATAAAAGAATCCTTTGTCTATTTCTCACATTTAGGTCAACCAACTATAAATCTAGACATGTGTTAATATCATGGAATCTATGCCCACAGCTTGAGCATAAAAAGTATAAGACAAAAGGGAGGTTGGACCAAGTCCTTGCATAGTAACAAATTGGAAACATGATATAGCTCTCAATTAATGATATAATGACAAATGGAAATTTTATGAATGGAATGATGGATCCTAAGCAAATCAACTATTGAATCAAATAAATTTGGCATACGCCTTAATTGAAACATTAGCATGCCTCCATCCACGTTAGAAATTAGGTCACATCTAACCTTATTCCCTCCATCAATAATGAGTATCTATAGCTACCCCATTAGTCGGTTGAGTTGGAAATATTTGGAAGGACTCACCCCTTCATTTACATATTGTGCTTTGAGAGTCTTTCTTCAAGCTGGAATTTTTAGAATTAGATGATGATGTGCCTATTTGTCATTTTGTGGATTATGTAGAACCAGAAACTTTTATGCATTCTTATGATAATGTCTCATATTCCCTATTTTAGTAATGTTCTTATATAATAATTTGTTGTCATAATAATGATTGTAATCATCCCATACTATTAATAAAAATGCATATAATAATATTTAAAATTCATTAAGAGTTTAAATCCATTTCCTACACATGTATTTGGTGGTTATGGCCTTTTCCTCTTTTTAGTCAATTCTTGGACTCTCACACCATCCTTGGATTGAATTTATACAAGTCTTGCTTAATCAGGGATCAATTTTTAGTGGATTCATCCAATCATACATTGTAGACAACCTCTTTAGTATCTGTAGACCCTTTATCCCTTTGTCCTTTATCTCTTTCAATTTATTTATGATAGGGAGTTAATTTAGGAACCAAGAAATATCCAACTAATGGTTTATATTTATTGCTACTTCATATTTTATTTATCACCATTACTATATTGTTGTATTTAGGAAAGTGGTAAACTAGTAAAGATATCAACCATTCTCTTTATATGCAAATCTTAGAAAGTTTTATTTCTATATATGGATAACCCTATAAGTAATACTACAAAAGTGTGCAATATTTCCATAAATGCCTTAAACAAGGTGAATTTCCCCCTTAATTCATTAAAATAGGCCCCTTAAAATATGGTCCACATCAACCAACTTAGTGAAGACTAGTATACCAAGACCTAGTAATTCTAGACCTTGGGGAGGCATTTTCATCTAAGGGAACATCTTCTTTTTAGGAGAGGCAAGGATTAAAAACCCCTTCATATAATTTTTGGCTTGTGTTAAAAGACTGATCGACACATGGAATTATATAATTGTTATAGATTTTACGTATTAGAGGAAAACAACATGTAATGAGTAAAATCATAGCTTGATTTAAGAAATAGGAACCGTAAACATACATTATATCCATGTATAATATATAAATGAGGGGGAAATAAAAAATTAGGTTTGAAAATTAGACTTATATACAAAAATATAGAACCCTATAAAGAAATATGAAATCCTAGGCTAGGGTTTTATGTGATCATTTTATACATAGGTTCACCAATATGTTTTACCTTATTTTTTATTAATGTGTGATTAATAACATAGAATTTTAACTAATTCGAATTATATGATATATAAAAATGAACATAAATTTGAATGTAAAATGAAAAATCCTATTTGAACAATTGTATTTGCTATAAATAGAAAACACTTAAGGGAATAATATAATAAGCATTTTAATATATCATGTAGGTATAAAACTAAATTCAAGTGGTAAAAAGGATGAGAAATTAGATCAACAATAGTTTATATTAGGAACTAAATCTCTAGATGCACCTAGACAAAATCAAGGGATTTTGGATAATACCTATTGATGCTACTATTTTCAACCTAAATAATTCATCTAAGTAGATTTTTATTCTCTATTTCATCATAGATAATTCCATATATATGTAAGCCATATTTTTATGTGATATTCAAGAGCTATCTGTGTGCGTAATTATAAAAACTTGTCTCCTTCTCTTTGAAATCCTAGGTCAACTTTCAACACTAGGTTTAGGTAAGTAAAATGGGGGAAAATGTGAGTTGAGCTGACTTAAACCACTCTCTAATAAATGGATGAGAACTATGTACATATCCAATATTATGAAGAAAGAAGTTTAACTACATGTAGTTCTCTATGTTCAGTGTATGTGTGAAATAATGCTCCTTTAATTAATGAAACATGTGATCTAGATTTAGACACATGGAAAATGACAAATTTGGATTAGCTTTGAGATGATTCAAACTTGGATAAAACCCACTCCTTGTGATTGATGGATGAAATGGAAATAATAGATCAATTCCTTTGAATGTGCAAGTGTTAGAATAGCCTTGCTTTAAAATGTTATATGGGGATTAGGATTAGACATATCATGTATTTATATGCACTCTTTGGGTATTATTTCATGCCATCGATATGAAAAATGTATAGGCTAAACCAATAAGAAGGATTTTAATTTGAAAATTATTGTTGATTGGCATGAGATATGTCCATCAGGTTTGAATGAATACTAATTTTGGAATAGTTTGAGTCTAGAAAATTTGTCCAAAAATCAAGAATAATGATATCATGACATGGAGATAGAGTGAATATGATTTTGAATAATTTAGCTACTGAATAAGTAATTTTTATAGGTGGTCGATATAAAATATGGAAGATCAGACCCATGGAAAGCATGTGAGTGTGAGATAAGGGTGAATAAGATCCATCTATGTACACATAAGTCATGTGAGGTGGATGTAGGTCAAAACTAACATTGTCAGGTATCTAATTTTATATTTTAGTGTCAACATAAAGTAATAAACCACACAAGTTAATAATCACACCCAAATTAGTGAATAGACAATTTAGGGATATCACATAAGGACATGACTCATAAAACATGATGATAAGAGGATCCTCTATATAAAAAGGCATACAAACAATAAAACACATGCACACATAAATAATCATTTATGCATAATAGTAAATTTAACCATGTAATAATAATACTATATCATTGTGATATATAATATATAGGTAGTAATGCTTGAGATGTAATACCTAATATAATATAACTCAATATAATAAAGGAAAATTAATAAAGATATCACCATACATAACCTGTTATATGGAAATGTCCCCAAGATAGGATCTATTGTCTATGAAAATTTCCCCTAAACATGTGGGAAAATAATATGTAGTCCATATCATGTAACTTGTAAATATACATAGCACCCATTCAAGACATACTATGAAAAACATGTGTAAACCATGGATATGAAAACCTCTAGCATAGGTGAATATGTAATGATGTACAAAATAATATTTTTGAATTAATGTAATTTGTAATGTTTTTGATGTTTTGTGATAAGATCTTACATCTTGATGGGCTATTGTAAGAATCACATATTAATCAAGTGCGATGAACATAATGTGCCAAGGTATAATATTATTTGTATGGAATAAGTATCCATCCATGTAATATTTCAAGGTACACATGTAGTATAACCCATAATTGTAAGATAATAGCAACGTGTCATGATCACATGATATGGAGAATATGTGGAAAGTCCCATAAGTGAATACATCCTAAAGTGAGGATGTAAATGTATATGGGGAGAAAATATGTCCGCCAATGTATGAGAACTCAATAGTATAAACATATGGAAATGAATGTACCATGAGTGATAACCAAACATGTATAAATGTGTGTGTAAGATATTGAATATGAATAAGCAACATAGACAAATAAGTGAAAAGGGAAATGATAGAATCCATACACAAGATATTTTAATAAGGAATATGTGTGGGAATGATCACCCCATATGTGAATAAATGTATAAATATGATAAAATAATGAGCATGTTTAGGTGTGGTTCCCCCATAGGTAGATATGTGAATAAATAAGATGAATGAAACTCATAGGATAAAGACAATGGGTATTATTCTCCCAAGGGAAAAAATGTCTATATATGTGATCAATGAGAGATAAGTTTAGGTATGACACCCCCATAGGAAAATATATGATCATATATGGATCCTTTTTAATTATTAGTAAATGTGTATAAAAATATAGAGAACTAACACATGAAGGTGTGAGGTTTCACATGAAAAGATATGATCAAGGCTCATGACTAGATGTGTAAGATGAGGAGGATTTTAAGTAACCTATGGTTTCTCTTAGAAATAAATGAATCATGTGACTATAAGTCCTAATAAATGTGTTTTCAACAATGAAAAACTAATGCAAGTGATTATAATAGGATCAATAATCAAGTAGAAATGGCCAATGAAACATATAAAACAACATGAAATAAATGTGTAGAATAATATTGATTAAAATAGAAGGCAAGTGCTAATGTGTCAAATGAGGAATATAGAATAACCCAATAAATATCTATAAAGAATCCACACATAAGGCATGAAGTATAAAAGAAGAATGATATCTAAAAGACTATAGTACAATAAATATGTATCGATGAAGCCCAAATCTTAGTCATAGAAATATGGCTGGTATGATACCAAGGTGTAATATATAGACAAATGTCCATCACAAGGTAATTGAATTTTTTTTACCCATCCATGTAATTATGGGATTTAATAATTCATGTAGGTACCCATGTACATAATCTACACACACACACACACACACACACACACACACACACACACACACACACACACACACACACACACACACACACACAAACACACACACACACACACACACACACAAACACACTCTATGTAAACAAAAATACAAGAAATATGATCTATGTAAAGTGGCTTTGCATAGTAATTAGAGAAAAAAATAGAAAGATGGCATGATGTAATAATTACTAGTGTATAAAAATTCCCTTAATCCCCTATTTATGAGGCATGAATGATTCCATAACCACATATAACTCAAATTAAACCATGAGAAACATATGTGGGAAACATGAATGTAGAAAAATCTCTAGTATAATTGAAATAAGCATGATATACATCATATAACTTTAAAAAGGCAAAGTTTTTTGGGTCCTTTATGAATGTTTCTTTTTCTATTTTAGAATTTTGATATTGAATGAACATGTGAAACTATGGGATATGATGTATCAATTAAACACTATATGTATTTATAACTATTGTATATGTATTGCTTGAATTGTAGTAATCAATGTATAGACGTGACAGGCTCAATGTCAAAAGTGGCATGCAATAAGTGAAGAAATACTAAATCTTGAATAAGAGAATCACCATGAATGATGAGGCATAAATCCAATGTTTAATTAAAATAATTAAGTGTTGAAAGTCTAGATATGTCATATATAGTGGAACTTTAAATATGTGGTAACACTCTCAAGTAGATTATTAGGTGCATTGAAACCATATTAAACAAAAAATACATTAATTCAATGGAAATGTCATAATATGTACTCATTTAATATGATTTTGTGTTGCTTTTTGTTGACTAGTAATAATTAAAAAGAGTTCCAAAAGAATCATTATAGGTTGGACTTTCAAAAGTGTAAGCATGTATGAGTTTAAAAGATACATAATGACCGTGAATGATCAATATTTGATGTGATGCTTGCTTATTGTTTGTATAGGATGTTGATTGATAATACACTTTGTTATCTCTATATGTTTTTATACCTTTGTTTAATATTACATTACATTATTTACTTTGATGTAAAATACAGCTAGATTGTTCAAAAGAAGAAATAATCACTCTCTTCTTTGGATTATTTTTATTTGATGTTCTCAAAACTTAGGATGGGTTCATGTGTGTTAATGTTATCTTGTCCCTCATTATTATGATATTTTCAATTTTCCTATTTATTGATCAGTTACTTTGATTTTATGTATCTGAATGCTCTAGTTTTGGTTCTTTTAAAGTGAATATGTAGAGGAGAAGTATATTTTGTTGGGTGTTTAATGTTCAAATAGTTTGATTTTGTAAATTATTTCTCTTTATAAATTTTTGGTGAAATACCATTAAACATAAAATGTGGGAAGGGTAGACCATAATCCTAGGAAGTAAAATTGATAACTGGGCAATACCAAATGGGTTCATGTCATGTAGATATTCTCCTAGTCCATATGGCATGAAGTTAATATTAGATAATTGTTTATTTAATTGGTTAGGTTTTTTATTATCTATTGTGTCATCATCTTATTCTTAATTATTATCACTCATTTTAATTGATCCCTCCATAACATGTGTGTTCTCTTTTTGTTGGAATATGTTGTTGTGGATCTATAACTCACTCTTGGTTCATGTTGAAAAGAGATATGATAAATTCTATAGGTTAAACATGCCTACAATAATAGAAAGAAGAATTTTCTTTAGGAATGGTACATCCACATACTTTTTGATCAAATTTTATGCATATTTTTAATGTAAATGGTATAACTTTCATAGCATGAATCCAAGATCTTCCTAATAGAATATTGTATTGTCATCACTAGATATGACTTAACATTTTGTTGGTAGAGTTTTAGGCCCAAGAGTTATGTTTAGGTTAATTACTCCTATAAAATTTGTGTTATTTTTTAATCCTTTATTAATTTTGCTTGATGTTGTTAAATATTTATAAACCAATGCATATTTATTCTAGAAAGGTCATACTGCAAATAATTAATCCAACACCATTTTATAAAAGAACCCTCTTAGTACCTTGCCTTTTAATAGTTGTTTGAATCTATACAGGAATATTTATGTCTGTAGTGTCTTTAGGAGGTAGATCTACAAAATCAAAAGTGATAAGATGATCACTATTTTACAATGTATTAACAAAGGTGATGAAATATTTAGGTGTATTATTGACAAGATGGTAGCATTCCATAAAGCATCTCATACTATGTATCTGAAAACTAATGATTACTTAGTATCTCATGGATATAAATATTAGCTTATGCATTTTACAATTAATCTAGTAGATCATAAGTTTTGTTAATCCAAATTCTAAACGAAGGAAAATAATTAAAAACTTGACCAAGGACATCAGGGCTTATTCCATTTTGAGGATCACAAGAGAAAATGGCAACATTGCATGACCTACACCTTCATGTTGATATAGTATTAATGTGGTAGTTAACCATTATTAATGAATTAATAAATTTAAGATGTAAATTTGAAGATAAGTTTTGAAAAGGAAGGATAAAACCCTAAGGAAAATGAGGGTATAACTTGCAGGTTAAATGTTTGAATGAGTCAAGGTTCACCATTTATGTTTATACCAATTTTGGTTTTATAAAAAATAAGGAATTAAATATTGTAATGAATAGTTATAATAATATAGCTATGAAAGTACATAATTTAGATCTACCTAATTGGATAATAAAAGTAATAAGACAAATTTATAAATGAACTAGACTATTCAAAGTAAGCACATAGGACAAGAAATGATCACACCTTGTTGTTGTAAATGGAATATGAAATTTTGGATCTAAAATATGATTGTGTAGGCTAATTAAGCATTATTATGAACTCTAATTCAAAATATGGATCCTTATGGAGATAATTTCACTCTATGCAAGATATATTTGGCTAGACTCATGTTGGATAAATTTTCATCACCAAGTCAGTCTCTATTCCATCGATTTTATCTTGTGTTGGGTTGTGAAACCTATTTTTTTGTCATTAGTGAGCCTCTCTTTTTTGATCTTCATATACTTATGATTTTCTATTTTTCATATCAGAATGTGATAAGGTTTTGATTCCATATCTTTGACATAACTTGGCACTTAAAATAAACAAGTGGTTATAGATTCGATAAACTACCGAAGTGACGTTGTAAACTATGTATCCCACATGTTAGAATTAGACCTCCACATCATTTTGAGTGTCTTTAAATGGAATAGATTAAGCAATGGTTTTGAACCTCATATTTAATAAAAGTGATGATGTAGCTAAAATTTTGATCCAAAACATTCATTTGATATAAAATAATGATGAGAGGCCAAGATAAACAACTCTATGACATGTGTTAGATATGAATCAATGAATTGTAACTTGAAGTAGGAGGAATACACATATTAAATGTTTGGATCTATTCTAGTTATTAACCTTAATTTTATATATTTTTTATGATCCATTTTATATCCTAAATGGTTTAGGATGACTTATATGTATAAGGAACTCTAGGAAAAGCTAGGTGTATTTTCTGACATTTGAAAGGATAAGGAGAAATGTTAAAGGTTCAAGATCAATGGAAATGGGAAAAATGACTCATAAAGGTAAAAGGGACAAACTTATGCATGATATGAGTTTCTCCAATTCACAAGTCTAATTTGGATTAAACAAAGTCTCAAATATCGATGATGATCAAGATAAAAGATTAGATTTAGTCCAAGAATGTGAAAAAATAAATTTTAATAAGTGTTAGGTGTTATTTTAAGGCAAAAGTGATAAATGGAGATCAATGTAGGGTCAAAAAAGACACACACACATGAAAATATACACAAGTATGTAGAATATGATAAATGGAAGCTAAGACACTATACAAAAGGATATTATACCAAATTTTGGTACATTTAAGAACACAATATGATGGAAAATAGAGAAAAATATGGGTATGTAAACAAGTGACATTAAAGGAAAAACCTCCACAACCTTATATTAAGAACACAATTCATAAATGTGAAGATATTATTAATCCTTACTCATAGTTATTTATATACATAATTAGGTAGGGTCACACCCTTTTGTACTAATTATATTAGCCTAAAGATATAAGGTACTTATAGCTTGGGATGGCTCACCTCATCCTCGAAGCTCAGTCTAATTTTATAGCATCTAAATTAGGACCATGCATAAAAAAGTATGCAAGTTTTACATGAATATAATATATTAAATATAATCCTAATTTAGACACAAAAGCCTTTTAATACAGAATAAGTCATAGCTAATAAAAATAGATTAAGACTTAGATCAAGCCTTAGTTAGAACTACCAATACAATTTTAACTCAAAGAATTAAAACGTCATCATGGAATCTCTTGTTGAAGTAATGTGCATAACCATTGTCACTAGAGTTTGAAATAAGGTAGTAGTTGCTATTTCTAGTGGCACTAAAGGCACATCAGTTGATGCGGTCACAAGCACTGCTCTTATTGGAGTATACACTATATTATATCTAGGGAAAATAGACTTGGTTTTTAGAGATTGAACCTCAAATAATGGGGCTCCTGCTTGAGATGATGAAGGTTGACTTTGAGCATCCATTTATCCTTGTCTATGAAACCTTTTGTATTCACTCATACTTGATGAAAAATACTACTCAATAGTTTCAAAATCAATGATAGACTTTTTGAATAACATTAAAATTTTATCCATCAATTTCTTGTGTATACCCATGAAAGATTTAAAAGATGCATTCAATGTCTTTGTTTGAGCCACCTTATCTCTAAAAAATATGATAAATTGTATTACTTATTCATTAGTTATGTAAGTGATTCTCTCCACTTATTCTTTAAAACTATTAGCTATAACCTATAACAAAGTCTCAAAAAAGGGTTTTGTGATTATCTACCCTTATAGTGTATATACACTTATGATCCTTATTTTTATGAGAACTTGAATAGTTCTATGCTCTTGATTAACAATTTAGTGGACCAACCCATACATTTAATGATGTCATTCCACTAAATAGGACCTCTTAGTACTTATGTGGTTATGAGCCTGAGTTACATAAGGTGTTATTATAAAATTTAGGTATGATTATGCATTTAGTTAAGTTGATTTAGCTATGAAGTTGAATTTGGCATCCCAATCCTTCATTGAGTCATGAAATTTGACTACATATTCTCATAGTGGTTTAGACTGTGATCTTGTTGATCTAATGGATCACAACATCTGGTATCGAGTCCTACATAATTTTATACATTATCAATTATATCCTTAGGAGTATTAACTAAATTCTACTCTTGTGACCTCTTTTTGGACTGATGCAATCCCATGAACATATACTTTGCGCCCAAGCTACATCAACTATTATGATAGGGTATTTTCATATTCCTATACATCTCCATGCCTTGTTTTCCTTTTATTTGTCAATGAAAATAATTCCTTCTATCTTTCAAGCTCGATAGGCTTACCTGTAACCATCACTATTTTCTTCCTCACTTTTTTCAATGTATTAGTGACTTTATAAAACCACATGGAAAATTTAGTCTGTTATGTGATAATTAAATCAAGCCTTGTTAATTATTCTTAATCTAATTCTTTTATCCGTGTAAGAAGAACCATGAGCGAATACTCAATAGTTTGGGCTAGAGATGAGGAAGTAGGAAATGAAGGATTACCTAGGGGTTACATTAATACTATAGGTGGAATATTGGCCATAGAATATGGAGTGAAGGATGAAAAGGGTTTTAAAAAAATAGGTAGAGCCTTTCTCCAAGTTGTACTATTTTTTAGTGGGGGAGTCTTTATAATACACTTGGTTAAGTTTGGGGACTTATTTATAGAAAATATTAAGGATTTTGTTTAAGTGGCCTCATAATGTACCCTAGTTCTTGTGGTCCCTTAACTAGTAGTGGTGAAAGGAAATGAATGAATCAATGGGGCTTGGGTTAGTGTTTGAAAAAATTAAGCAATGGAATCATAAGAAACTCCTATAATACTAATAACATTAGGAATAGATTGAATCAAAGAATGACAACTTCTAGAGCTTGCATGTGTTAAACCTTTGCTAGAAGGAGTAGTTGTACTTGAATCCATTCCAATAGGAGTGGCTATAGTCTAAGTTTTAATTATTTCCCTAGTTTTTGCATCATATTTAGCTAGACCACTAGTATCAATAATGTGGAAACTATCATAGTAGTAGGGGATTATTTGGGACTACCTTCTTTAGTATATTCTTTAGCGATAATACACCCAATATTGGACATGTTTATTACCTGTGTCTCTTCAAATTTTGGAGAAGGAAGTGGATGGTTAGGAGGATGATCCTCAATCTATATTTTAACTAAATACTATCTAAGACTATCCAACATAGTCTCCTCTACTAAGTCATCCTCTTCAATCTCAACATATAAAGGAATTGATGGCACACATGCATAGTTTGGTGGTATTTTCTCCAATCCTATGATATTTAGAGCTTATAAAGTGGCCATAAGAGTTGTTATTTTCATGTTATATGTAAATAAGAAGGATAAAGAATAACTAGATTTTGTAAATTAGTAGGAAGAGTGCTTACCTATGGTATATCTATAGGTTAGGTCTTTGAGGCTTGTGAGGCAGGATCAATGGGTCTCCTGAGAATCAAATGTGTCCTCATAGCTAGTGATAAGGCTAAAGGAGTGGAACTTGGTGGCCTTGGGAGACCTATAAAAATTTTAGCCTTGATTTGTTTATCTATCTCTATAGGTATATCTTTTATATATTGTAGAAGCCTCCTCATCCTTGTCTATTTCCTTGGCATTCTTTGGAGTAATGGTAGGATCATGTTATACTCTCAAGGCAATTTTTATAGACATGTTTATTGACTAAATTATTTTATATAACTCTATTTCATCATGTGAATTCAAAAATAGTGGATCATAAATGTATATTTGATGCCCATACTTAATCTTTGTCCTATCACCATAATATTTGAGAGTTTTGGTAATTACCTGTCTCAGATCCTAATGTCTGAAGTTAGTCTTGCTCAGGATGAATTGACTTATGTTATTGGTTGTTTGATGAAGACATTACCATAATGTGTATTATTTCCTACCTATATTGAGAGGAGTTTTATGGATAATTCCTAACCTAACTGGATTCAAATCTTGGTTTAAACTATTAGATAATTGGGCATCTATTTATTGTTCAACTAAATTATTTGAGACATAGTGAGGAAAAAAAATAGGGCTTTAAATGAGCCTTAAATTCTAATAATTGTATGCTCAGGATAGAGCTAATAATATCCCATCTTCTTAACTAAACTTTTTATGTGGTTTGATAACCTAAGCATAGGCTTCATATTTATGGCCCTATATACTATGGGATAGAAGATGTTTGTTATCCTTTGAATTTGATTTTTGAATATGTATATGAGAAAGATACCATGATCTTCACAAATTTGGATCTTAGGATATTTTAATGAAGGCCTCCATGGTTCTTCCCTAAGAGGAGTGATAATAGCAATGAATGCATTCATTAGTTATGACATTATATAAAAATGTCCATAGGGCCTATTATTTGACTTCTTCATCTGGTATTTGAGATTGAAACTAATGATCCTATTAGTGTAGGTTTTTATTTTTCCTTATTATTTAATTAGGAAAATTATGTTTTTGTGCATACATGGAATTTTCCTACATTTGTGGGATAGGCTAGCTTATGTGGAGATGTGTGTCATAGATGTGTCATAGGTGTCATAAGAAAGTCATAAGTAACTCCCTTGATGGGAGTTACTTCTCTATTCTTAGCACCTTGTCACCACCTTTTATGGAGGAGTTATAGTCTATTCTTGGGGTGCCTTGACCACCTTTTGTGGAGGAGTTACTTACGTGCTCTCCTATATGTATTCTTCACTTTGGCCATCTCATGTTAATCAGATATTGAGTTTTCTCCTATTTTGTCTTGTGCAATTTATCTTCTTATATAATTTCAAATTGCTTTAGCATCTATGTGGTGTGCACTTGCTTCATCTCGTGTGATCACATCTCCATTGCATTCGCATTATCCAGATTCTAGCAACAACTCTGATATGGTATTAGAGCCACTTCAGTAATCATGTGTCTGGTTATGCTATTAGTTTATTCTAAAATTCTTACTTTGCTTTCTTAGTAGTTTTTTTGTTTAACTCCGTTGCATTTGAGAGTTTTGGTAGAGTTTCTTGAAAACTCATGCAAATCCATATGGCAACTTGTTAAAAAAAATCACTTCTGAGTTAAAATTTGCCAAGACATCTTGTATAGATTTGTTGTGGCTTTAGCAAAGGCAGTAGAATTCCTTGTTTTTGTCATTCTACAGGAAAATAGAGATCACTACACATCTAGTTTCTATTCTTGGACACCACTTTCAACTTGGGGCAGCTCTCCAAGAAGCACATCTGCATGTGGAGGTCAATGTGGGGCATCTAATAGGGTGAGATATGCATGGAGTAGGACTCCAGTAAGGCAAAATGTAGCTGTATGGTGTCTAGCGCGTAGGTGTGTAGTGAGGTAGTGACTAACACCTGTGCGTTGAAATTGTAACATTGTCTCTTCCCTGCTGTACATTGAAATTTCAACTTGTCTCTTATCTTCTCTGTTGCTGTGCATTGAGGTCTGCAGATTCAATTTTTTTTGCCCAACAAAATTAGAACTGTGCCTTTTTTTGTAAGAGAATTCAACCAGCCTATTTTTCTTGAAAATGGCACCCTCTCCTTGTTTGGCATCCCATGTGGGCCCTTAGATACTTGGCCAATAGTTTCATTATGTCTGTTACTTTAACTTTTTAGTCAAAATTGACTTGTTAAAAAAAAATCAGTCAATTTGACTAAATATTAAGTATTATAGACAATTTGAAATTTTGGGGGTTTTAATTTAAACTTGTATCTTTGCCTGTCGAAGACGAAGGGTGAGGCTTGGGTTGGCAGGAGGCCAATTCCCCCTCACAAAGACCTCCTTTAGATTCCTTGCTCCATGTTGAATCCAATGAGTGTTTGGAAGGCCACTTTCTCTCTCAAAATAGGCATTTTTTTAATATTTTAGTATTATTTTTTTGTAAAAACACTAGTTTACGAGAAATTGAATCTTTAATATCTTGCAAACGGTAGCTCAGATTTGGGTGCCATTTTTTGAAAAAGTGTTTGTAATTAAATTATCCATAGTGTAAGCTTGTTATTTGTTAAAAATGCATTACTTTATAAAGTGCCAAAAATTTGGGTCTCTCGAGATGCATTTGGCTGAGTCCGACGTCTGGTTTGCTTAAAGTCTTGCACTGATTGCTCTAAGACACATTCTCAGCTAAGCCCAACATATTTTGAGCATGCACTTGCATATTTGGGGGGGGGCTCAACATTTCAAGGGGGTCTGATTGTTTTTCACAACTTGTAAATCTTTGCTTTCATTCTCCTTTCTACATAAATTCACAACTTGCAATCAACATAACTTCACCTAAATTTAAATTAAAATGGATTCTTTTCAACTTAAACCCCTACCACCCTTCAAATATTATGAATGGAAGGTTAAAATGTTAATCATTCTTAGAAGTAAAGGGTTGTATAGGATCACCATGGGTACTGAAGTAGAACCCAACACTAATGCTGAAAAGGTCAAGTGGTACAACCGTAGTGATGAAGCCTATGGATTACTAAGCTTGTCCGTGTCTTTAGAACTTCTCTTAAATTTAAAAATCTCTAAGACTCCCAAAGACATATGGGACACCCTAGAACTCTTATTTGGGAAGCTTGATGAGATGAGAGGTTATGAGCTTGAAAACAAACTCATAAGTCTAAGTCCTAGCAACTTTGACACCCTACAGGACTTCTTCACTAATTTTAAGGCCCTTAGATTACAATTTAAATAATGCAAGATAGAGAAGAAAGATGATCAACTCATCCTTTCTATTCTCGCAAAGCTAGGTCCAAGCTATTCAGTCTTTGTCTCCATTTCCATGCCACAAAAAGTGCCCTTGGCACTACATGGAAAATGCCTTATTGGATTCATTCATTGCCGACTTGACTAGGGAGCAAGATAAGCTAATTAAAATGGGTACAATGAAGTCTACTTAACCCCAAGCTTTGATAGCTGGAAATGGTAAGGATAAGACTTCAACAAAGGAGAAGAAGAAAAAGAACAAGGACCAGGAGAAGAAGAAAGAAAACAACAATCTTGCCAAAAACAACACTAAGTCTTCCTCCTCCAATGCTAAACCTAAGAAGGAGAAGGTTAAGTGTGCCTATTGTAAAAAGATAGGGCATGATGGACACAAATGCATGAAGAAACAAATAGATCACCTAACTCATCTTCTAGAGAAGCACAACATAGGTGTTCCTGAGTCCATCAAGCAAAATTCATCTACCCAAGATTCTACAAAGGCAAAAGGCAAGGGCAAGGCCCTTGTAGCTACACCAAATTTTACATCTTCATGGTTCATTGACTCAGGTGCTTCGCACCACATGGGGTCTTCCCTAGTTGAGTTTTCATCTTTAGAGCCTTGTAGCATGACTTCAATTAGTTTGGGTGATGACACATCAGTTTTCATTACACGAAGAGGGTCAGTTGAAATGGAAGGAGGAACATTCAATAATGTTTTAAGTTTTCCTTCTCTTTTAACCAATCTCCTATCAGTGTACCAAATCACTCACATTGGTCAGGGCATGAGAGTTGAGTTTTCACCATATTCAATGGCTATCAGGGAGTTGCATAGTGATACTACAGTGGCAGTGGGTAGGGCAGACCACCAAGCCAGCTTATACACCTTCTCATATTTTGCACCTCATTGAGATGGAGTTAGTAAACTATGGCATGAGCAGTTTGGCCACCTTAACTACTGCTACCTTGAGCAACTTTGCAAACATGACATGGTCATTAGTTTGCCTCATGTCTAATTCTCAAAAGGACTTTGCGAGGGGTGCTCCCTTGGGAAGCATCCCGAAGAAAAATTTGACAAAGGCAAAGCTTGGAGGGCTTCACAACCTTTGGCATTAGTCCATAATGATGTATCGGGACCCTTTCCCAAACCATCTTTCACAAAGGCCAAGTACATCCTCACTTTCATTAATGATTTTTTTAGGTACACTTGGATATATTTTCTCAAACAAAATTTTGAAGTGTATGAAAATTTTCTATATTTCAAGGCTCTTGTTGAGAAATAGAGTGAGAAATCCATCAAGGTTTTTCAATCTAATAATGGAGGGGAGTATGTCAGCAATAGGTTTGAGCATTTTTGCACCATATAGGGGATTGATTTGCAGTGCACAGTCACTTACAGTCCTTCATAGAATGGGGTTGCAAAATGCAAAAATATGCTCTTGAAAGAGATGGGTAGCTGTATGATTCACTCCAAATCCTTAGCACCATAGTACTGGTCTAAAGCCATCAATTATGCTTGCTACATTCAAAACAGGGTTCCTCACAAAGCTTTAAAAGGAATAACACCCTTTGAAGCTTGGCATAAAAGGAAACCTGATGTTGAGCACCTTAGGGTTTTTAGATCCCCAGCCATGGCCCACATTCTAAAGAAGAAATGCAAAGCTATGGAACGTCATTCCAAGTCTTGCATCTTTGTAGGATATCTGGATGGTATTAAGGGGTATCGCCTTCTAGATCTAGTCACTCATGAGTTGTTCATCGAGAGAAGTTTCCATTTTTAGGAGATTCCTAGAGACTCAACACTTGACACTTCTTCTCCCTCATCAAATCTACTTCTTCATGATGATTCCTCATTAGATTCAAATCAGCCACAGTAGGTTCTTGAGCCAGAGACATCTTCTTCTTCTTTGAGTTTAGACAGTGAGGGCAGTGATGTAGAGTCATCCACCTCTAGTCAGTCAGAGGATGAGGAGTTAACACTTGACTCACCCACTTTCGAGCCACTTTGGACTAGACAGACACTTGAGAGTGTTGGCACTTGGGCAGATCTCACAGATGACAAACATACTAGGGGGATTTTCAGAGAGATCTGCATGCCTTCTCTGCTTCAATTTTAGATCCACACACTTTTCAAGAGGCATCAGGGGTTGCTGAGTGGGATAGTGCTATAGAGGAATAATATTCTTCCTTAATCAAAAATCACACTTGGGATTCGACTTCACTTCCTAAGGGAAGAAAGATGGTTTGATGTAGGTGGATATATTAGACCAAGTTTGCAGTAGATGGCTCAATTGATAAGTACAAGGTATGACTGGTTGCCAAGGGTTTCTCACAGGTGGCAGGTATTGACTACTTAGAGACCTTTTCACCCATTGCAAAGATGGATTCTATCTGACTCACCTTGGCTATTATCGTAGCACATGGTTGGGATGTGCACCAGATGGATGTGAAGAGTGCCTTTCTTCATGAAGACCTAGAGGAGGAGATCTACATGGAGCAGCCGCCAGGATTTGTTTAGGATTCTTCTTTAGTATGTAGAGTTAGGACATCTATCTATGGCCTCAAACAAGCCCCTCGGGCTTGGTATGTCAAGATGGATTCCTTCCTTCTCACAGTGGGTTTCACTAGGTGCCATTCTGACCCCAATGTCTACTTCTTGTGGCAGGATGATTCACTCCTATTTTTGGTTCTATATGTTGATGACCTTCTGATCACCGAGAGTTCTTCATCAGTGATTGTAGTGGTGAAAGCATCTCTCCAAGATAGATTTGACATGACAAACTTGGGTTTGTTGCACTACTTCCTTGGCATTGAGATCTCACAGTCAGATTTAGGGATTTTTCTTGCATAGCCTAAGTATGCTCTTGACTTATTGGCTTGGTTTCACATGGCTAATTGCAAGCCATCTCTGACTCCCTTTCTATCAAGATTCAAGCTTGAGGCTGATTGTTCTTCACCATTGGTTGATGCCACTCAGTATCGATAACTTGTTGGTAGTCTCATCTACTTGACTCACACCAAGCCCGACATATCATATATAGTGGGACTTGTCTCCAGATTTATGCAGGAACCTCATGAGCTGCATTGGAAAGAAGCTAAGAGGATCTTGCATTACATACAGGGTTCACATAGATACGAGATTCATTACAGATTTGGCATAGAGGTTGACTTGGTTGGATATAAAAATTCAAACTGGGCTGGTGATTCACAGACTCGTAAGTCCACTTCTAATTATAGTTTCTCTCTAGGTTCTAGTCTTATCAGTTGGTCTAGCAAGAAGTAGAATGCTATTTCTATATCATCCACAGAGGCAGAGTACAAGGGAGTTGTTAATGCAGCTACTGAGGCTATTTGGCTTCAGGGGATTCTTTTTGAGTTTGGCATTCCTATCAAGCAGCCCACCATCATTTATTGTGACAACCAGAGTACCATTCAAATTTGCAGGAGTCTAGTTCAGCACTAGCAGACCAAGCACATAGAGATTCACATGCATTTCATTCAGGAGCTTATTCATAGTCAAGTCATTGACTTGATATTTTGCTAGTCTTCAGAGCAAGTTGTAGACATCTTCACCAAACCTTTCACCAAGAGCAAGTTCATTCATCTATGAGCTCTTCTTGGGGTGCGGTCTACATTTTTAGCAGCATCATCTTCAAGGGGGGCCTTCTAGCCTCTTCATTTCTTTTATGTCTCTCTTTTGGGAGGGAGTTTTTTCCTACAGGTTTTCTCCTTTTCTCTATCTTATGGGAGATTGCATTTGTACATGGGTACCTCATCAGGCCTAGTTGTCAGGACCCATTTTATATTTCCACACTACCCACCTAAGCTGCGCTTATGGGGGGGTATTAGTATAGGTTTTTATTTTTCCCTATTAATTAATTAGGGAAATAATATTTTTGTGCATACATGGAGTTTTCCTACATTTGTGGGATAGGCTAGCTTATGTGGAGATGTGTGTCATAAATGTGTCATAGGTGTCATAAAAATGTCATAAGTAACTCCCTCGATGGGAGTTACTTCTCTATTCTTAGCACCTTGTCACCACCTTTCATGGAGGAGTTACAGTCTATTCTTGTGGTGCTTTGACCACCTTTTGTGGAGGAGTTATTTACATGCTCTCCTATATGTATTCTTCACTTTGGCCATCTCATGTTAATTAGATATTGAGTTTTCTCCTATTTTGTCTTGTGCAATTTATCTTCTTGTATAATTTCAAATTGCTTTAGCATCTATGTGGTGTGCACTTGCTTCATCTCATGTGATCACGTCTGATGCAGGAGCATCTGCAATGGCTACCTGAAGACATGGTCATGATTAAATTCAAATTCAATAATTTGTATTTTTCCCTCTAATATGTTGTTACGAAGGAGTAATTGTAAAAAAATAAAGGTAAAAACAAAATTGTTGGGTTGTTGAGAAAATAGAGGAGGAATGGTTGAAAATATTTCAACCTTGGAATGTTGTTACAAATAAAAAATTGTGTTTGTTTTTGAGCCCAAGTTGGGCGTAGAGGTTGGAGAGGAGACAAAATATAGCAAAAATAAAATTCATTAAAAAAAAGAGAGAAGAGGGACGTAGAAAAAAAGGACAGAGAGGAAAGGACCTCTCATTCAAGAGAAGTTACTATAAGAAGAGGAGAGGATAAGAAGGAAGTAAGGATTGGAAGAAAGGCAAAGGTGGTGTGGAAGTTAGAAATAAGGCCTTCAAAGGCCAAGAAATAGTTCGGTCTGCTAGTTTGTGGAATAATGTAATGGCAAGAAAAAAAATGTTTTCCATAATGGTTTATTTTAAGAAGTTTTGACAGAACTGCGAGTTCTGTGGGCTGTATGGTGTGGAAAGCGCCAAGAATTCGTTGAATCCTTGATTGAATGGAAAGTTGTTTCGGTTGAGTTGAAACAGCTGAGACAAAAGGAATGGTAACCGTATGACTCTTGGGCTGAGTTAAAGAAAGAAACAAATAGAACATAACTTGATAGCAACGATGATAATGCAAGAGGACAAGAAAAGGAAGAGAGAAGAAAATTTATGACTAAGAGGTGGTTGAAAATCTAGGGATGAAAAGGAGAGGTTTGTATGATCCTTTGATATATTTTTTTATGTGAATCCTCAATGATTTGAATTTACAATAGTGTATTCTGTTGTCTTAAATCGTTATCAAAATAATTCAATGTCTCTGTATTGTCTCTAGGAATTCTGTTTTCAATAACACAGTCCGTGTAACCTATAGATCCCTATTTTCCAATATTGACAGTCGTATACAGTAAATCTAATTCACTTGAATGTTTTGTATGGGGTCATTTTGACTATAGAAATTGGCATAGAAATTTCTTAAGACCAAATTACAGGTGCTAGACTATTAAAAACTCCATCGACTTCGATGAATAATCAAGAAATAGCTCTTGGCATCTAGGTGTATTTTTGTTCTGTGTAAAACCAAATTCAAGTTTTGGCTACAAAAGAGGTCATAAATCCTAGAATAGGGTGTCAAATTTTTTGAAGATCTATAGGTATCAGTCCCAGGCACATCTAAAGGATGCAAAGAAAGTGTCTCAGGATACAGCTAAAAGTGGAAAGAATGCTATTAATGTGCAGAATGAAGGAGCGTCAAAAGAAATTGTAGCTGTCAAAACTGTAAGTAAGTGCATTCAAGAGCCAAAACTTGAGTCATAGGTGTCTATAAATAATCTTGAAAAGCGTGTTGCTCAGTTAGAGAAAGCTAAGGCTGATAGGAAAAGATTCTCAAATGTCTTGTATTTATCTGCTATTGTTGTTTGCTTAATGATCTTTTTATGCTATTCAGAGGTTCATTTGATTCATTTGATTAGAGAAAGAGTTGGATGTCATTGAGATGGTTGTCTATGGAAACGTGATTCGACCAGGACTTTAATGCCATTGTAAAACTGTTGCTAAAATGCTTAATTAGCGCAAATCAAAAAGCCCTCAGAGTGCATGTGAGTTGCCATACCAGGAAAGGCCTTGAATGCATTATAAAACTAGGATGGAATCAAGGTGAAGGTTGAGCATTTGATCGAGAAACATTTGTTCAATTATACCTAAAATATGAGAGATGAATTGTTGCAAATGGTACATGTCTTTGTAAAGCTTTTCCCTTGTGGATGATTTATCAGCTTCCTTATTTCATGGGAGAGTAATGTTTGGTTGAAATTGATTGTATCTACTGTTATATTGAATTTGATTGTGGCAAGTTAAGAAGTTTTAACAAGGTGAGGGTTATATCAGAGTAGAACAAGGATAGTTTCATCATTTTGGTATCAGAGCTTGAAGCTCTTGGGATTTGATAATTGGTTTCTATAGAATTAAGAAAAGAATGATATTGCAGTTGTGAAGGATTTGGCAAAGGATCAGCAAGACAAAGTGCTAGAAGACCCTGTGGAAGAAAGGTATGAGTAAGATTTAATATTTGATTTAAATTCTATGTTTTGAAGATTTTGTTTGAGAACAAAAAGAGGAAGTCTTAAACTTGGTGAATATCCAAGAAGAAGCTTGGATAGTTTTCCAAAAGACTAAGGTGAAATAGACTTAGGTGAGGTAAAGGATGAAGTTTGAAGAATTGAGAAGAGAAGCTTGGAGAGCTTAAAAGTAAGGGAGCAAGTGAATACTCAAGAAGAAGATCCAAAGCATGGTAAGCTTGTATTTGTGATTTGTGTTTGTTAAAGTGTTGTATAAAGAGTTGTTGTAGGATTGAGAGAAGGATCAAAAGACTAGGATGCAAAAGGCCTAGGTGAGATCAAGGAGATTGTCAAAATACCAGCCAAGGAGAAAAGGCTTGGGTGAGACAAGGGATCAAAAGACCAAGGTGGAAAAGACTTGGGTGAAGATCTCAGAGATGGAAGTATTGTTGAAGGCACTGCATAGCAGCAATGTACACGAGGGCACCAAGAAGAAAGCAAGCATCAAAGGTATGAAAAGTTTTGTAATTGATAAAGAGATTGCTAATTTAAAGAGAGAATTAGCTAAGATTAAAGATGAATATGAGTCTTGGATGCAGATGGACAAGCAAGCATGGGTATGGCCAATGAAGAAGAGGTTGAAGGGGCCAATAGAACTTCCAGTGAAAAGGAGAAGAAGGCAAAAGAAGATTGCCCTGAAGAGAGAAGCCCATAGAGGCTTGAAGAAGATAAGAAGGTTGCCAAGTGAGTAGCAAGAGGAAGAAGTTGAGAAGAAGGTTCTCATTGAGGATAAAAAGAGAAGAGAAGAAAGAAAAGCTGAAGTGCCAAGAAGAGCACTTGAAAAGATGAGAGTGTTGATGAAGAGAGCACTCATAGGGACCTTGTGGTCTCTTGTTTTTATATCTAATGTTATCTTTGCATGGGTAATTGCAGGTATGAGCAGCCTTATGAAGGTCAAGAGAAGGGCCTTGGAGAGTGAAGAGATTGGTGCAAGAGAAGACACCAAGTACACAAGTGAATGTGTAAGAAAGAGAAGTGAGTTTGTTGTTGTTGATAAAGAAGAAGAGATGCATTGGTTAATGCATAAGGAAGGTGTTGAGGAACCTCTACAAGCAAGAGAAGAGATGGAAGATGAAGATGACTTCCATGATGCCATTGAATGCCAAGAAGAGGAAAGAGAACAGCCAAGCATAAAGGAAGAAGAAAGTACAGATAATCAAGAAGCTATGCAAATCAAAGAACTAATGGAGCATCCCATTAAGGAGGTAAAGGTGAGTTCAAAAATTGATTTGTCTTATAAGCATTAAACTATTGATATGCATGTTAGAAAAGCAAAGAGAAAGGTGAAGTTTCCAATTAACCATGGATATGTGATGCCTAAATGGTGGAAGAAGCAAACACCCAAGCAAGAGGAGGTGCTGGTATAAGAGCATGGATGCAGGATACCTACATGGCTTGTGAAGACAAATGATAAGAAGGAGAAACAAGTATGGGTGCCTAAGAAGGCAAAGAGAAAATATGTGAGTGTTGAAGCAACAACACTAAGAAGTCAATGGAAGAGGATTGAAGGTGATTCCAGCAGCCAAGAGAATGAAGGAGAGATGGTGAGTATGGAAGAAGCATTCCATGAAGACATGATGCTTGAGAGGTATACCAAAGAGGTAAAAGGTAAACAATTGGTTTATGATGATGTGTTTGAATTATTTAATGATCCTTTCATGAGAAATGAGGAATGGAAAATGTCTATGAAAACTAATGTACAACAAGGAGAGAGTTCCAAGAGGATGGAAAATGAATTGAGGCAAGAACAAACAAGATGGCTTCAGGCAGCAATTGAAGATAGTAAGGAGACACAAGGTAATGGTGTTTCAATTATTTTTGATGAGTATATTGAAGAAGTTGGTTTATGTGAAAACAAGCTAAGAAAAGATGAGATGAAGAGTGAGGCTAGTAAAGGACAAGTAATCCTTGTAAGTGATCAGCCCAAGTTTGATGAGAATGGTGAGATAGATGAGATCTCACTAAAGAAAGAGTTGAATATGTTGGAGGAGCTATTTGGTAATTCAAGAAAGATGAAGGAAGGTACAAGCCATGGTGAAGACAACATATGGAAGAGTGAAACAAGACAAGAGCAAAGCAAAGAGGCAAAGATAGTTTTGATCAAGGAGCAAGAATGTGAAGCCAGTCAAGAGGCTTCATGGCCTAAAGATTTTGATTCTAAGGTGGCTTTGAATGTTTTGTATGCAGGTATGAACATTGCTAAAGTGAACGACATACATGAGTCATTGGAGAAGCTCATGGAACAAGAAGAACAACAAGAAGATCAAGAAGACATGTATGAAGATGAAGAAGCATGGAAGCAGGAGCTAGCAACTGAAAAAGAAATGGGAAGAAGGACATATCTAAAGAGGAAAAAAAGCAAGAAGTTGAAGGACAAAGAATATCAAAGACAAACAGCGGTATTGGCATTGACAACAAGACCTTGGGATCCAGGTATACAAGTGAAGACTAATGTATGGAGGCAGCATTTCATTTGAACTAAGGTTCAAATTGTTCCTAGAGGGAGAGTATGATGCAGGAGCATCTATAATGGCTACCTGAAGACATGGTCATGATTAAATTCAAATTCAATAATTTGTATTTTTCCCTCTAATATGCTGTTATGAAGGAGTAATTGTAAAAAAATAAATGTAAAAAGAAAATTGTTGGGCTGTTGAGAAAATAGAGGAGGAATGGTTGAAAATATTTCAACCTTGGAATGTTGTTACAAATAAAAAATTGTTTTTGTTTTTGAGCCCAAGTTGGGCATAAAGGTTGGAGAGGAGACAAAATATAGCAAAAAGAAAATTCAAAAAAAAAAAAAAGAGAAGAGGGACGTAGAAAAAAAGGACAGAGAGGAAAGGACCTCTCATTCAAGAGAAGTTGCTGTAAGAAGAGGAGAGGATAAGAAGGAAGTAAGGATTGGAAGAAAGGCAAAGGTGGTGTGGAAGTTGGAAATAAGGCCTTTAAAGGCCAAGAAACAATTTGGTCTGCTAGTTTGTGGAAGAATGTAATGGCAAGAAAAAAAAATGTTTCCCACAATGGTTTATTTTAAGAAGTTTTGACAAAACTGCGAGTTCTGTGGGTTGTATGGTGTGGAAAGCGCCAAGAATTCATTGAATCCTTGATTGAATGGAAAGTTGTTTCGGTTGAGTTGAAACAGCTGAGACAAAAGGAATGGTAACCGTATGACTCTTGGGCTGAGTTAAAGAAAGAAACGAACAAAATAGAACTTGATAGCAATGATGATAATGCAAGAGGACAAGAAAAGGAAGAGAAAAGAAAATTTATGACTGAGAGGTGGTTGAAAATCTGGGGATGAAAAGGAGAGGTCTGTATGATCCTTTGATTAATTTTGTTATGTGAATCCTCAATGATTTGAATTTACAATAGTGTGTTCTGTTGTCTTAAATCGTTATCAAAATAATTCAATGTCTTTGTATTGTCTCTAGGTATTCTGTTTTCAATAACATAGTCCGTGTAACCTATAGATCCCTGTTTTCCAATATTGACAGTCATATACAATAAATCTAATTCACGTGAATGTTTTGTATGGGGTCATTTTGACTATAGAAATTGGTGTAGAAATTTCTTAAGACCAAATTACAGGTGCTAGACTATTAAAAACTCCATCGACTTTGATGAATAATCAAGAAATAGCTCTTGGCCTGTAGGTGTATTTTTGTTCTGTGTAAAACTGAATTCAAGTTTTGGTTACAAAAGAGGTCATAAATCCCAGAATAGGGTGTCAGATTTTTTGAAGATCTATAGGTATCAGTCTCGGGCACATCTGAAGGATGCAAAGAAAGTGTCTCAGGATACAACTAAAAGTGGAAAGAATGATATTAATGCGTAGAATGGAGTGTCAAAAGAAATTGCAGCTGTCAAAACTGTAAGTAAGTGCATTCAAGAGCCAAAACTTGAGTCACAGGTGTCTACAAAAAATCTTGAAAAGCGTGTTGCTCAGTTAGAGAAAGCTAAGGCTGATAGGAAAAGATTCTCAGATGTCTTGTATTTGTCTGCTATTGTTGTTTGCTTAATGATCTTTTTATGTTGTTTAGAGGTTTATTTGATTCATTTGATTAGAGAAAGAGTTGGATGTCATTGAGATGGTTGTCTATGGAAACGTGATTTGACCAGGACTTCAATGCCATTGCAAAACTATTACTGAAATGCTTAATTAGCGCAAATCAAAAAGCCCTCAGAGTGCATGTGAGTTGCCATACCAGGAAAGGCCCTGAATGCATTATAAAACTAGGATGGAATCAAGGTGAAGGTTGAGCATTTGATCGAGAAACATTTGTTCAATTATACCTAAAATATGAGAGATGAATTGTTGCAAATGGTACACATCTTTGTAAAGCTTTTCCCTTGTGGATGATTTATCAGCTTCCTTATTTCATGGGAGAGTAATGTTTGGTTTAAATTAATTGTATCTACTGTTATATTGAATTTGATTGTGGCAAGTTAAGAAGTTTTAACAAGGTGAGGGTTGTATCAGAGTAGACCAAGGATAGTTTCATCAACGTCTCCATTGCATTTGCATTATCTAGATTCTAGAAACAACTCCGATAGATCCCTCCTAGATCCAACATTATTTTGGTGTCCAAAATAATGTCCTAAAGAGGGACCCAAATTTATCTGACATAATTGATATTAGGAAAACCATGTAATTTTTTCAATAAGTCCATGATAATTCCAAGACTCTAACATAAACTTATTTAGCTCTATTTTTTATGTCCTTAACATATCCTTAAAATTGTTATCATCCAACCAAGCATATGCAACTAACTAATTATAGGCCATATCTAGTGTTGGGAGTTGATAATATGTTTCAAAAACCTTTATAGACATGTAATCCATAGGGGTAGGAATATTGAAATGTTGAAAAATGTTTTTAGAGATGTCTCTAGCAAAAAATAAATTAAAAAATACATATATACATGGGAATACTTTTGGTTTGGAGATCGCATTATGTATCCCCATTATCTTGATCACCAACAAGTTGTCCATATATTCTTGAGCTTGTAGAGATAACTAGTCATATACCTCATAGGGATTTCTTGCATCTACCTCTAGCCATAGTGTTGTATAATGCTGAATTTTTTGGTTAAATATGCATGAATCAAATATAATGTGTGTATACTTGGTGATACCACAAAAACTCAACATGGATGGAACACGATTGCTTCTTGAAGTTTCCATTTTAATTCTTTTGAATAATTTTATGAATTCAGAAAGCCTAAGCCTTTATTTATGAGAGAGATATAATAGTAATTTATAGTGATAGCAAGTAGAAAATGTATCTTTATCTTATGTTTTGGGAACAATTATGTAATGGATTTTGTTAGGCTCAAAAATTCATTACCTAAATCCTCCATTTATGGGAATTAATTTTAAACAATGGCTTCATACTTATCTATCCTATTTTAAATTTGATTTTCATGATGTTAGATTTCATAGGGTTATTTGCCATGTGGTGCTTTGGCTTGAAATTTTATTGCTTAGTTATATTGTTGAGTCATTCATTATGACACATGTCATTAGATCATATAACCATGGTGTATATTTATGTATTTACATTGGCTTATGTGGAAGATGACACATGGACTTTTATTTCTTAATTGCTTTGATTTGATTTCTATATCCTTACCCATTGATAATAACTCAAAGAGGTCATGACATATGGTCATATCTCATTTATCTGCTCAATCATTTAGAATTGATCTCTATGTAATCAGATGCTAACCACATATGAGTAGGATTTTGACACATGGATGAATCTCATTTGTTCACCTAGTCATTGGTCTTTGTAACTTGTGTCATTGTGTAGAGATTGTAGATGAGTGGGATGATGAGAAATGGATGATCCTCACTTATCTAGATGTTTAGGAGATCTAGATTTTATACTTATACTTTTCAGTCATAGATGAGCAAGATGATGACATGTGATCAACTCTCATTTATCCAGATGGTCCCCTAGGATAAATGATTTGATTCATTATGGGTAAATGGGATGATAACATGTTTATGGGCATATCTTATCTAGATTATTATGAGATATATGACTTATTCATTTACTCAATAGAGAGAGATTAAGTAGGATTTAGGTGTGTGGTATGATCTTGTTAACTTAGATAGTCAGGAATCTTGTCTACCTTAGTCCTTCTTCTATATAGTATGTGAGTAAGTAAGATGATGACACATGGACTATCCTCACTTGCTTAGGTGCCCAAATGAAAAATAGACTTAGAAATTCTTCTATATAAGTCATGTATAAATGGGATTGAGATACATGGATGGTTCTCACTCACTTAGCTAAAAATAAACTTGGAACTTTGAATATTTATTTGTGATGAAGCTAGATAGTGATGCATGGATGGTATTTAATTGTTCGGCATGTTTGAACACTTATAATACTTTGCCACTATTTGATTTGATGACTGTTTAAGAGAAAAATGATGTGGTAAAAGTGGTGTATAATTGTAATGTTAATATAGCCTATATAAGATGAAATAATCTTTAACAAACACTTAGTTATCTTGCTTAGTCTAGAATAAAGTCAACCTGATTTTGATAAATACCTAAATTTGAAAGTCAAAGATCTATAAGAATAATTCAGTATCAATGTTCATTTTGAATTAAACCTAGGGTAATTCTCATAGCTTGAATCTTGACTTACTTTATCAAAATAAGGCATGAGCATGAAACTTTTAGGTGAAAATGGGTCCTCATTTAAAATTTTGAAAATTGGGGGTGTTGGTCACAATAGTAAGCCTTGATGATTATGGTATTGGTATATAGTGCTACTATAGAATAAAAAATATGTTTGATTAAACTTAATATACACAAGTTCAAACCGAACCCATTGTCTATGAATACCATTTATACTTTATGCTTTGTAATTATCTCTTCAATATACAAGGGTAAATTATGAGATAAACCAATGGGGGATATATTAGTGTGATTAAAAGTGACCTAATCATAGGAGGAAAAATCTCTTGCAAAGGCTTAGAAATTAGATGGGTTGGTATCCTTAGGAATTCTTAACACCTATAATATTTTATATAATATATATTTATAGGTAGTGGATTTTTTGAGAAGGTCTAAAATAGATATTTGGGTCGGTGTCTTCTCAAACTGCTCGATATTGTATTTTCCCTTATAAGTAGGTAGAAATAGCTAGAGAGACTATTTTTTGTGTACCTTGTAGTGACTGAACAATCTTGGGATTTAATTTTATTCATAAAAACATGGTTATCCATGTGTTGTATATGGCTAGCAATAGATCATATGGATGGGTATGTTAATTAGATTTGACATTATTGGTTTGACCTTGAGTTATTTTGGAACAATCTTTGTCATGTTTCAGAAAGGAATCTTGTTGAATCCCTAAATTCTCATTATTGGACATAAATGTGTTATTCTCTATTTCTATATCACCATGATCAATAAGATCATGGATATACTTTTTAAGTTTTATACATCTATTGGTGTCATGAGTTTTGATTCTATAATACTCAAAATATTGATATTATTTATAACATGTAGGTTTAGGACCATTTTCATCAAAGGGTTTAATGTTTGTAAATATCATCATATTAACAACTACTAATTTTTGTAAAATTACATCAAGGGGGTTATTCAAAGAAGTATAATTCCTTCATTTTTCACCTTATCTAGTTTGACCACTTGATAGAGTGGCGTTGGGTGTAGGATAAAGGTTTTGAACACACTTAACATATATCACACCATCACCTACCACATTATTATTCTTATTAAAAAACTTGGGTTTGTTAGTTTGAGTTTGGTATTCCTTATTAATTTTTTTTTTTGACAAGGCCATTGGTGATAAGTGCCCTTTCTATTTGAATTATTTTTTCAATGAATTAATTAAAGTAGTTCACCCAAATAAGTTGGAGGTGATAAGACATCTCAAAGTAGATATTGTTCATTAAAATAATAATGATCTATTCTTTAGGTACTGACCAAGGAAAATAGTTGGTTACAACATACAATCTCTATAATAAAGAAGCGAAACTTTTTCCATTTCATTATTTGGCATTATATAGGTCTAGAATGGTCAATTCATGTTATACATTATATGATAAATGTGTAATAAATATTTTATAGAGATATACAAAAGTAGTGATTGGTGTCTTAGGTAAATTTAAGAACCATTCAAGAGATTTACCACTTAAACTGCATGGTAAGAGCCGAAGTAAGTAGTTATCACTATAGGCAACCTCTTGGTAAGACATGTAGAACTTCTTGATATGATCCCTAGGGTCACCATTTCCTTTATACTTATCTAAATTTAGAGGTTAAAAATGAGAATTAAAATGTACTTTCATCATGTTTATGTCAAAATGTTAAGGGAAAAAATCTTAAAACTAAAACTTTTTTACTTGAGGATAGACTCCTATCTTGCAATCCTTAGATCTAGTCCTTCATATTTTTCCATTCTTGAATAAATAATTTTTTCTTAAGAGGTGAGGATGTGGATTTATTTTTATTGTTTGATTAATTTTGATTGGTTTTGTTAACTTTGGGATTTAAAGAATTTATCGTAGATTGAATATCGACTATATGTTGGCTTAATTGTTGGACATATTTGGATATATCAAAATGTCTATTTTGTTGGGTTTGGTTCTCTAGAACTGCCTTTTACTTTATTGTCATGAATGTAGGAAACATTAATTAGATTTTCATGGGAAGATTCTAAGATTGTATTGTTTTTATCCAAGGAAGTAATATGTGGATCTTGATCACGTTTACAAGGGATTTTATTCCTCCTATTTATAAGGTGATGTAAGTCCTTAAGATTAAAATTTGGAGGTAGTTTATCACCTACCACTAGAAGATGCATCAAGGCTTGATATTTATGTGTTAAGAGGTAGCTTTGGACTTAGTCAGGAGCCTCTTCAAGTAGATCATTAGTTTTAGGACCAGGATCACTATATTCAACAATCATATCATCATCATTTACCTCTACACATTCTTATTTATTTTCAAAGTTAAAGGGGTCTCTACCAAAAGGTTTTTCCCTATATTGAGTATTATTAAAATACTCTTGGAGTTGAGTAGTCAGAAGCATGATGCGACTCTATATATGTAACTTAGGATTAGGATTGGATCAAATATATCTAAGATTCAAGGTGGAGTGATGGATTGTAACTAAAGATAGTTAGGATTCACAATGGATTGATGGATTTATGACCCATGATAGCTAGGAGACATAATTAATTAATGGATTTTTGATCCAAGATAGTTAGTATACATGATGGATTTATGGATTTGTGACCCAAGATAGTTAAGATACATAATGGATTGATGTATTTATGACCCAAGATAGTTATTATACATAATGGATTGATTCAATATATTTTAGATGGATTTGTGACCCAAGATAGTTAGGATACACAATGGATTGATAGACTTGTGAACCAAGATAGTTAGGATACTCAATGGATTGATGGGGTTGTGACCCTAGATGGTTAGGATACATAATGTACTAAGGGACTTGTGACCCAAAATAGCTAGGATACATAATGGGTTAATATATTCTTGACCTAGAATAGTTAAGACACATAATGGATTGATAGATTGTGACCCAATGTAGTTAAGATACGCAATGGATTGATCTAAGATAGCTTGGATGGATTGTTTGATTTTGATTCAAAATAGGTTGGTTGAATATGGCTTGTATTAAAAATGATTTTGAAATATTAAAATATAGATGGTTTGATTCAATATCACCATGGATCAAGTAATTTGGTTTTCGCTCCATGATAACCCTACCCAAGATAGTTTGTGTTGATGGAAGGGTTTTTAACATAGCCTTGTTATTAAATGTTTGATCACTAGTTTGAAAAATAAGTGGATGGAACTTAACACAAAGGAAAAAAGATTCAATAACTAGTATATCACAAGGAGGAAATTTTTAAAGCATATAATATACAACCTAAACTATTCAATAATGTGAACAAAACACAAGTAAATCACAATTTTAAAGGATAATTCTAGGCAAGGTGTTGAGTGATTATTGAGATCTCATATATACTTACTTTCATGTTTTATAATTTTAGCTTGATATTTTAGAGAACTAAATAAAGAGGCTTCCATGTCTATATCCCATTAAACCTAATTTCAAGGTTACAATGACAGTAAATTCCTTAGGTGATACATCTCTCTCATATGCACCATGAATCAAATGGAAAATAAGATTCATATGGCTTATAATTTTCATAATTTTAGCTAGGGTATGTCTTATATATACCTTTATGTACAATGAGGCCCAAGACCATGGAAAAATAAGATTAATGAGTTTCACAAAAGGGTCTAATCTCCATGCACCCAATCCATCTATAAGATTTGAGTAGAGTGCCACAAGAAAATATAACCTCAAGGTAGATGTTGAAACATTGAGTATTAGAGGATGAAACCTCCTCACTTCATGACATTGGTAAAAAATATAAATTCTTAGGTAATTGAAACAATTGATCCTCAATTTATATAGTCTTTCTATACATGGGGTTCGGCCTACCACATGGTGATGAAATCCATAGTTGATAGATCCCCTATAAATAAAAATTAAAAAGAAACTGATTATTTCTGAACTCCAAGATCACCACCTATGTGATGCAAAGAAATATCATACTTTAATCTCATTATTGGGCTACAAGAGTTACTAGGACTATTTTTTATTTTCAAGATTTCCACCTAGGTGGTACGAGGAAAGATCATACACACTTTACTAATAACACAAATAAAGACTTTGTGAGAATTGAAATAAACACAAAGCAAATGAATAATTTTAACTAAAAAAAAGTAAAGCATTTGCAAATATAAATGGAAAAAAAAGAAACAACATTAGTAGATTTTAACTTATTTTATAATTTTGACTTGTGGTACAACATATAAACCATTAGTAGTTTGTGATAAGCAAATTTGACAAGCGGTAAGGATACAAGTTAGTATGTTAGTAGTAATTAAAAAATCCACACAAACTTAAAAAATAGAAAAAATGTCACAGATAATTAGTTTTACTAATAACACTTAAAAAAAAGTCACGATTGCTGATATTTCCTAAACCAAAATATATATATTTACATGAAATTTTAACACACTATTTTTAGTATAAAACCAAACAAATATGAAAAAATATGGAAAACCCAAATTGTAAATTAAAATTTATATCCAATTTAACAGTCAGGTAGTTTGTTGCAAAAAAAGTAAAAAAATAGTTATGATTTTGATGATATCTCCTGAATCACAATTCAAATTTGCATAAAAAATAATAGTTTATTTTTAGTATAAAACTAAGAAAAACTTGAAAAAATAACAAAAGCCCAGATTGTAAATTAGAAGTTTAGCAATCTTAACAATCATGTATTTAAAAAAATAGATCTAGATAAAATAAAATCAAAAAAATAACAAGCAACATAGATCCATATTAGCCTAAAACCTACATAACAAAAAAAAAAGTTAACTAAACATTCAAAACAAACATTAAAAATGTTTATTAAATAGATTATTGGGAATGGTCCCATCGAGTGTGCCAGAATGTAATACATAAAATTTAGAATTCTAATTAGAAAGTGAACAATAAAACTCTCTATTCTAAACTTACACTGAAACCTTGGATTAAACCCCAACAAAAGGAAAACAAATGTAATTTACCTTCACCTTAACAAACAAGCAAATACCTTCTCCTTTGATGACTAGATTGTGCTTTTGCGATCTTGGTATGTGGTTGCTTAATACAAATCTCCAATGCAAGGAAAATTATGTTAGGAAAATAGCTTAGTAATCACATGTTTGGGTTATATATTTGTAATTAGTTAAATTGAGTGAGTGTGAATGCCATTATAATAAGGCAATGCATTTGGTTGGTAAACCAACTCACGTAGATTAGATAAGTTAAGGGAATAAAGAGATGGTAGATATTATGAGAGAGATATGGGATAGAGATAGATATATTATAGGGATGGTTTAGTTGTCATTATTAAGGATTGACTTCTTTGTAATAGGGAATGGAACTTTTTTATAAGATTGTATCTCTTATAATGTAAGTGAGTTGAATGAATTGAAGATCCTACATGAATTATTATTTAGAAAATAATAACTCATAGTATAATATTTTAGCGTGCATTTGTGTCTTTTGTGAAACTCTATTATTATGTGTTTAGTTTTAATAATCTAAACTAGATTGATCATCTAATGTCAAATAGATGTAAGTTCAATATGAGAGTCTTTGAAGAAATTTTAGTCATGAGTACTTGATTATAACATATCTATCAAGGTAGACAATCATTCTTCCATTTATTTGAGCACCACATATAGTGTTTTGTGATTCATATTGATGTTGAGATTAGAGCATTCTATTTAACAACCAAAATAATATTGAGAAACATTCACGATACTTGATACACACTTATTCCTCATATTATAGTTTGATCTGCATATATTTACATAATTATTATTAGGAATTAATTGATTTAGAAGTAAATGAAACATCTATAATGTTTTTGTTGTCTCTTTATTATCTAATTTGTGTTGGATTCCTAATTTCCTTGACATTTGTAGGAGTCTAATTTTTTGCTGACATCTCTCGTGCCACATACAAGGATATTGAAGAGCCCAAGCTAGAGCATGCTTAGCTTGACATCAGTGAGCCATTTCACCATGGAGCCCACACATGGAGTGGAAAATAAATAAATCTCGCTACTTTTAGACATGATATGATAGCACCCGCTCACTACTGCCACCAAATTTTAAACTCGTGTTATTAAACATGATAATACGGTGTTTTTTTTAAACATAAAAATAGAGCATCCATTCCTGCACCACAAACCAGAGGTTCCAATTATAATTTTTTCACTACTACATTTTCCATTAGGTGATTGCTGCTGTTAGGTGACTCCTATTAAGGTGAATTTCTAACACTTAGCAAAGTTAAATTATTTTATTTTATTTATTTTAATTTTGTTTGATAAATTTTGTTTCATTTTAATTATTGAAATAAATTTATCAAACATATTTTTCCATTACTTTATGCAATTGATGCTAATATATATAGAAGGGAAATCATTATGCATGTAGTCAAATAGAGAATGGTGGAAATTTCTAAGATAAAATACATTTTGGAATTTAATTCAATAAGAAATATGGGAAGAACAACCTTATTATCATGATTGCTTATACCATATCCATTATAGAATGTTTTTCCTTTGTTTGATTTGCTTTTGTCAAAATTACAACCACATATGTCAAACACTAGTACAATTCACTTTGTTAGAGAACCAATACTACCGAAAAAGCACTATGTTTAGTTTTGCATCATCTTGCCCATGGGACCCCTACATATGTAATGGAATAATTGTATTGTGTGGGAGAATTAATAGTGAGAAAATACACCATGGTTATAATTAATATAACCATCCAAAATTTACAAAATCAGTATATAAGTGTTCCATCAAGAAGTACTAAAATTATATGTGATTCTCAAACCTTGACTCTACTTCCTACATTATGTGGTGCAGTTGATGCCACTCATATTAAATTATCATATCATCCACAAGAGCATGATACTCCTACAAACTATTTAAATAGGCATCATTTCTGTAGTGTTTTGCTACAAGGAATATGTGATGCTCAAACAATATTTTGGATTGTTTGTGTCAATGGTCCTGGTGTTGCTCATGATATTGATCACTGGAATTGTTCAACAATAAAAAAACATGCAAAAAAGAGAAGTGTTAGTAGTGCCAATAATTTAGATTGAAGTAAACATTATCTATCCAAAAATAATTAGAGATTTTGCCTATCCAATATCTCCATACTTGTTGAATCCATTTAAAAGCAATTTGTCTCCATTACATACTTTGTTTGACAGACACTTATCTAAAGGGCATGTAAAAATTGAGAATGCATTTAGCTAAATCAAAAGCAGATGGAGAATTCTTCATGACTTGGGTGTGGAGTTGGACAAAGTGAATAAGATTATTTTGGGGTGTTGCATGCTCCATAATTTCTTACAAATAATGCATGAAAATTGTTGGGGATCAACCAACAATAGATTACACTTATGAAAGCAATAAACTGTGAGATTAAATCAGATAGATAAGTAACTAGAATCAAATAATAGCAATGAACAAGAGATACAAGAAACCACCCTGAAAACTTGTATTAAAACTCTTTACAAAAGAAATACAATTGAAGAAACTTCTTTCTTCCACACCTCTCTCAGATGCACAAGATCTCTCTCTAGATCTCTATCCCTTAAGAGCTCTCTCTCTCAAGTACAATCAATTCCAACAACCAGGATTGATACAACTCTGTACTGTTCTTCAACATTCACATACAACAAACTACTATAATAATCACACTAAGCTAAGAAGATCTAATTCTACATATAGAATTAGGAAACTTGAGCATGCACTTACAACCAACAGTTAAGCCTCTTAAACAAGGGCTCCAAAAATAGTCTTGCTAATAATAGAAATGTGAACTTAAGACTAAGACTTAAACTCATCATGCAAACACTCACTTCTGTCCTTGAAAATAGCATTCTAGACGCACAGGTAACCGATGCCGGTTCCTGCCTACTTGCCTGTGACCAACGTCGGCCGATCCTCTGCCGACGCCGGCGTCTCTTCAACTGCACTGGACCGATGTCGGTCGCTCCTAACCGACGCTGATGACTGTGTAGACCTGAAACTGTTAGATGTGCTCATATGTGAAGCTTTTAGGCTCCACACCTTAACAATCTCCCACTTGAAGATAAACAACTGCACCAGTACCTGTACATCAACATCTTCTAGCTCCTCCATCTTCAACTCAATTATGAAGACCAACAGAAGTTGAATGAAGATTCAACTTCTCCTTTATAACCGGCTTGGTTAACATATCAGCAGGATTCCTATCTGTATGGATCTTCTCCAGCTTCAAATCACCATCTTCCAATACCTGTCGTATGAAATGGTACCTTAGTTGTATGTGCTTGGTTCTTGAATGAAACGCTGAATTCTTAGCCAAATGGATCGCACTCTGGCTGTCACTATACAATCTGCAACTCCCATGCTCCCTTCCAAGCTCTTCCATGAACCGTGTCATCCATATCATCTCTTTGCTAGCTTCTGTGGCTGCAATATACTCTGCTTCTGTAGTTGACAAGGCAACGACCTTCTGTAACTTAGATATCTAGCTAACCGCCATTCCACCTACAGTGAAAACATAATCTGTAGTGCTCCTCCTGCCATCCAAATCACCTGCCATATCTGAATCTACATAACCATGTAGAGAAGTATCTGAACCTCCATAGCACAAGTGCCTACTACTGGTTCCTCTCAAATATCTAAGGATCCACTGAACTGCTTTCCAATGTTCCTTACCTGGATTGGCCATATACTTACTTACAACTCCCACTACTTGGGCAATATTCGGTCTAGTACACACCATTGCATACATCCCTACTGCGGAAGAATATGGAACCTTACTCATGTACTCTACCTCATCATGTGAATTAGGACATTGTTCTTTACTCAACTTAAAATGTCCAGCCAAAGGTGTGCTTACCGGTTTAACATCCTGCATATTGAACCGTTTCAACACCTTGTCCACATAATCCTCTTGAGACAATATCAACCTGTGATTTTTCCTGTCTCTCTTAATGCTCATGCCAAGGATTTTCTTTGCTGCTCCCAAATCCTTCATAGCAAACGTTTGAGCTAATTTCACCTTAAGCTCAGAGATATCTTGCATGTGTGATCCTGCAACTAGCATATCATCTACATACAACAATAGAATAATATATCTACCATTATCCAATCTCTTAAAATACACACAATGGTCAGATTGACACCTACTATAGCCATGCTCAATTATAAACCTATCAAATTTCAAATACCACTGTCTGGGAGCTTGCTTGAGGCCATACAAGCTTTTCTTCAATTTGCACACTAACTTCTCCTTACCTTTGACCTCAAATCCTTCTGGTTGTTCCATATAAATTTTCTCATCCAAATCTCCATGAAGAAATGTTGTCTTAACATCTAGCTGCTCAAGATGCAAATCCTCAACAGCAACCAAAGACAGTACAATATGTATAGAAGTCATTTTAACAACAGGAAAAAAAATCTCACCAAAATCAATACCTGGCTTTTGTGCAAATCCTTTCACTACCAATCTGGCCTTATATCTCATTTGTCCATTCTCACCTTCTTTCAACCTGTAGGTCCATCTGTTCTTCAGTGTCCTCTTACCAGCTGGCAATTCAACCAAATCCCATGTTTGGTTCTCTTTTAAGGACTCCATCTCCTCAACCATGCCATGCTCCCATTGACTCTTGGACTCCACCTGTATTGCTTCTTCAAAACTTTCTAGTTCTCCACCATCAGTTAGCAATAAGTAGAATAATGAAGGAGAATACCTAATTGGAGGCTTGCTTACCCTTTTAGACCTCTTGATGGGTGTCTGAGACTCGTTCACAATACGCTGTCCACCCAAATTCTCTGACAGTGACCGATCTCGGTCACCACCAGACCTGTTACTAGCCGACGCCAATTCTGCCTGACCGACGTCGGTCCCTGTCCTGCTGACATCGGTCTCTGTATGACCGACATCGGTTTCTGTTCTATCGACGCGGGTTCCTATACTACCGACGTCAGTCTCTATGTTTTCCTGCAAGTGATTATTTCTTTTTCCCACGAGCTCATTTTGGACCATCACCTCGTCCAATTCACTATTGCTCTACCCAGATTGATTCAACTTCTTCAGCTGATCACTATACATCACTTTTTCATTGAAAACAACGTCATGGCTCCTAATTACCTTGTTAGTTCCTAGATTCCAAAATTTGAAACCAAAATCATCTGAGCCATAGCCAATAAATGTGCACCTCATAGACTTAGCATCGAGCTTCTTTCTATTTTCCTTATCTACATGCACAAAGGCTTCACAACCAAAAACTTTGAGAAAAGAGAGATCTACCTTTTTACTTGTCCAAGCCTCTTCTGAAATTCCACCATCCAGAGTTGTAGAGGGTCCTCTGTTAATCAAGTACACTGTAGTGTCAACAGCTTCTGCCCAAAACTCTAAAGGCAAACCAACATGCAATCTCATACATCTTGCATGCTCCATGATTGTTCTATTCATCCTTTCAGCAATTCCATTCTGCTGAGGTGTCCTTGGAATCATCCTTTGCCTACGAATTCCATGCATGTAACAATACCAGTTGAACTTATAACTGTAGAACTCTCCACCATTGTCAGATCTCAGGCACTTTAATCTTTTGCTTGTTTCATTCTCAACCATAGCTTTCCAAATCTTAAAAGTCTCAAATACATCAGATTTCTTCTTAATACAGTAGATCCATACCTTTCTTGTAGCATCATCTATGAACAAAACATAGTACTATGATCCTCCAATAGAAGCTACCTGAGCCGGTCCCCACACGTCTGTGTGAACAAGCTGCAACTTATGCTTCTTCTTTGTAGACCCAGTCTTGAGAAAACTAACCCTTTTCTATTTTCCAAATACACAGTGCTCACAAAATTCCAGATCCATGCTTTTCAAATCTGAAAGCTTACCTTTAGACTTAAGAATTGACATCCCCTTCTCACTCATGTGGCCAAGCCTTGAGTGCCACAATTTTGCATCCACATCTGAAGTAGATAATACAGAAGGAGAATTGTTAGTAACACAATTACACAAATAGAGAGTACCTACTCTCTTACCTCTGGCCATAACAAGTGCACCCTTGGTCACCTTCCAAGATTTTGCTGTGAGAGTTACTGTACAACCCTCATCCCCTAACTTTCCTGCAAAAATCAAATTTCTCTTCAAGCTAGGAACATGCATAACTTCTCTCAATAGATTACACTTATGAAAGCAATAAACCGTGAGATTAAATCAGATAGATAAGTAACTAAGATCAAATAATAGCAACAAATAAGAGATACAAGAAACCACCCTGAAAACTTGTATTAAAACTCTTTACAAAAGGAATACAATTGAAGAAACTTCTTTCTTCCACACCTCTCTCAACACCCATGTGTTTCCATTCTGCATTTTCAGCTGCACTTTACCTTTGCCAATAATTTTACAGGGTTCATCATCCCCCAGATATACTATTCCAAAATCTCCATGGATATAGTCACAGAAATATTTCCTATTAGGGGTAGCATGAAAAGATGCACCAGAATCTAACACCCAAGATTCTATATTATTATGCAAAGAGAATATTAAAGCATCTTGTGCAGTACTTGCAACCTTTGCTTCTTCTTTTCCTTCATGTTGATTTTCCTCCTTAGGCTTTGACCAGCAATCTCTACTTATGTGCCCCATCTTTCCACAATTCCAACATTGTGGCCTTCTGCCATTTCTAGATTTGGATTTGCCTTTCCCCTTAGACTTCGATCTTGATCTCCCTTTCTTGCTCTTCTCTTTTTGCCTTCCCCTGCTCTCAAAACTTAAAGCGTTCCCAGATGTCTCTTCTGTGCTTTTCCTATGAATTTCCTCATTCAAGATGACACTAACAACATCCTCTACTTTTAAAATATTTGATGCAGATGCAGTATTGCTAACTGCCATTACTAAGCTATGCCAGCTTTCAGGCAAAGAACATAATATTAAAAGAGCTTTTATTTCATCATCAAATACAATTTTGATTGAACTTAATTGGTTTACAATACCATGGAAATCATTCAGGTGATTAGATACAGATCCACCTTCCTACATATGCAAATTAAATAGCTGCTTCATAAGATATACCTTATTAGAAGCTGAGGGTTTTTCGTACAAATTTGTTAGAGTAGTCATCAACTCTACCATTGTTTTTGCCTGTGATAAATTAGATATCACAGTAGATGCTAGACTCAATTTTATAGACCCCAGAGCCTTTCTGTCAAGAACTTCCCATTCTTCATCCTCCATGTCTGTGGGCTTCTTTGCAATCCCACCTAACGATAAGTATAGATCCTTTTGATACAGATAGTCCTCTATCTGCATTCTCCAATGTTGATAGTTTTTGCCATTGAACTTCTCCATTCTCAGTTTACTTTCATCTGCCATTGCTTCTCCCACTCAAACAGAAATCCCTGCAGAAACTCCTGTGAGCAACCTGTAATCAATACACACTACACAGATCTAAACCACCTGTTAGTGAACCTGAGCTTTGATACCAATTATTGGATATCAAACTCTAAACCTACAACTAAGGCTCTGATACCACTTGTTGGGGATCAACCAACAATAGATTACACTTATGAAAGCAATAAACTGCGGGATTAAATCAGATAGATAAGTAACTAGAATCAAATAATAGCAACGAACAAGAGATACAAGAAACCACCCTGAAAACTTGTATTAAAACTCTTTACAAAAGGAATACAATTCAAGAAACTTCTTTCTTCCACACCTCTCTCAGATGCACAAGATCTCTCTCTAGATCTCTATCCCTTAAGAGCTCTCTCTCTCTCAAGTACAATCAATTACAACAACCTGGATTGATACAACTCTGTACTGTTCTTCAACATTCACATACAATGAACTACTACAATAATCACACTAAGCTAAGAAGATCTAATTCTACATATAGAATTAGGAAACTTGAGCATGCACTTACAACCAACAGTTACGCCTCTTGAACAAGGGCTCTAAAAACAGTTTTGCTAATAATAGAAATGCGAACTTAAGACTAAGACTTAAACTCATCATGCAAACACTTGCTTCTGTCCTCAGAAATAGCATTATGGATGCACAGGTAACCGACGCCAATTCTTGCCTACTTGCCTGTGACTGACGTCAACCGATCCTCTATCGACGCCGGCGTCTCTTCAACTGCAATGGACCGACGTCGATCGCTCCTGACCGACGCCAATGACTGTGTAGACCCGAAACTATTAAATGCGCTCATATGTGAAGCTTTTAGGCTCCACACCTTAACAAAGATGAGCCAGAGATCCAAGATGATCCACATCCATATTCTAAATTTGAGACTCGTAATTAAGTTGTAGAGAGAGATTAGGGTAAAGCACAAAGAGATATTATGTTCCATGAATGGGAAAGACAATATAATGCTAGTTTAGGGAATTGAAGATATTTTAGTGTTAGTATACTATGCATTTATCTATGTAAGATAAATAGAATAGTTTCAAATATGCAAGAGCACTATTTGTTTTATCACCCTTATGTGATGTATAACGAATTATATTATTCATGACATTAATTTTTATTTTTGATCGGCACCATAACACTTTTAAAGTGATTTATATAAATCATAAACTTTTCTCTTTATAAATTATGAAATCATAACCAAACATTATGCTTAAACTCTATGGTTACTCTTATCTTATGATCTTTGGATTAGATTTTAATGCAATACAATGATGTTTTTTTATTATAGGTTAACTTCAAATTATTTTTTTATACTATTGAAATTTTTGAGTATACTATTATTATTTAAAAATAAAATTTTTACAATAGTTTATAACTTAAAGTAGTTGGTAGGTATTCATTTTTTTTCAAGTAAAATATTAAGATTTACTTGAGAAAAAAGCTTTGCAATTTGGAGTTGCACATCCAATATTTTTTCCATCCGCTTGTTCTCTTCTTCCATCTTTGCATGCTCAAGTTGTACTCATCCTTGCTTGATTTCTTTCATTGTCTAAGTGAAATACAACAAACTTTTCTCTATTCTTTCTCCAAAATCTTCATGAGGAACTCTTTTTATTTTTGTACACTTGCCTTCAATTCCAGTCTTGTTCAAATGGATTTATTCATTTTTTTTTGTTCGTCAACATTTATAGATATGTTTTCTTTAGGAGATTTATCTTTCATGACTTTTTTTGGTGTATTGGAAGTGTTGACCCATTCGTTTCCACTAAAACCATTCATAATACCAATAATCCTAGGAGTGCTCCCTATATTGCGATCCATATCTTCATAGAAAGTTCACAAAGATGGCTTCCCCCATGTAGTATTTTCCATTTTTTCTCTTTCTTGAATGTCTTTTTCAATATGTTCCATTTGTACTTACATTTAATACCCATAAAATATGTTCCACATTGTATGTTTACAGCATCTGCCACTTTGTCCCAATGCTTCTTACCTAGATTTCCTTGATTTAAAGCTGTAAATACTTCTTCAAATTTTAATATTAAAGTTTACACAACTATTTTTGGCCACAACTCCTCTTTGTGTTCTTTGGTTGAATCTTTGTCACCATTATCAAATGCTTGAGTTGTTGGGATAATTTTCTCAGCTTCAAAATCTTCCCCAATAAAACTATGAATTTCATGGTTCAAATCAATATCATGACTCAACATAGTGTAATCACCCTCCACATCATAAACATCAATAGGAAAAACATTTATATTTATTTTTGACTATGAAATATTTTCCCCAAATTTCATTTTATGTCCTCTATAAAATAGTTCTATATCCATTACTAAATTACAGACTTGATTAAAAAAATAAAATTTATATACTTTACTAAAAAATATATTTTTTAAAAATATTTTAATAAAATATTTTTTTATTTATTATTTAATAATTATATTAACCAAAATATAATATATATAAAAAAATTAATTAAAAAATAAAAAAACTTACCTACTGGACTGTGGATTTTTAACTCCCTCCCTGATACTTTTTCCCTGCTAAATTTATATAATTTATTAAAAATATATTTTTTATCTTCTAATAAAATATTTTTTAATTTATTATTTAATAATTCTATTAACCAAAATATATATATATATATATATAGATATATATATATAAATTAAAAAATAAAAAACTTCCCTATTGGACTGTTGATTTTTTACTCTCTCCCTGATACTTTTTCCCTATTGTGTATGAAAAAAATAGGCCACAGTGTATTTTCTTGTTTATAGTAGCAGATCAGATTTGGCAGGATTATATTAAAATATAATTTAATTGGGCACTAAATTTGATGTGAGAAAAATTATTAACATTTTTTTTAGAAGTTTGTACCCAACGAGGAAGGCCCAACCTTGGCCTAGGCAACAACGAGGGTTGTTGTGGGGGCCGGTACGGATGGGCCCAAGGTGCCATTGAGCACGCTTAGGGCCCAGTTTAAGATAACATCTATGAAACATATATTTCATGCCAAATGAGGATGTGTTTTTCATATATTCTGAGTTTATTTTGTCATAAATATAGTTTAGTTTTTTAAAATTAAGTTTTAATAGATTAGTTTATAAGATGTAATGGTTGAGTAAATCACTCTAAAATTCTTTTTTTTTTGAAATAGTCATAATTATTTAACACTCTACAAATTTATTTTTAAAAAAGGTGTATGTCTTTATAAAAAATGTCTAATATTCTATAGTTTTTTGGTTATTTAATGCATTTATTATATATTTAGTGTCAGTTGTTTCAAGTATCGAAGTCATGGATAAAGTCTAGTATAACTCGTAGTCTATATCATCTTGTCAATTTCAGTAATCAAGAGTTAAAAGTTGAAGTCAAAATTAAATTATCAAAAAAATGTTTCAATCATAAAAGACACATTATCAGGGTAGCTGATGTCCTTAAATATGTCAAGATTTTGGGGGGTGTAAAAAATGGAAAAGTTTAGTTTTATATTTAATTTAAACAAACTTAATATTAGTATTGAAGAGGTAATATCAACTTCACATGATTAATGGAATCATGTCAAAAACCCTAACCTTGAAAAAGAAGAGATTGTTAGAATAAACTACAGGATCTAATGAATCTAATAGAAAGCATAAATAAGAGATAAAATAGTAATAGTAATAAACAATAGCTATATATCTGAGACAATAATAGAAATTAATAAATAACTCAAATATAATGAAAGATTCTTACAATTCAATATTAATCTGATGTAGAATAAGTTATTTCTTATATAGAGTAAGACATGCATGATAAAGATCAGGGAACTCACACAACACGTGTAGTTCAACTGATATCTAACTACAAGATTAGTGGAGTGCAACTCCACACTAACAAGATAGGTGTACAACTTGTGTAAATGATCAACACAAGTTGACTACTAGTTAAGCAGTCTTATCTTATCTTACCATGAATAGTGGAGTGAAACTCCACTGTAATAAGATAGGTGTCCAAATTGACTACTAGCTAAGCAAGCTTATCTTATATAGTGCAAATTATTAATAAACATAATAAACTAATTACAATAAGTAATTAGTGAACCAAAATAAATAATAAATACAAGTAAATATAATAAATCAAATAAATGCATCAACACCCCACCATAAGCAAAGCTTAGGTAGGGATATGCAGATAAGAGACCTGACAATGTGTAGTCATATTAGGTACTCTATACAAATAAATGAGAAAAGGAAAAAACCTGAAGGAAAAATACTCCTCAAAATGAAGGTCTAGAAGACCCCCCTGAAGAACTGATATCTCGCACCCCCAAAAGAGATCACAAGTGGAGATACTTGTTCTTAGTGAAAGGTTTGGTGAAAATATATACAATTTGCTCCTCCATATGACAATATTATAGATCAATGATCTCCACCTGAATCAACTCCCTGATAAAGTGCATATGGATCTCTATGTGTTTGGTTCTCTGATGATGAACTAGATTCTTCGAGATCTAGATAGTGTGTCACAGTAGATGACTAATGGCTTCTAAAATAGAACACCAAGCTTAGTGAGAATATTCTGAAGCCAAATAGCCTTAGTAATGGCATTAATAGCACCATGATACTTAGCCTCTATATATGAAAGATCAATAGCATTTTTCTTCTTGCTCTACTAATAAATGGGGCCAGATCTGAAGTGAAAGCTGTAACCAAAAGTGGACTTATGATCATCATAATCACCAACCCAATCAAAAACTATGTATCCCATCAAGTTTGAATTTGTACCTATTGTATAGTGAATCTTGTATCTGATAGTGCCCTGAATGTAGCTCAAAATGTGCTTGGTGGCTCTCTAATGAATCTCATGTGGTGTTTTCATAAAGCAAGAAACCATACCAACTATATATGAAATGTCAGGTCATGTATGAGTCAGATAGATGAGGCTACCTATAAGCTAGCAATACAATGTGGCATCAACCAAGGGAGTGGAATGATGAACCTCAAGTCTAACTCTAGATAAGGAAGGAGGCAATGTAGGCCTACAATCAACCATGTGAAATAGAGCTAACAAGTCTATGGCATACTTGGGCTGTGAAAGTGTAATCCTAAAAAAAGACTGATATCTGAATCCAAAGAAAATAGTACAATAGGCCCATATCTGTCATAGAAAACCTATCATGAAGTGTAGTCTTAACACTAATAATGATGAATGTTGTGCTCCCTATAACATTGAGATCATCAACATAAAGAAATAAGTATAATAGTGAATCCTCCTGCCATAGAATGTAGACATTCAGATCTGAGTGACATCTCAAGAACCCAACTAAGAGAATAAATGTGTCCATCTTGAAATACCAAGCCTAGGGGCTTGTTTTAGACCATAGAGAGACTTCTGAAAGTGGCACACCAATGAAAAATTCTGAATGAACCCCTATGGCTGCTCCATATATATCTCCTCATGAAGATCCCCATGAAGAAATGTGTTCTTCACATCCATCTGATATATAGCCCAACCATGAGTTGTACCAATAGCTAGTATCACGTGAATGAAATTCATCTTAGCAACAGGCACAAATGTTTTTGTATAATCAATGCCTTCTACTTGGGAAAAACCTTTGGCCACTAAGCATGCTTATTACTTATCAATATTTCCATCTGCTACAAACTTAGTCTGATATATCCACCTACATCATACTAATTTTCTTCCCTTAGGAAGAAGAACAAGATCCCAAGTGTTGTTCCTAATCAATGAGTCATACTCTTCTTCCATTGTTGAATCCCACTCAACTATCCCTATAGCTGCCTAAAAAAATTATGGATCAAAATCTATGGCAATGTAGGAATGTGGAAGATCATGTTGTGATCATCTTCTCCTTCTATCTGATGGATTCCTAACAAGAGGGTCTACATCTGTTAAAGTCTATCTATCCCATAAAGGCATCAATGGGTGAGGATCTAGAGGAGGAAGAGGAACATGCCCTACTAAACCCTGTTGAGGAGGTATTACCTCATCATCTCTATGAGTAGAAGAAATAGTAATATCATCATCACTACTATCTAATTCTTTATTGGAAGAAGAATGATAAATATTAAAAGATAATTATGAAGGACTTTCTTCAAAGTAAACACTTCTTGATATAATAAACTCATGTGAATCTAGATCAATGAGCCGATATCCCTTAACACCATTAGGATATCCCACAAATATGCAAGTTTGGCTTTATTATTCTAAAGCACGGTGCTTGTTTGAAGGTATGTGAGCCCATGTTGAACTGTCAAAGACTCTGAAATGATACACATTTGGATTCCTATTGCACCAAGATTCAAGAGGTGTTATCCCCTTTAAAGCTTTGTGAGGAACTCTATTTTATATATATGCATCAAAAATAATCGCTTCCACTTAGTACTTAGGTACTAATGATTTTGCATGAATTATACAACTTGCCATCTCTTTTAATAATTTATTCTTCTTCTTTGCTACACCATTCTGTTGAGGTGTGTATGCAACTGAATGTTAAAGATCAATTACTTGAAGAGCATATAATTGTTCAAACTTGTTGTTCACATATTGCCTCCCATTATCTGTGCAGAGAATCTTGACATACTTCCCAAATTGTTTCTCTATGAGAGCTTTTAACTCTAGAAATCTATCAAATACTTCACTTTTGAGTTTTAGAAAATAAACCCAAGTATATCTGGAATAGTCATTAATAAATGTGAGAACATATCAGGTTTTATTAAAATATAAAGTAGGTAATGGACTCACTAAATCACTATGAAAAAGTTTGAGGACTTTGTAGCCCTCCAAGCCTTGTTTTTATCAAAATTATCCTCTGGATGTTTGCCTAAGGCACAATCATGACATACACCCCCTAAAAATTGAATCTGTGGAAGTCATGTAACCATCTCTTGCTGACTAAGTTGTTGTAAATAGCAGTAGTTCAAATGACCAAACCGCTCATGCCATAGCTTGCTCACTGAATCAGTGTGTGAGAGCAAAGCTGTAAAAGAAGACTGAGACACAAAGTGGGAGAATGAATAAAGTCAAGTATTATTATTGACTTTTACCACTACAACTAAGGCATTATCCTCAAATTTTTTGATTGATATAGAATCAGGTGTGAACTCAAATTTCCTACTAGTATCAAAGTGAGTGATTTGGTAGATAGAGAGAAGGTTAGTTGATAACTCTAGAACACAAAGGACATCCTCAAATACACCACTATCAACATCAATTGTACATTTTTTTATAACATCTATTTTATAATCATCACCTATGAGAATATGAGGCAAGAAACTTGATTCTAATCCAAAAAATTGTTCTTGATCAGAACCCATATGGTGCAAATCAACTGAGTCAATTACCCATGACTTGGGAAATTTTTTTAGTGCAACTAGTGCCATAGCTTTTCCTTCCATGAATTTGAAAGAGTGAAAAAATCCTTTGATTGATTGATGTTATACTTTTTGAGAAGACCCTTAAGGTCATCAATCTCTTTCTTCCAACAATCTTGTTCACTATGAAACCCCTTTTTAAAATAAGGGCAAGGAGTGTCATTCCTATTTTTTGAATCCCCTTTCTTATTAGTGGATTTATAATCTCCTTGTGAGGAAGATTGTTGCCCTTTATTCTTATCTTTCTGTGACTTATTCTGATTATTCTACTTCTTTTTACTTGAACCTGTATTTGATGTTGATGTTAAAACTTACTTATGATGAGGTTGATTTGAAATTAGAGCTTGAGATTTGGATGACTTGATTAGACCCATAGCTATTAACTTTTCTTCTTTATCCATTAGAATCTCAGAGAATACCTCAAAGGTGGGAATTTGATAAGATGTGCCCAATGTGAGCCTATGAGTCTGAAAGCTAGAGACAAAGGATAAATATTCAGGACCTAATTTGTGTAAGGCACTAAAAATTAACTGAATATCCTTTTTATCAATTTTACATTCAAAAAGTTGTGCTCTAAGATCTATGACTTTAGTGATGTAGTCTTGTATTGTAGCATAATTATTAGGATCCAAACTAATGAGTTCATTGTCAATTTGGTAACCACGAACCTCATCTATTTTTCTAAATAATGATGCTAATTTATCCCAATCCTTTTTTAGAGTTGTACATTTGTCAAGATGGAAATTCAAATCTAAAGACATGTAAGACCAAATGCATCCAATTACCGTTGTAGTTTTAAAGAGAAAGTGTTGTAACTCTTTTGCATCAATAGGTGGAGTAAGAAGAGTTGTTATGTAAGACATATATCCTATCATTATTAATAGATTCTAAGCATTCTATTTCCATGTGTTATAGTTTTATGTTGTTAATAGTGGAAACTTAGGATTCCACATGATGCAATTGGAAATAAACCGTCACAAAGCAAAAATCAAAATATAGAACACACCACAAAACCCCCCTAAATTACTTAGTTTTATCCCACCCAGCAAGTATTTTTTTGGCACTTTATAATTGATTTCAATTATAAGGTTGGATTATAATTTTTCTAGTTTACAAAAATCTCAATTAGGCCCTCTAGTCTAAAATTACAAAAAATATGAACTTTATTACAAAACTTTCTACACCGATGTGTTGTTCTCAAAAAAATATTAACTCAAAAAAAATGGAACCTCAATACGAGGTCGTATGTGAAAGTTATGACCGAACCTCTGAAGTTGTAAAAATGAGGACAAGCAAGAGTTGTTGTAGATTAATATAAATTTTTAAAAAATATGGAAAAATCTAGAAAAAATTGAAAGTACAACAATGAAGAACATGAAATTTTTAAGCTATTTCAAAAAACAATCACTCAAAAATACCTCTTGATTTTCAAATGGTAGGCTCCTGAAGTTGACCTTTCAAATATACCTACTGATACGTGAGGCCTACCAAATTTTTTTTTGGTTTGCATAGTTCATATAGCCATACCTGAGAGCAAAAAAATTTTGTCTTCTAGGTGACTGTGTCTAAATTGGATAAATTTTATATGGATCTGTAGGTTTTGGTGTCTTTCAAACACAACCGTGAGGTCCATTTTGCTCATAAATGCTTTAATTTTTAGGTACCCACTAGATTAGGTCATGGTGCTTTTAAATCAAACCCATGCCAGTTTCATCTCTTGTGCCCAATTTGGATAAAGTTGTAGATGATTTTGACTATCTTAGGCACTCTGAACTCAATGGTGAGCTCAAAAATTCTCTACAAAGCTCTAATTTGTGCATATATACAAAATAAAAAAACTAATCTTATAACTAGATATTTTTATCTTAAATATTTAACAATCTATAGATTCAAGATAGCTCTGGTACCATGTTATAATTAACTACAGGATCTAATGAATCTAATAGAAAGCATAAATAAGAGATAAAACATTAATAATAATAAACAATAGCTATATATCCAAGACAATAATAAAAATGAATAAATAACTCCAATATGATGAATTACTATGATAATTCAATATTAATCTGATGTAAAAAACACAAATAGCCATTGCTTATATAGAGAAAAGTGTGCATGATAAAGGTCAAGGAACTCACACAACACATGTAGTTCAACTGATATCTAACTACAAGAATAGTGGAGTGCAACTCCACACTAACAAGATAGGTGTCCAACTTATATAAATGATTAACACAAGTTGAAGACTAGTTAAGCAATATTATCCTATCTTATCATGAATAGTGGAGTGAAACTCCACTATAACAAGATAGGTGTCCAAGTTGACTACTAGTTAAGTAAGCTTATCTTATATGATGAAAATTATTAATAAACATAATAAACTAATTACAATAATTTATTAGTGTATCAAAATAAATAATAAATACAAGTAAATGTAATAAAGCAAATAAATACACCAACAAAGATAGAGTTAGAACAAAATCAAAATAAATGTAAGCACTCAAAAAATAAAAATGTTACTTTCAAACGTATGTCAAAGACTAAGAATTCAAGAAATAAACACATTTGTCTTTATTATAAGCATTCAAGACATATTTTGATTAATTAAATTTAAAGAACAAAGGATCTCATAAATGAAAAATTGAATCAAAAGGATATACTTGTTGAGTAAAGTAGTACTGCTAACTCTTCTTATCCAAGTGATGGAGAGTAAGCCCATTTTTTAACCATCAGTAAGAGTATAGAGGCAATGAAGGAAGGGATACTTTCAACGTCCTCTCATTAGCCACAAGTAATAGGACCACATAATGTTGTTGTGGCATGTTTTTTTAGTTGTGTGTTTATTTTTCACTATGATGTGTTAGAGAATAAGAACATAAGTAGTTTTCATGTCCAAATGTTTAAATAAGTGATCATATTTTCCATGTATTATTCCATGATGTAATATAGTGATGAGATCCAATCAAAATAATTTAGAGTCATGATATTATGGTTGTTGGTTAACCACATGTAAAACCATCCTATTTGATTTGAGTTTGTTGGTCAATCCTAGTCAAAACCATATTATTTGATTTGAGGTTGTTCGTCAATATTGGTCAAAACCATCCTATTTGATTTGAGGTTGTTGGTCAATCCTTGTCAAAACCATCTTGTTTTAACTGTTGGTCAACCACTTGTAAAAACATCCAGATCATGAGCAAGCAAAGGTGACATGTTGTAGTACAAGATAATGTTTTCCCTATGTTTTCACTAGGGGAAATGTTAGGAAAATAGCTTAGTGCTTACATGTTTAAGCTATGAATTTGTAATTAGTTAAATTAAGTGTGTGTGAATGTCATTATAATAAGGTGAGTTATTTTATTGGTAAACGAACTCACATATATTAGATAAATTGAGGGAATAAATGGATGGGATATATTGTGAAAGATATATGGGATAGAGATAGAGATATTATGGGGATGGCTTAGTTTTCATTAATAAGGATTGATTCCTTTGTAATAGGGGATGAAAGTCATTTATAAACTTGTATCTCTCATAACATAGTGAGATGAATGAATTGGATATCTCAAATGAATTATTATTTAGAAAATAAGATTTCATGGTATAATATTCTAGTATGTATTTGTGTCTTTTATGAATCTCTATTATTATGTGTGTTTAGTTTTAATAATCTAAACTAGATTTACAAAGTTCAATAGCACTTCATTAGATGATATTGATTCATAAGATGATGCTCAATAGAAAATTTGATATCAATTTGATAGATTGATGATTGGATTTTTTAGCATGGAGAAAACACGTCAATTTACAAACCTCTCACATGGGAAATGGATGGTCAAATTTAATCTTGAATTATTAAATCCCTTGATTTTTGTATGGATAGATTTGAGTCCTCATCTAAGTGGAGAAGACCAATTCCTTAAGTGGTTGATAAAGGTGAGAAAATTTAGTTGGTAGTTGAAATATTCTTAGGAATCAGTCAAGATAATTAAATGGCTCGCCATGGTAGTTTCATGTTTTAAGGAGTTGGTTGGATAACTCAACACTTGGTTGAGATAATTATAGAGATGGTTGGGTGACTCATCCTTTTAGTAGAGAGAATATGGATGTGGTTTGGTAACTTGGAAATTAAAATTATTAATTAATTTTATGTAATTTTATGTGTATGATTAATTAGAAAAGGATTAGTTAATTAATTTAAATTAACCATTTCAAATTGGGAGGAAAAACTATATTAGTGAACTTAGAATGAAATCTATAATTTGAATGATGATTTAGTAAATAAATTAGGTAATTATGTTGATATTTAGTGAATTTAATTATGAAACTAAATGTGATGGAATTTAGGTGTCTACACCATCTAATCCCTTTTTTAGAATATTATACATCTAATGAAAACTCATCAATTGTGGGGACTTTGCATTAACTCACATAGTTAAATTTTATTACCCTCATAATGGAAACGCATGAATAACTCTTGGGAATTAATCTTAATTGTTCCTAAGGTATTTATCAATTGGGCTCCCTATATAATGTCTACTCCACCCATAGGAATGGAAAACATAGGGATATCTAGTAGACATTTTCCCATGGATAGTTTAGTAATATGGAATTTCCTAGAACATCTGACTATGCCACCATCTACAATCATGTTTTTAAACTCCAGATATTGATAGATAAAATAGTTTAGGTGCATATATAATTTAATTTTTATGACATTATGAGTATTACCCATGTCAATCAATATTGTAACCTTATTTTTTTCAAAAAACACACTATCATGAGGGTTTAAGGAGTGTTAATGCATGAAAGTGCATGACAAAAATTATTTGTTTGGGCTCCTTATGATTCTTAACCTATCTCTTCATGAGCCTCCAATGTTATGTCTTCATCCTCTTATTCTTCATTAGAACTTTCAACATATGAAAGATTATTTTTTACACACGTCTTTGACTATACATCCTATCATAGTTAGTTCATAACCTTTTTGCCCTCTTCTCTTCAATTTTTTTAGGATTCATTCTAGTAGGCTAAGGAAATGACTATGAGGGGGTGTTCTTATCTTTTGTACTTTTAAATGGATGCCTTTTGGTGACTAGATCCATCTCCTCTGATGTGTGTGCCATGACAATAGCCTCATATATATAACTTGGATTAAGCATACAAACCTCATGTGGTATGTAATCTTTGAGCCCACCAATAAACAAGTCATTCAAATTTTAGTCTATGATTATCTTCACTTACATGGATAGATTCAAAATCTATTGAATATAATCCTCGATAGATCCTATTTGGCATAGTTTTGCCAACTAGATGAAGTAATTCATTAGCAAAAACTAACCAACTGACATTATAAATACCAAATCAATTGATAAGGTTATAAATATAAAGATTCCATTGTCACCTTTTATCTACATGGGATTTGATGTGCATAAAATAATTCTCCATTTGGTTGTTCTAGGATACATTATCTTTCCCATAAAAGATGTCCACTTTTGGCATCACATTTCATGGCCCCAAATGGAAACTAGTCAAAGGCAAAGGTTTTATTATATTTAGGTTTATATTTATCTAGACAAAATTTTCAAACTAGTTGGGCTATGAATTAGTGAACTGTGTCTAATTTTTTGAATGTAATTATAAATTCAAACTTTTATCGAGTGTTTATATGATCTTATCCAATTAGTGATATATTTTGGTCATATCAGACTATATGTTTTACACACTATACTCAAGTTGAATTTGGCTCACCTTTTGATTTGTAAAAGAAAGCCCTAGAACAAAATATCCATCTATTCCCATTTATGACTCAATTTCCTATTTTTTAGAAGTTTTTTCTCAAAGTTTTGGAATCCTTGCCTCAACCCCTAATGTGAAACCCTACCTTAAAAAAGATTGACAATACAAAATTTTATTTTCACCCTTGATCAAGCTTTGAATAAATTTTTTATGACTTAGGTCAGCATAAAATCATAAAAATTCCTAAATGGTGACTTATAAAGTGAATTTATGACCACTAAAATTTTCATAACACACCCAAAATTGATTGTCAAACTTGTTGATGCCTCTAAGTGTACCATAGGGTTTCTTAGTGTTCAAAGAACACTTCTCATTTTAGAATTCATTGAATTTAGAGAATGAGTAGTAGGTTGTGGAAACTTGATGTCACCTATGGTGAAATAGTGGCAAAAATATGTATTGGTGTTCAACAAATTTATGATGAATGATGGTTAGGAGCCATCATGGTCTGTTCTTTATGAATTATAGAAAATCTATGTTAATACTTGGTGAATTATGACCTAGACCTAAGCTACAAACTAATCTAAGTGGTTATTTATAATGAAGCTTAAACTATAGTGATCTGGTATAAAAAGGAGCAAAGAGAAGGATAAGGCAAAAAAGAGAATGAGTGATTACTAATCTTGGTTTCAAATATCATGACAACATCAATTACAACTGAGTATGCATTCAAAACTAATATACAATGAAAAATAGCCTAAGCTCAAATTCCACTATATACCAGGCAAACTTCAAAGGATAATGTAAAGAATCACAAGTAAGAACCAGGTCTACTTTTAAATATTTACTACTATAATCAAATAGCATTCCACATCTAAATATAGAGCAAAATGAAGTGAAGCAAATCCCAAGATCCTCCAACTAATCTAGCATATGCACAAATTAGAAACCCTGTGATTAGAAAATGTAACCCAGAATTTAAATAAACTATTCAAGATTAATACATAAATTAGCAATTGAGAGAAAAGATATCTTAGCAATTAACATATTAAATATGGACAATCTTTGCAAAATTACTTGATTATATTAATTGCTTCAAGTGTAAAAAATTTGCTCAAAATTCTCTCCCTTTACAAGATGGTGATACATGCCTTTTATAGAAAGACAAGTTAGTGCATCAATCAGTTATAATATACATGAATATAAAATATAAGGACAACTATCCTTAAAAGTTCTAAAATACACTTGTTCTTCACAATTAGATTGACTCAGGGGCAATATGATAATAAACTAGCATATGCGTTACAAAAGAATATTCATATTCTAAATATTACAATGTTTAAAAGGAATATTAACTACTGGGTGGGCCCATTGTCGAAGGTCCCCTTATTGATTTTGTAGAAGCTCCATTACCTTTTGGTGTTGGTCCTTTATGAGCTCTATGTCCACAGCTAGATTCATTAGGCAAACCTCTTCTTGATCAGTCAAGTCATCCAAGTCTTGGTCATCCCTATCCATGGCTTCCTTTATGCTCCTTACCTCTATAATTTTTTTTTCTACTATGAAAATCATGTTTAAAATTCTTTTGTTGTCCCTTTTAGACTGGCCCTGGATTTTGGTCTTAAATAACTGCATGACCAAAGTGACCCTGTGTTTGAATTTAGCATCATCAATGATTCTAATTGCAATGGTCTTGATAGGATTTACCAACATGGTCCCTAAGAGCTACTCAATTCTAATGATCAATATTTTATCATCTGCCACAAATGTGTTCACATTCTTTGTCCAAGTAATCAAACCTTGGACCTTGTCTATTATTATCCCTAGTATGTTATTCAAATGTGCTAAGTTGATAGTCCTAAACTTAGGAATCTTATTCCTAATCACAATGTCAATGAGATCCCTAACTTGGGTCTCTACATTTTACCACTCTACTATTAACTCCCTGGTTGCTTCACCTTGTTGGCTTAGGGCATCCTACCTTAGCTTTATTGAACTCATATAATTGAATATATCAAATAATGAGGCCTCAAACATGTCTATCATGGTGTTAGGGACTAAAAAAATGGCCTAGGTTTCTAGGTTTTCCTTCTCTCTTTCCAAGTTTTAAATCCTTTGTTTCATCCCTTGGACCTCAGCCTTTGCCTAAGCTGATTGAGCCTCAATCAATCTCTCAACATCCTCTTCATGTATAGTAGCCTCATTGAGTTAATGTCCTCCCATTGGGGTTAGACCTAAAAAGGGCTCCACCTTTTGGAAGGTGAATTCCTTAGATCCCACCATGGCTATCTTGGTGGTGACCCTTTCTAATCTAGCTATCTCTAGATTAAACTACATAGTGGTGGATGACCCTATGAATTTTAGAAGCTTTGGGACCTCTACATTTGTGTTTCTTGATGCTCTTAGAGCATCTATTTTCTTACCTTCTAGTCCAGGAGTAACTAAAATTCTTATTTCTTCTTGTTCTTTTACAATATCCCTAATCCATGGCTTCATGTCATCATGCACTTCAATATTGGCAACTTCTATGAGTGCCCATGAGTGAGAGAGAAGGAATCTTTTGTAATTTCTCATAAATAAACTAGTCAGGGATGACTGGTATATGAATGGGGAATTCATCACTAAATAGGTTGATCTCACTAGTTAGGGGTGTGAGGGTCAACCTTGGTCTTTTGGGCCCAACAGGGACTAGTGCCATATCATCTTTTCTCTTTTCTTTTGGATCTATTGGGACCATGTCAAGAGCAAGATCTTTTCCTTTATCCTCCCCATGCTCCCCTACTTGGATTTGGGCCTCTTCAAACTATTCTTCTTCCTTGTCAATTTCATATGCCTCTTCAAGTTCTTTGAGGGTGCCCTCAAGTGTCTCATCTAGATCTAAGGAAATCATATCTATGTATTCAACAAGGGAAGGTGGCCTTTGGGGTTGTGTTGAAGATAAGGTCCCTCCTCTAGGTCTCTCTTCCAATTTCCTCTCTCCCAATTTCTCCTTGTCATAGCCTTGTTCATCCTACCCTTGAGGTTATGGTTGTTCTACTTGGGGATATTCATGGGACATCTCAGATGGTCTAAGAAATAAGTGATACTAGAGATGGGTTTGTGTTGAAGATGAGAGCCCTCCTCTAGGTCTCTCTTCTAATTTCCTCTCTCCTAATTTATCCTTATCATAGCCTTGTTCATCGTACCCTTGAAGTTGTGGTTGTTTTACTTGGGGATATTCACGGGACATCTCGGATGGTCTAGGAAATAAGTGATACTAGAGAGGATACATATATCATGCCTCTCTAAATGGCTTGTTATATTTTATCAATCTGTGTTCAAGTTTGATGTTGTGCCCTTTAATCTTGGCCAACACCTCTTCATAATTCCTAGCCTTAATGTAAATGGTGTCATGAACACTGAGATGATGCATGTATTCAGTCCTAGGTAGCTTCTTCTCCTTCAAATTATTACCTAATATGATCTTTGGATCCCACATTTTGAGCTCATCCAATTGAAACCCAAATGAGTCTCAGTACTTAGACATGGTTTCAACTTGTTTCCAATCTTGTAGTATAGTTCTTTCAATAATCAAAGGGAATGGGTGGAGGAGACCCTTCCTCTTTTCTTTGAAAATTCCATTAATGCCATGGATGAGTTGGGAGATAATTTTTTGCTCAGCCAGCTTTCTAAGAACATACACTAGTAATCTGTAAGGCTGGGACATGATCCCCTCAATTTTGATAATTATGCAGTTTGGATAGAACTAGATGTCACCCATCATTTCTACATACTTATTGATCAGTGGATGGACCCTAGGCATGGGAACACCTGTGATAGCCTCCACTATGGCTAGGTAGACACAATCACAAATACATTGCATATGATTCCTATCTTTAAAGATGTGCAATTTGGAGTAATGGTGGGAAATGGTAGTTTTGGCCTCAAGAGACCAATTTCTAATCCCTAAGAATTTAATAGAGTTAATTAGGGCATCCAGTAGGTATGAGATCATATAGAATTTATAGATGTCTTCTTTTTTATGGAAATGAACTACTTGGCCAAGAAAACACTAATCAAATCTCCAATTAGAGGGGTGAGCTTTTCTTCTACCATGAAATGCACATAGGTGGTTAAGGGGGATCCCATTGCTTAGTTTGATGGGGTCATGATTACTCTGATGCCCTTCCTAAATTGGAATATTGGGATCTTTCCCTCAAATTCCCTGAAGATATGGGGTCCTTGGTGCAACCAGGGTCTAAGAACGATGTCTAAGTCATGTGTGTTAGTCCATTATTTGATTTTGGACAAGTCTATGTGGAGGATTGGGAGCTTATAGTATTAATCAAAATTTATAGGAGAAATATAAGCTATCATCTTATAATTCCCTTCCTAAATGATCCATTCATTATTGATCTTACAATCAACAAAGATAGGAGTAAGGACATCTATATAATGTAGTACCTCAAGTTTGGCAATAACATGATGAAGGCCAAACATCTAGACTTTGGCTAGGTCATAGTGCTTCTTGCTCACTATGGCAATTATTTGTTCCTATTTAGAAATAGGTGGTAGTTCTTCTATGGTGAAGAAGAGTTTAGACCAATTCCTAATGCCTGGGGAATTTAGGGCCGCAACATCTAATTTGGTTTCTTTGAAGATCCTTCATTATCTGTGGACAAGTAAAGTTGTCTCTTATTTTAGCTATTACTTGCAAGCTACCATGGTTTTTACTTGTGCAAATTGTTTACCTCAGATATAAAATGGTCTCTATGAAATCTATTTTGCACTTAAAAACACAATCAAGCTCTCTTTGGATCAAACTGTAACCAATTATGTTTATTTGGGTCACTTTTATGCAGGGTTTAGGGTTTTAGAGCTTTAATGGTAGGATATATCTAGACTCTGGCTTATATGTGTCTTGGATTTTATTTGGACCTTTGCCTTTATACCTTTGCATTTTTAGGCCAATAAGATCTTTTGTTTTGTCTTTTTCTACTTGTATGGTGCATATGTGGCATTGGTCTAAACCTTTCACAACATTTTTCATAAATGCCTTTGAGCACTAGCCATTGGTATTCAAAATACCTTCTTTTATTTTAAATCATCAGATTAAAATCCTAGATTAGCATGAGCCATTTATTGTAATCTAGGCCCTTGCTTGTGATTGTCTCATTTATATTCCAATCCCCATGGTTGTGACACTTGGCATCTTTGTGTGCCTTCCCATGTTTTTAATCCTATGTCGGTCATTTATTGAATGAGCATTGTCCACGTGGATAGCTTGTGGGCCTTTCCTTCATGTCATTGGATTATCTTTCAATGACAAAGTGCAAACTATCAGATCAAATGTCAGTCTTGCTTTGAATGTATTTTTACCATGCATCGAGCTTGTGGGCTCTTGGGGATTCATTAAAATGTCTTCAGGGCTTTCATGCCATTAGATCATCCTATGATTATGAAGCACGAGTCATCGATCTGTAAAGATGCTCAAACTTTAATTTAGCACATTATTAAAGTGGGACTTAGACTTAAATTCCTTAGGCTAAGGTTTATTACGTGTTTATTAAGCATGAAGCAAACCTTAGGCTAAGGGATTTACATCTAAGTTTTCTGAATCATACAAAGAGGAGAAAGGTTAAGTATTTTAGGCCAAAGTTTGTGTTGTGTTTACTAAAAACAATGTATATTATAGGCTAAAATATTTATGCCAAGCCTTATAAATCATGCTAAAAAAGGGTTAAAAAAGATATAATGTTATAACATTAGATAAGATTTTGATGTATTAACAAATACATGAAAACCTTTGGTTAGATGTATTTAGCCTAAGTTCTACATTTTCAAAGACCTTTTAAAATGAGACTTAGCATAATTTTTTAGCCTAAGGTTCATGACATTTAAACAACATGCAATGGGGACCTTAAGATATAGGCATAGACTAAATTCATTTTGCATATACTTTGACCATAAGATCATTTCTATCTTTATAGATTGAATACTTATAATGTTTGAGCATCTTTCGAGCACTTCCCTTGGATTGTAAAGTAATTTTTGAGCCTTCCAGCAAGATTTTGGAGTGTATTTTGATCTTGAGTATAATAATTCATTATCTTAAATTTGACGGTCTCGAGGACATCAAATACATCCTCGTGAGTGTCAAATGATGATCACATGAACATCAATTTTAATCTTGTGAATATTTTAATTTGATGGGTTTTAATTTTATGGTCGCATAGATGTTAAATATATCCTTGAAAATGTCGAATGGCAGTCACACGAATGTCAATTTTAAGCTCAACAAATTCTTATGACCTAATGCAAGAATACCACTTGGCACCTCCCCTGAGATTCCCAAGATCTTGGGCTTAATTCACTCTATAGGATCAAAATTGGTAACAAAACAATAGCCATAAGATCATGATTTGAGAGATTGTTCATGATTGGCTACTTAGTTAGGTGGGACCCATTTTCCTTTGATCATCAAATGTAAGGGTGTCACATGTTGATCCTATGGGCCTTCCATAATCCTTTGACTTTTCAATCGTGCCTTGGTATGTTTGATTAGGTCTTCACAATGGATTAAGAATCATTGATCATGATTTGGGAACTTGAACATGATTGGTCTAAGGGACTATTTATGGGATTACATTAGGATTTTTGTATGCCATTCAATTGAAAGGCCATGAGGAAGCGTGATCTATTAGATCATCTGAGTTGCATGTCCTTTAAGTCTATGCTTAGGCCTTTCTCACTCGATAGAATCAAATACTGTTATAAAGTGAGGGTCATTGGATCCTATAAGATGCAAGGAAGTTAAGTTAGGACTATGGTGATATAGAATACTTATGTTAAGGTGTTAAGACTAAGGTCTCGATTGTATTAATAAATACGTCAGGGCCTTAAGATTAAAACATTAGGATAAGTTAGGAAATATTAAAAGGACCCTATAGAATGAATATTAGTTAGGTGTACAAGGAACTTTAAAGGGGGAAATAAAAAAGGGGACCAAGCATATTAGGCTAAGTTTTAGTCATGTTAAAAAACTTGACTAAGCTTAAAACATGAGTTTTATACTTAGGTCCAAAATGGATTTTTAAAAGGTTCCCGCCAGTATTCAAATTTGAACTGTGGGTTTTACTAGGGTTTAGGGACATGAATTTCTTAGGAACAAACACCATATAACCTATAACTAAAATCAATGAAGACCATTTATTAGCATTTTAAGTCAAAATTAAAGCAAAATATAACTAAGTAATCTTTCTTTTGATAAAGTGGATGATCTTCAAATTCTACAAATGATCTTATCATGCCATATTTTCATGTTCAATCTGAGGGTTTCTCAAGGGTCCCAATTTTCAAAAATTGGGGTATGTTGGCCCAAAAAATACCTTAAATATTTTATTTAACTTCCTTGTATTATTCTCTAATTATAGTGAAAATGTATAGAAATTTGAAATAATTTGTGAAATATAGGTGTTTTTTAAAATTAGGGTTTCAACCACACTGTTTCGCAAACCAAAGCTCTTATACCACTTATAATTAAATTATTACACCACTAAAGTAATATCATATTAATACAACATAATATTCTTTACATAAAATCAAAATAATAAATAACTTGATAATGCCACTTCAAGGGAGAAACCTCTGTAACCTTATAATAAGAATATAATTTTCAATATAATGATCAAATATTAAACACTACCTCCTATATATAGCCAATTTATGATAAACAAAAACCTTAGGCTAAACCTACTATTGGTATGAAGTTATTTAAATGATCATATGACTTAATCAAAAGTTATGATACCCAAAATTTAACCACACATATCCCAATACACTCTATAAGCTAACAATATAACACTGATTCACCTAATTGACCAAATGGTTTGACAATAGACAAAATTAGGTAAAATTGAGTTCCAAATATTTTTTTAATTTGGTATTATTTTCACATGTCACAAATAATCCCAATATATAACCTTGATTAATCTAGTCAACTAATTGGTCTGATCAGTGACAAATTTGGTGTGAACTGAGCCTCAAATTGCATTATTTAGTCTCAACTGTGTTCATAAATCTCAAATTGGCCCAATATTCCTCCTTGATTAATCTAATGAACTAATTAATTTTATAAATGATGAATTCAGGGTAAAATTAATCCCAAAATATATCATTTAATCGTAACTACATTCACAAGGCTCAAATTGGCCCAATATGCATCCCTGATTGATCCGATCAATTAATTAGTTAGATTAATGATGAAATTAGGGATAATTGAGCCCTAAATCATGTGTTATTTTTAACTACATTTATACACCATAAATTGGCCCAATCTACATCCTTAATTTATCCAATTGACTATTTTTTTCAATTTATGACAAAATCAGGGTGATTTGAGGCACGAAATCACATTATTTAGCTGTAACTACATTCAAAGGGCTCAAATTGACCAAATTCACATCCCTAATTGATTTAATTGACTAATATTTTTATCAAAAATGAAATATTTGGGGTAAATTGAGCCCCAAATCACATCATTTAGTTACAACTATATTCTTGGGGCATAAATTGGCCCAATCTACATCCCTGATTGATCCAATCGAATAAATGGTTCAATTAATGATTAAATATTTTGGAAGAATTGACTCCCAAATGGAATCATTAAAAAAATATTGGTATAGGTAAAAACCATTCATGAACCTTAACTTCTCAAAATCCAAAGGCTTGTGTAATTTTGGTTGGTGTAGAATGTTTACAAGAGTGTTCATAGTTGGCAAAGGGTATTTTATAATCGAAACAACAATGACCATAATGATACAAGTAACATGTAATATTTTAGTTTTGTAAACAATCATAATGGATTCTTATATTTTTATCATATAAATTGCTTTATAGGTAAATAAAATTTTAATCATTTTAACACTATTTTATCATTGAATACATGGCTTATTTTCAAAGTTTCCCATTTAATTCTATAATGAAAGTGGTATGCATTTGTTGTTGTGTTGTTGTTTATACAATTATTTTTAGTTTTATTGTTGTAGATACATAAATTTGGTATTAGAAAATTAGTAACATTAGTTTTGACATACATGACTTGTGTGCACACATTTGACTTTTGATCACATTATTTCCCATCTATTTTTATATCAATGAACTTGGCCAACTCAATTTATATCATTCATATACATGGTATCCTTAGTTTGTGTCTTAATGATCTATTATCTTAAGTAGATGATCACCATATTTCATATCACTATTTATTCCTTCTTGGATAGTGTCAATAATATTCAGACATTGCTAGTTACTATAGTGTTTGCCTTCACCGACAATGTTCTAGTTTCCTCAAATAAATAACTTTTAAATTAAAATCCCTCCCTTGGGAAAGACTACATGTAAAATTACCCATATTAATCCATATATACACATCAAATCTAATTCCATTTTAATCTATAAGAAATCAAACATTCACTTGCACATTTAAAAATCTATTTGCACATCCTTAAGGAGCTATCCAAAAACATCTAAATATGAAAACCCCTCAAATGAATAATCTAAAATCAAAGTATAAACACTAATTTCAATGTCAAAGTTACATTTTTTTAAGTGTCAAAATCTAAATATATGCATTACATTATAACAAAACACTATTGAACGCACACACACATAGGTAGGAGAACCATGTGTGGTATGAGCCCTTTTCAGAGTATTGAAATGTAGGTAATGATAAACCACTTAGCAGTATGTGGTTAGGGTTGTCCAAACCATCTTATTAACACCTTTTTCATAACATGTAAGTGTTGAAAGTGGAACTAGGGTTTCAAGGCAAGGGAGGAGAAAATCAAAATCTACACACAAAATTAAGAGGAAGATATTGTGCATTAATCATTTAGACAAACATGGACAAAAAATCATGGAAAAATAGATAAGTAAATTACACAAGGATATTTATGATAGATAGTGGACATATCCAGTTGTCACAAGTGTCTAATACTTTACTGAAAACATCCTAAATGTTTTTAACAATTAATCTCCTAAGCTAAGCAATCATAGATCCATTTCAAATCATTTTAGTTGATTATGCAAAGACATTGAGAAAACATAATAGTATAATAGCTAAGTTCCCTTTTCCTTAGTCATTTATATATTTAGTAAGTGCAATTAATCATCTATTAGCATTCAAATTTATAGGGTAATTGACATATTTTATGCAATATGAATTTTAATAGTTTTATACTTCTTTAGATCACCTATATCCAAAATAACTTAAAATAGTGGGGTATATAAATTTCTTATTCAATGTATATATGTTTTTTCAGGTTTTGAAATAAAATATTATGGTAATATATGATGATAGTTTTGATTATGAAGACAAAAATTGAAAATAAAAAAAATTCTGTACTATAAATTTATAACATATTTCCATTAAAAAAATAGCTCCAAATAATATTTATGTGGTCAAATGTTATAATTTAATTTATATGTCAAAATAAAGTTTCTTCTCTAGTATAAATCTAAGTTCCAACCCTTAGTTTTACTTTTAACTATAATTACTTCAACCCAATTTCATAATTTTTATGTACAAATATTAGAGGTTCAAACATGCAATCATAGTTTGATTCTTTTCCTTTTTCCATTATTTTCCCCTTCCCATAAGTGTGTTGTCAAAAGAACTAGCATTAACTTCAATGGAATATTTTCACATATATTTTGAAGTCCATTGAATGAACAAAAAATATTTTAAATGGAGGGAGATTTTTTTATTTTATTTTAATTAACCTGAATTTTAATATTAAGGTTATTTTTTTTAGAATGGAGACAAGCTTAACTTTCAATTTTATTCAAATGTGAATATTTTAGACCATATATTCAACTATATTTTCATGATATAAATTGAAATTCCATCAATTTTGTAATGTAAAATATACATTTTATTTAATAAATAAAAATTCAATAATTAAAAATACATTTTTTTGAGGTAAACAAAAAGGTCAAAAAAGCAATCCCACATCGTTGACACAAAGTTTGATGCAGTATACATCATCAAATAAAATTTGGACCCTTTTTTCTCACCAATTTTAGTGATAGTTGTGTCCTAGCACATGTTGTGTCAAAACTATAATGTATTTTAAGTTAGGCAAAAATTCTAACACAAACCTACATCAAAAATTTGAAAAAAAAAAAAAATTGATACAATTTTTTTCATAATTTTAGGAAAATCTACTAGTATTACTAGGCAGACTCTTCCAATTAACTAAATACTCTCTAAGCACCCTTGTCTTAGCTTATTAATGTGTGTTTTCAAAATTTCCGAAGGCTTAAAAATTATTTTACCCTCCTCATCATATTTTGGTAACTCAGTCTGCAATGAAATTCATTGTCTAATGACTTTATTCAAGTAGAAAACATGGAAAATTGGATGTATTTTCACCAATAGAAGAAACTCATGTTTGTATGCCACACTTATAATCCTATTCAAGATTCGATAAGGTCCATAATATTTAGGTGAAAGTTTTTTATGCTTCTTCTATTATTTCAAGGAAATTTTCTTATATGGTTGCAATCACACAAAAACCTATTCTTCAACGTTAGTTTTTTTAATTACAAAACTGCTCAATTTTTTATTTCAATTAGTTTTCACCATTTCCAAGTTCTTTATAAGACTACATAGGACCTATTTTGGTGTTTAATGTGTTTTTCAATTGTTTTACCTTAAATATTGAAATCATTGGTGGTGGATAATACCCATACGATGCAAAAAATGGAGACATTTTGGATGAGTTATGGAAAGAAGTTTTATACCAACATTCTATTATTGAAAATGATAAACCCATCTCTCTTATTTATTAGAATAAAAAAAATAGAGACACTCTTCACAAATTTATTGAAAATATCATTTTTGCCATCAGATTGGGGATGATAAGAGGAGTTATGTCCACTAAGTACCCAAACCTAATAATAACTCAGTTTAAAATTTATTGGTACATATAGGATCATGATCACTTAAAATGATATTTTGGGTCCATGTAGCTTTTTATTAGTCTCCATAAATGATATTTCTATTGTAATTGATAGAAATAAATGTGACAATGCAAAAAAATGGGCATATTTTGTAATTTTATCCAAAATAAACATGGTGACATTTTTCCAATCCTGTAATGAGATTCATGTAAACCTCCTCCCACCACTGGCTAGGAATAGATAGAGGTTTCAAAATATGAGGGTATTAATTATCTCACCCTTGTTTTGTTAACACAACATACACTCTACCATAATTTTTTGTACTTTTCCTTTGAGCCCTTCCCCAAAAAAATCCTTCTTGATTCAATGATTAGTCTTTAATAAGCTTGAATTCCCACCTATTGAAGAAGTATGGAGCTCTAGAAGAACCTTATGCTTCAGGTTTGATTTATTGAAAAGGTAAAACTTATCCTTATACCATAGCGAATTCTCTTTACACATAAATTTTTTTGATAGGCCTCAAATTTTGTCGGATCTTCTTAATCATATTTTGTGTATCTTTGTCATTCTTCCATTTTGATCATGTCTCATCCACTTGAGAAACCTAAAATATAGATAAGGCATAGAATAATTCTTTTCTATACTCATCCCTCCTAGATAATACATCAAAGATGACATTATCCTTCCCTTTCTCATACATGATTTTGAAGTCATACCTCAATGTCTTTGCGAACCATTTTTCATGTTCATTTAATAAAAACCATTATTCTAAAAACTATTTTAGACTATCATGATCTATATTACCTTAAATTGTCTTTCCATTAGATATGATCTTTATTATTTAACCGCATGAAGGCTAACCATCTTTATTATAAATGGGATTCAACAAATTCTTACCTTTGAGTTGGAAACTCTCAAATACAACATGTCTTCCTTATTATATGAGTGCAACACCCATGCCATACCCTAAAGCATCACATTCCACAATGAATATTTTGTAAAAATACAGATTAGTGAGAACATGTGTGGTCGACATAACTTCTTCTGGCTTCTTAAATTCCCTTGTGGCTGCCTCACTCCAATGGAAGGAGTCCTTAAACAAAGTTGTGAGTGGTCTTGCTATGCTACCATAATTTTTTACAAATTGGTGATAATAACCTTTAAGTCCTAATAAACCCCATAAGTCATTAAGCGTATGAGGTAATTTTCATTTTATCATGGTCTTAATCTTATGAGGGTCCACCTTGATGCCTTCCTCTGATAGAATGTGACCCAAGTACTCTACCTTATTTACTCCATAAGCACACTTGAAAGACTTGGCATAACTTTTATGTTATTCAAGAGTTTCCAAAACCCCATGCATATGAAAAAGTCCTTATCCCATGATTTACTATATATTAAGATATCAACAGAGAAAACTAAGACAAACATTTATAGAAATGGCCTAAAGATAAGGTCATTGAAAGTAGAAATGTAGTAGGTAAATTTTTGAGAGAAAAGAACATCACCATAAATTCATAGTGCCCTATTGGGTTTTGAAAGTTTTTTAGTGAACATCATCATATTTGATTTTGATATGATAATACTAAGAGTGAAGATAAATTTTGGTAAAATAAGCAACACCCTGTAACTCATCTAGCAAATCATCAATTACTAAAATTGGGAACATATCTTTGATAGTGGACTTGTTGAGTTCTCTATAATCTAGACATATGTGCCAAGTTGCATCCTTCTTATATACCATCACCACTATAAAGGAATAATAGCTTTGCCTTTGATAGATAATACATGCTTCTAACATCTCTTATACCAAATTCTCACTTTCACTTTTTAGCATATAGGGTACCTGTAAGGTCTGATGTTGGGTGTTTGTCTCAGTGATAGTAGATGAATGGCATGATCATGATATATTTTGGGAAGCAATAATTTTTCATATACCCCCCAAAAACTACCAAGTGCCCATCTATAATTTGCTACTAATATAATAATGTAGGAAGTTTTAACTATTGTGCTTTTAATAAAAATAATTATTCCACAAACCCATCCATATAATTTTTAAGCATCTTTTGCACTTGAAGAGAGATTACCATCGATGGATACTTTACACACAACCCTTGTAGCTCAAATTTACTACCCTTTAAATAAAAATGGTTGAACATATCTTAGAAGTTCAACTCAATAATCCCCAAGGCAATGAGCCATTGGAATCCTATAATGTTTATTTTGATCATACGAATGGAAAAATATCAAAATATAGAAGGTAGTCTCCCATGGTGAGTTTAATACTATGGAATTTCCTTGAACATTTGATTATAACCCAATCTATACTCATAACTTGAAACATTGGAGCTAGATAAATGAAACAGTTCTAACATGTCATCAACTTATGGTTGATGAAGTTGTGAATACTTCCCGAGTCAATCATTATTGTCACTTTCTATTTTTTAGGAAACCCATTATAATGAGGGTTTTTGAGGTGATAATACATGAAAGTAAAACCTCCTCTTCTAGGTCATCAACAACCTCTACCTTCTTTTCATCATCTTCTTCTTCATTGTCACCCTCAATGTAGAATAACTTCTTTTCTATCCTAAAATATATTTTCTATCATAGATAAAACATAATCCTTTTGCCATTTTTCTTCAATCTATTAAGGAATCAACTTGGTTAGTAGGGAAAATGATGGTTCAAGAGTGTTGTAATTTTTGTTACTAGTGAATGCCTACATCTTGTTAGACATGAGTCTTTCTCTGCCATGTGCATCATAATAATAGAATCAAATGCATTAAGAAAATTAAACATGTGTATCTCATGTTGAATATGGTCCTTGAACTTTTCCTTGTTTGAGGAGATGCAGATAAATAAAATAGTATTTTTTTAATCAATATTTATAGTAAAAAATCCAACATAAAAAATGGAATGGATATTTCACATATTTAATGAAGAAACCCTTATTTTAAATAGTTGTTCTTGCATAGAACACTTTTGATCTTGTGAATGTTAGTTGGATAAAAAGGAGTAAATGAGACACTAACAAAAAAAGGACATATGTTAATGAAATAAACACTCCTCAATCCGTAGTACTATATACCAATTGAATACTTACTCTACTAGTTAACTCATAACTATGATCATCTGATCTATAATAACCAACTTAGGAAACATTTAATGTATTAATAACTGGAAAAAGTATAGCTCCCAAAATCAAAATTCCCATAGAAATAATTGACATTTTTAAAAGTATTAATAGGCTACACTTATTTAAGGCTACAAACAACTACATGCAGGATAGTTGTTGGATAACATGTTGATTTTGATATGTTAAAGCTGAAATGATTTCCTCTATTTTGTTGTTAAGCTAGAGGAAATTGGGCTTGGATCTTAAAAAATCTGAGAAGAGCCTTTTTACCTCATTTTAGGTGCATTTAAACGAATTGCTAGGTTTTTAATTAATGATATAAATATCATATTATGAAAACAAACTAGAGGACATTACACAAAGTAAAAATAAATAAAAATATGCCACATAAAGTAGATAAAAACATATAAGTTTAAACTAGAACTAAAAATATTGAACTCTAAGCTTGATAATAACTATGGAAATTAAGTTATAGATAAGATAGTAAGTATCTAAAATAAGTAATTAAAGAAAAAAAAATGCATTATGAGATTATATAGGTTTTAATTATATTGATTTAAATCTTATGAGGTTTAGAGGGCAACATTCTAAATGAGAGTTAGGGTGTATTAATTTATAAAAAGAGGCCAAAATTTTGGAGGCCATAAATTTTGATCCGTGGATCTATTTGAGCACGTGTTCATGCCAAAAAAAATAGAACTAAAAAGTTTAGTGTAGTCATAACCCGGCCTATTTAGTTATAGATATTTTTGATATTTTTAGAGGCCATACGTTACCATCTGAGGGTCTAAAATTGCAGTTTAACATTATTTTTGGTATTTTTTTAATTTTAGAAATTGTCTATTTTTGTAACCTAACTTGAAATTTAGTTTATATTCATTCAATATGTTAATTTTAGTGTTTAATTTATTTTTTGAGATTTTTGCATTCTTACATGCAAAACTTATAAAAAAGAGTACATCAAATTTTATTATTTATTAGAGTTCCAAATTTTGCATGTCAATTACAATTATGAGTTGAGGCTTATTTGTGCAAGGTTTTTAATTATTTAAATCATTCAATATGAATCAATACAAGTTATTGTTTTGTAATTTTTTTCTATTTGTATTTTATTATCTTTATAGTATTTGGGTTCTTTATTTAGTATCAGAACAAGTTCGAATCTTGGAGGTGTAAGAGATGGTGAGAGAATGAGGATGAATTAATCATATGAATTGAATTATGCAAGAGCTATAGAGGTAAGTAGAACAATTAATTTATATTGTTGTAAATTAAAGATAAAATAGAGTATAAGATGATGTTGAGGATGACATAGATCATAAAGAGGAATTTATGTAAGAAGAGGAGCAACACGAACAACCACCATCAATGGAAGAGAGGATGGTTAGAACTTTATAAGGAAATAACAAAGGAATCAAGGTTGACATTCTCAATTATGGAAGAATTTTAGAACTAGAGGACTTGATAGATTGGATGAACATCATGGAGAAGTTTTTCGAATGGAAAACTACGAGATAAGACAAGAAGGTAAAGTTTGAATGTATGAAATTGAAGGGTCATGCAATGATTTGGTGGGATCACCAGTAGAAATAAAGACAAAGAAAAGGTAAAGAGAAGGTCAACTTGTGTAAAAATATGGATAATTTGAGGGATAAATTTATTCCTATGGATTATGCATAAACCCTATACAAAAGACTCTAAAATTTGAGGCAGAATGATCATAGTATACAAGAGTATACAGACGAGTTTTAAAATCTTTTCATAAAAGTAGATCATGATGATGGCCACAAGGTATGTAAATGTTTTGAAGTTTTCTATTTAAGATGAATAAAGTATTCATAGAATACTTTTCATGTAAGAAGCTTATAAATTAGATTTAAAGGTAGAAAAAAAACAAAATAGATAGAATTTCAGAAGAATATATATTGGGCCAAGAAGAGGACAATCCCCTCCAATAAGGGGATGAGGTGGATTTAATAAAAATAGAGGTGGGTTTAACACTGCTAGAGGAAAAACATCACATGGTGCAAAAGGAAAAGAAGATAATAGACAAGGGTTTCAATACCAATAAAGAGGAAGAGGATTTCAGAGAGGATGAAGCTATATTGGTAGTAGAGGATGGTTTCCAAATCAACATAGGTCTGATTTTTGTTACAGATATGGATAAAAAGGCCATGGAGTATTTAAGTGTCCACACTACCAAGATCAAGAAAGGAGGCAAGATAATCACTCAAGAGTGAATTTAGTTGAAGCTAAAATAGAAGAGAAAACTACTAAAGTTGTAGTAGTAGATATTGGATAAAATCTCATGATGTGAAGAATAATGATTGCTCCAAGGAAAGAACGTGTGCATAATAAATAAGGTGGTAATGCATGGCTATGAATAAATATATTTTTAATAAGGTTTACTTTAGGAGGTAAGATATGAAAAGTAGTTATAAATGGTGGTAGTTATAAAACTATGGTTTTTAAGGACATGATTAAGAAATTAGATTTGTAATATGAAAAACATCATAATCATTATCGGATTTCATGGTTTAATAAAGGGAATGAAGTTACAATAGATAAAAGGTGCTTAATCAAGTTTTATATAGGTAAAACTTATAAAGATGAAATATGGTGTGATCTTATACCAATCAATACATGCCATGTGTTATTGGGAAGGTCATGAAAGTTTGATAGAAAAACAATTCATGATGGGGCAAAGAACACGTATAGTTTCTAGAAAGGTGGTATGATGGTAGTTTTGTTACCTCTTAAAGAATAAGGGTAGGCTAGAAACATGTTGACCGCAATAGAATTTATCAAAGATATGAAGATGACAGGTTGTTATTATGCATTAATAATAAATAAAGAAAACATGTAAGTGGTGCAAGTACCAGCAAAAGAAGAATTAATGTTGAAAAAATATGTAGATGTTATACCTGATAAGTTAACATATGGTTTACTACCAAAGAGAGATTTTAGAATCATTTTGATTTGATTCTATGATTAGCTCTATCCAATCAAGCAACTTATACGATGAGTCCAATAGAACATTCAAAATTGAATAAATAGGTTACTGAATTGATAGGTAAGGGTGTAGTAAGGGAGAGCATGAGTCCATGTGAAACATCAGTATTGCTAACTCCAAATAAATATGGAGGGTGGAGGATGTGTGTGGATAGTAGAGAAATAAAAAAATACAATCAAGTATAGGTTTCCTATACCTCATTTAGATGATATAATGGATGTTCTTTTAGGAGAAAAATATTTTACCAAGATTAATCTAAGGAGTTAATACTATCAAATTTAGATTCATGAAGGAGATGAATGGAAAACATCATTCAAGACAATAAATGTTTTATATGAGTGGATGATGATGCCATTTGGGTTGTCTAATGTACCCAACACATTTATTAGAGTGATTAACATAGTGCTAAGAGAGTATAGTGGTAAGTTTGTGGTGGTTTATTTTGATGATATTTTAATATTCAATAAGACTAAAGAAGAGAACCTATAATATTTGAAAATGATATTAGAATTGTTAATAAAAGAGAATCTTTATGTGAATTTGAATAAGTGTAGGTTTATACAAAATAGTATAGTATTTTTGGGATTTATACTTTTAGCATATGGTGTAAGAATGGATGAAGAAAAAGTAAAGGAAATTGTTGAGTGGCTTATACCAAATCAAATCACAAAGGTAAGAAGTTTCCATAGTTTAGCAAATTTTTATAGAAAGTTCATTAATAATTTTAGTAGTCTTGTTGCACCAATAACAAATTGTATGAGAGGAAAAGAATTTGCATAGACAAGGGAAACAACAAAAAGCTTTAAGTTATTGAAGAAGAAAATTACATAAAAACATATTTTAGCATTACTAGATATTAACTGTTAAGGTGTGGAGCTAAAAGCTTCAATTGTTTGCAGACACAAGGAAGGATGCTGAAGAACCAGAGCCACCGGCATTGGCAGTATGATCGACATCAGTCAGATGCAGTGGAGAAGGAGACCGGCGATGGCAGATAGTCGGCCGACGTCGCCAGCACCAGACAAGCAGGGACCGGCGTCGGTCACCTGTGTATTTCCAGAACTGCTGTTGACGAACAGTCAGTTAAGTGAAGCGAGTGTTTGCATGTCAAATGACTAATTATAGTCACGAGATGCATGTCTAATTATTGTAACTAGAGTTCTATTTTTGTAAGCATGGGATCCTATTTAAAGACCCATAAGGCATGTATTGTAATAATCAAGAAGGCAAGTAAAAGCATTGAAGCGAGCAAGGTCAAGGAGATCAGCTGAAGCATTCAAGGAGGGATAGCAACTCAGGTTGTAGAGTTGGTTTTGTGTTGAGCAAGAGAGAGAGGGAAGAAGGTCTTGAGGTGTGGCAAGCCTTTGAGGTGGAGGAAGAAGTGGCATCTTCCTTATTGTATTTTCTTCTAGTAATATTTAATACAAGAGTGTGTATTGTCTCTCAAATTCTTTGTTGTCTCAAGTTTCTAGCTACTTTATCATTCTGGTATAATTCCGTGTTTAATTGCTAATATGAGAAGTAATCATATGTGCTCTAATTGGTAGAGTTAGATCCCCTGACAAGTGGTATTAGAGCTATGGTTTGCAGGAAGCAGGGTATTGTTTTTTTATTACAGGTCATTCACAGGGTTTTCCGATTGAGTGGGAGTTCAGTAATGGCAGAAGAAAGTAGGCTACGAATGGAGAAGTTTAATGGCAAGAATTATCAACATTGAAGGATGCAGATTGAGGACTATCTGTATCAAAAGGATTTGTACTTACCGTTGGGTGGGGTTGCATGCAAGCCCACAGATATGAAGGATGAAGAATGGAACGTTCTTGATCAGAAGGCTCTCGGTTCCATAAGGTTGAGCCTTGTATCATCTGTGATTTCCAGCTTATCACAGTGCAAGACAACGAAAGAGTTGATAAAGTCCTTGGAGAATTTATACAAAAAGCCCTCGGCTTCTAATAAGGTATATCTTATGAAGCAGCTATTTACTTTGCAAATGCATGAAGGTGGATTGGTACATACTCATCTCAGTGATTTCCATGGTTTGGTAAACTAACTAGCTTCAGTCAATATTGTTTTTGATGATGAGGTAAAGGCTCTCTTGATTTTATGTTCTTTGCCTGAAAGTTGGGACGGTTTGGTTATGGCAGTAAGTAATTCTGCATCTGCTTCTAAAATCTTAAAATTTGATGATGTTGTGAGTGTGATCTTGAATGAGTAAATACGCAGGAGAAGCATAGGTGAATCATCAGGGAATGCTCTAAGTGCAGAAAGTAGGGGATGGCAAAGGGAGAAGGTTGAGCAAGGGAAATCAAGGTCAGGAAGGAGATCCGAGTCCAAAGGTATTACCTGCTGGTTTTGTGGAAAGAAAGGACATACAAAGAAGGAGTGTTGGTTGAGAGACAAAGAGAACCAACATGCAGGTACTGAAGAAGCAAAGGATGCAAATATTGTGGTACAAGATGCTCTCATACTTTCTTCAAATAGTTAGGTAGGATCATGGATTTTAGATTCTGGTTCATCTTTTCATGCATCCCCAAACAGAGATTTGTTCTATGAGTATGAATAGGGAGACTTTGGAGTGCTCTATTCAGGAGATGGTACGCCTTGTCAGATAGTTGGCAAAGGGAAAGTGCAGCTGAGATTACAGATTGACAACACGTGGGTGTTGAAAAAGGTCATGTATGTTCCAATTCTGAAGCAGAGTCTAATTTCTGTAGGAAGGTTGGGAGATGAGGGATGCACAATAACCCTCACAACGGATTCTTGGAAGGTTACCAAGGGAGCACTTATTCTAGCAAGAGGTAAGAAAGTAGATACTCTTTATCTGTCTACTTGTATTACTGATTCTACTTCTGGTGTAGATTTAAATACGTGGCCTAATAGGCTTGGTCACATGAATAGGAAGGGAATGGAAGTTCTTGATTCAAAAGGTATGTGTTCAAATTTGGAAAGCATAGATAGAGTTCATTGCAGAAAGAGGAAATTTGATGCTTTTGACAGGAACAAAGAAGCCTTGGTGTTTATGAAGGAGATGAAGGAAAGAGATCAGTCACAGGGGCTGAATAAATCTGAGCAGGGCATCATGGACAGAGTTTTGATCCAAGAAGAGCTCGCAGATGAAAATTTCATCACTTACAGGAACACATAGACACCGATGTCGGTCGCTTGGCACCGACGTCAGTCATCCAGATATCAACATCGGTCATGTGCAAACCAGCAGGGTCGGTAGGTCGGGCAGGAGAAGTCTGACGTCGGTCATAAGGACCGAAGTCGGTAGTGGGGACACCGGCGTCAGCCAGGGAAATGACGTCGGATGTCAGGGTCAGTGCAGGGAACCGACATCAATCAGGAGCAGACTGGGAGATGGCCGATATTGGTCACTGGAATGGATGTTGGGTGAATCAATAAGTCTCAAACACCCATGTGGAGGTCAGGAAAGGTATGTGAACCTCATATTCATTGTTCACCTTCTTTATATTGCTTACTGATAGTCATGAATTAGGAAGATGGAAGAAGCAATGCAGGTAGAATCCAGAAATAGTGGGAGCTTGGCATGGATGAGGAGTGTGAGTCTTTGGAGAAGAACCAAATAGGTATTTGTTGATAGAGTTGTCAGCTAGAAGGAAGCACTGGATAGAGGGATGGATTGCCGTTTTAGAGAAGAGAGTGGATGGACACATGAGACAGAAGGCTATGGTATATGGTCTTGAGTAAGCTGCAGAACAATGGAGGTTTGACCATTGTATTTTATCTTTACCAGGTTGGATAATATTAGCTACATTATCTTGTTACTGTATTGTGTTACTTGTTGCAGGGTTTCATATACAGGGAGTTTGCTGAGCTAAGGGTAGAGTTAGTTCAGAAGTATGTCATGGAGAATTTGGGAGCAGCAAAATTCTTGTGGCATAAGATACAGGTATTACATCATATGTTTGCGTGGTGGTTGGTCTTCAAGAGTGACATTGAAGAGGGATACAGAGCCTAAGGAACAAAATAGATGGTGTACAGGTATAGGTACAAGTTGCAGTTGTTTATCTCCAAGTGGGAGATTGTTAAGGTGTGGAGCTAAAAGCTTCAATTGTTTGCAGACACAAGGAAGGATTCTGAAGAACCAGAGCCATTGACGTCGGCAGTATGACCGATGTCGGTCAGATGCAGTGGAGAAAGAGACCGGCGACGGCAGATAGTCGGCCGACGTCGGCAGCACCAGACAAGCAGGGACCGACGTCGGTCGAGTTAAGTGAAGCGAGTGTTTGCATGTCAAATGACTAATTATAGTCACGAGCTGCATGTCTAATTATTGTAACTAGAGTTCTATTTTTGTAAGCATGGGATCCAATTTAAAGACCCATAAGGCATGTATTGTAATAATCAAGAAGGCAAGTAAAAGCATTGAAGCGAGCAAGGTCAAGGAGATCAGTTGAAGCATTCAAGGAGGGATAGCAACTCAGGTTGTAGAGTTGGTTTTGTGTTGAGCAAGAGAGAGAGGGAAGAAGGTCTTGAGGTGTGGCAAGCCTTTGAGGTGGAGGAAGAAGTGGCATCTTCCTTATTGTATTTTCTTCTAGTAATATTTAATACAAGAGTGTGTATTGTCTCTCAAATTCTTTCCTGTCTCAAGTTTCTAGCTACTTTATCATTATGGTATAATTCCGTGTTTAAGTGCTAATACAAGAAGTAATCATATGTGCTCTGATTGGTAGAGTTAGATCCCCTGACAAGTGGTATCAGAGCTATGGTTTGCAGGAAGCAGGGTATTGTTTTTTGATTACAGGTCATTCACAGGGTTTTTCGATTGAGTGGGAGTTCAGTAATGGCAGAAGAAAGTAGGCTACGAATGGAGAAGTTTAATGGCAAGAATTATCAACATTGAAGGATGCAGATTGAGGACTATCTGTATCAAAAGGATTTATACTTACCGTTGGGTGGGGTTGCATGCAAGCCCACAGATATGAAGGATGAAGAATGGAACGTTCTTGATCAGAAGGCTCTCGGTTCCATAAGGTTGAGCCTTGTATCATCTGTGATTTCCAGCTTATCACAGTGCAAGACAACGAAAGAGTTGATAAAGTCCTTGGCGAATTTATACAAAAAGCCCTCGGCTTCTAATAAGGTATATCTTATGAAGCAGCTATTTACTTTGCAAATGCATGAAGGTGGATTGGTACATACTCATCTCAGTGATTTCCATGGTTTGGTAAACTAACTAGCTTCAGTCAATATTGTTTTTGATGATGAGGTAAAGGCTCTCTTGATTTTATGTTCTTTGCCTGAAAGTTGGGACGGTTTGGTTATGGCAGTAAGTAATTCTGCATCTGCTTCTAAAATCTTAAAATTTGATGATGTTGTGAGTGTGATCTTGAATGAGTAAATACGCAGGAGAAGCATAGGTGAATCATCAGGGAATGCTCTAAGTGCAGAAAGTAGGGGATGGCAAAGGGAGAAGGTTGAGCAAGGGAAATCAAGGTCAGGAAGGAGATCCGAGTCCAAAGGTATTACCTGCTGGTTTTGTGGAAAGAAAGGACATACAAAGAAGGAGTGTTGGTTGAGAGACAAAGAGAACCAACATGCAGGTACTGAAGAAGCAAAGGATGCAAATATTGTGGTACAAGATGCTCTCATACTTTCTTCAAATAGTTAGGTAGGATCATGGATTTTAGATTCTGGTTCATCTTTTCATGCATCCCCAAACAGAGATTTGTTCTATGAGTATGAATAGGGAGACTTTGGAGTGCTCTATTCAGGAGATGGTACGCCTTGTCAGATAGTTGGCAAAGGGAAAGTGCAGCTGAGATTACAGATTGACAACACGTGGGTGTTGAAAAAGGTCATGTATGTTCCAATTCTGAAGCAGAGTCTAATTTCTGTAGGAAGGTTGGGAGATGAGGGATGCACAATAACCCTCACAACGGATTCTTGGAAGGTTACCAAGGGAGCACTTATTCTAGCAAGAGGTAAGAAAGTAGATACTCTTTATCTGTCTACTTGTATTACTGATTCTACTTCTGGTGTAGATTTAAATACGTGGCCTAATAGGCTTGGTCACATGAATAGGAAGGGAATGGAAGTTCTTGATTCAAAAGGTATGTGTTCAAATTTGGAAAGCATAGATAGAGTTCATTGCAGAAAGAGGAAATTTGATGCTTTTGACAGGAACAAAGAAGCCTTGGTGTTTATGAAGGAGATGAAGGAAAGAGATCAGTCACAGGGGCTGAATAAATCTGAGCAGGGCATCATGGACAGAGTTTTGATCCAAGAAGAGCTCGCAGATGAAAATTTCATCACTTACAGGAACACATAGACACCGATGTCGGTCGCTTGGCACCGACGTCAGTCATCCAGATATCAACATCGGTCATGTGCAAACCAGCAGGGTCGGTAGGTCGGGCAGGAGAAGTCTGACGTCGGTCATAAGGACCGAAGTCGGTAGTGGGGACACCGGCGTCAGCCAGGGAAATGACGTCGGATGTCAGGGTCAGTGCAGGGAACCGACATCAATCAGGAGCAGACTGGGAGATGGCCGATATTGGTCACTGGAATGGATGTTGGGTGAATCAATAAGTCTCAAACACCCATGTGGAGGTCAGGAAAGGTATGTGAACCTCATATTCATTGTTCACCTTCTTTATATTGCTTACTGATAGTCATGAATTAGGAAGATGGAAGAAGCAATGCAGGTAGAATCCAGAAATAGTGGGAGCTTGGCATGGATGAGGAGTGTGAGTCTTTGGAGAAGAACCAAATAGGTATTTGTTGATAGAGTTGTCAGCTAGAAGGAAGCACTGGATAGAGGGATGGATTGCCGTTTTAGAGAAGAGAGTGGATGGACACATGAGACAGAAGGCTATGGTATATGGTCTTGAGTAAGCTGCAGAACAATGGAGGTTTGACCATTGTATTTTATCTTTACCAGGTTGGATAATATTAGCTACATTATCTTGTTACTGTATTGTGTTACTTGTTGCAGGGTTTCATATACAGGGAGTTTGCTGAGCTAAGGGTAGAGTTAGTTCAGAAGTATGTCATGGAGAATTTGGGAGCAGCAAAATTCTTGTGGCATAAGATACAGGTATTACATCATATGTTTGCGTGGTGGTTGGTCTTCAAGAGTGACATTGAAGAGGGATACAGAGCCTAAGGAACAAAATAGATGGTGTACAGGTATAGGTACAAGTTGCAGTTGTTTATCTCCAAGTGGGAGATTGTTAAGGTGTGGAGCTAAAAGCTTCAATTGTTTGCAGACACAAGGAAGGATTCTGAAGAACCAGAGCCATTGACGTCGGCAGTATGACCGATGTCGGTCAGATGCAGTGGAGAAAGAGACCGGCGACGGCAGATAGTCGGCCGACGTCGGCAGCACCAGACAAGCAGGGACCGACGTCGGTCGAGTTAAGTGAAGCGAGTGTTTGCATGTCAAATGACTAATTATAGTCACGAGCTGCATGTCTAATTATTGTAACTAGAGTTCTATTTTTGTAAGCATGGGATCCAATTTAAAGACCCATAAGGCATGTATTGTAATAATCAAGAAGGCAAGTAAAAGCATTGAAGCGAGCAAGGTCAAGGAGATCAGTTGAAGCATTCAAGGAGGGATAGCAACTCAGGTTGTAGAGTTGGTTTTGTGTTGAGCAAGAGAGAGAGGGAAGAAGGTCTTGAGGTGTGGCAAGCCTTTGAGGTGGAGGAAGAAGTGGCATCTTCCTTATTGTATTTTCTTCTAGTAATATTTAATACAAGAGTGTGTATTGTCTCTCAAATTCTTTCCTGTCTCAAGTTTCTAGCTACTTTATCATTATGGTATAATTCCGTGTTTAAGTGCTAATACAAGAAGTAATCATATGTGCTCTGATTGGTAGAGTTAGATCCCCTGACAAGTGGTATCAGAGCTATGGTTTGCAGGAAGCAGGGTATTGTTTTTTGATTACAGGTCATTCACAGGGTTTTTCGATTGAGTGGGAGTTCAGTAATGGCAGAAGAAAGTAGGCTACGAATGGAGAAGTTTAATGGCAAGAATTATCAACATTGAAGGATGCAGATTGAGGACTATCTGTATCAAAAGGATTTATACTTACCGTTGGGTGGGGTTGCATGCAAGCCCACAGATATGAAGGATGAAGAATGGAACGTTCTTGATCAGAAGGCTCTCGGTTCCATAAGGTTGAGCCTTGTATCATCTGTGATTTCCAGCTTATCACAGTGCAAGACAACGAAAGAGTTGATAAAGTCCTTGGCGAATTTATACAAAAAGCCCTCGGCTTCTAATAAGGTATATCTTATGAAGCAGCTATTTACTTTGCAAATGCATGAAGGTGGATTGGTACATACTCATCTCAGTGATTTCCATGGTTTGGTAAACTAACTAGCTTCAGTCAATATTGTTTTTGATGATGAGGTAAAGGCTCTCTTGATTTTATGTTCTTTGCCTGAAAGTTGGGACGGTTTGGTTATGGCAGTAAGTAATTCTGCATCTGCTTCTAAAATCTTAAAATTTGATGATGTTGTGAGTGTGATCTTGAATGAGTAAATACGCAGGAGAAGCATAGGTGAATCATCAGGGAATGCTCTAAGTGCAGAAAGTAGGGGATGGCAAAGGGAGAAGGTTGAGCAAGGGAAATCAAGGTCAGGAAGGAGATCCGAGTCCAAAGGTATTACCTGCTGGTTTTGTGGAAAGAAAGGACATACAAAGAAGGAGTGTTGGTTGAGAGACAAAGAGAACCAACATGCAGGTACTGAAGAAGCAAAGGATGCAAATATTGTGGTACAAGATGCTCTCATACTTTCTTCAGATAGTTAGGTAGGATCATGGATTTTAGATTCTGGTTCATCTTTTCATGCATCCCCAAACAGAGATTTGTTCTATGAGTATGAATAGGGAGACTTTGGAGTGCTCTATTCAGGAGATGGTACGCCTTGTCAGATAGTTGGCAAAGGGAAAGTGCAGCTGAGATTACAGATTGACAACACGTGGGTGTTGAAAAAGGTCATGTATGTTCCAATTCTGAAGCAGAGTCTGATTTCTGTAGGAAGGTTGGGAGATGAGGGATGCACAATAACCCTCACAACGGATTCTTGGAAGGTTACCAAGGGAGCACTTATTCTAGCAAGAGGTAAGAAAGTAGATACTCTTTATCTGTCTACTTGTATTACTGATTCTACTTCTGGTGTAGATTTAAATACGTGGCCTAATAGGCTTGGTCACATGAATAGGAAGGGAATGGAAGTTCTTGATTCAAAAGGTATGTGTTCAAATTTGGAAAGCATAGATAGAGTTCATTGCAGAAAGAGGAAATTTGATGCTTTTGACAGGAACAAAGAAGCCTTGGTGTTTATGGAGGAGATGAAGGAAAGAGATCAGTCACAGGGGCTGAATAAATCTGAGCAGGGCATCATGGACAGAGTTTTGATCCAAGAAGAGCTCGCAGATGAAAATTTCATCACTTACAAAAACACACAGACAACGATGTCGGTCGCTTGGCACCGACGTCAGTCATCCAAAAACTGACATCGGTCATGTGCAGACCAGCAGGGTCGGTAGGTCAGGCAGGAGAAGTCCGACATCGGTCATAAGGACCGATGTCGGCAGTGGGGACACCAGCGTCAGCCAGGGAAATGACGTCGGCAGTCAGGGTCAGTGCAGGGAACCGACATCGGTCGGGAGCAGACTGGGAGATGGCCGATATTGGTCACTGAAACGGATGTTGGGTGAATCAATAAGTCTCAAACACCCATGTGGAGGTTAGGAAAGGTATGTGAACCTCATATTCATTGTTCACCTTCTTTATATTGCTTACTGATAGTCATGAACTAAGAAGATGGAAGAAGCAATGCAGGTAGAATCCAGAAACAATGGGAGCTTGGCATGGATAAGGAGTGTGAGTCCTTGGAGAAGAACCAAACAGGTATTTGTTGGTAGAGTTGTCAGCTGGAAGGAAGCACTGAATAGAGGGATGGATTCCCGTTTTAGATAAGAGAGTGGATTAACACATGAGACAGAAGGCTATGGTATATGGTCTTGAGTAAGCTGTAGAAGAATGGAGGTTTGACCATTGTATTTTATCTTTACCAGGTTGGATAATATTAGCTACATTATCTTGTTACTGTATTGTGTTACTTGTTGCAGGGTTTCATATACAGGGATTTTTCTGAGCTAAGGGTAGAGTTAGTTTAGAAGTATGTCATAGAGATTTTGGGAGCAGCAAAATTCTTGTGGCATAAGATATAGGTATTGCATCACAGGTTTGCGTGGTGGTTGGTCTTCAAGAGTGACATTGAAGAGGGATACAGAGCCTAAGGAACAAAATAGATGGTGTACAGGTACAGGTACAAGTTGCAACTGTTTATCTCCAAGTGGGAGATTGTTAAGGTGTGGAGCTAAAAGCTTCAATTGTTTGCAAACACAAGGAATGATGCTGAAGAACCAGAGCCACCAGCGTCGGTAGTATGACCGCCGTCGGTCAGATGCAGTGGAGAAGGAGACCGGCGACGGCAGATAGTCGATCGATGTCGGCAGCACCAGATAAGCAGCGACCGGCGTCGGTTGCCTGTGCATTTCCAGAACTGCTGTTGATGAACAGTCAGTTAAGTGAAGTGAGTGTTTGCATGTCAAATGACTAATTATAGTCACGAGCTGCGTGTCTAATTATTGTAACTAGAGTTCTATTTTTGTAAGCATGGGATCCTATTTAAAGACCCATAAGGCATGTATTGTAATAATCAAGAAGGCAAGTAAAAGCATTGAAGTGAGCAAGGTCAAGGAGATCAGCTGAAGCATTCAAGGAGGGATAGCAACTTAGGTTGTAGAGTTGGTTTTGTGTTGAGCAAGAGAGAGAGGGAAGAAGGTCTTGAGGTGTGGCAAGCCTTTGAGGTGGAGGAAGAAGTGGCATCTTCCTTATTGTATTTTCTTCTAGTAATATTTAATACAAGAGTGTGTATTGTCTCTCAAGTTTCTAGCTACTTTATCATTCTGGTATAATTCTGTGTTTAATTGCTAATACGAGAAGTAATCATATGTACTCTAATTGGTAGAGCTAGATCCCCTGACAAGTGGTATCAGAGCTATGGTTTGCAGGAAGCAGGGTATTGTTTTTTGATTATAGGTCATTCACAGGGTTTTCTGATTGAGTGGGAGTTCAGCAATGGCAGAAGAAAGTAGGCTACGAATGGAGAAGTTTAACGGTAAAAATTATCAACATTGGAGGATGCAGATTGAGGACTATCTGTATTAGAAGGATTTGTACTTACCGTTGGGTGGGGTTGCATGCAAGCCCACAGATATGAAGGATGAAGAATGGAACGTTCTTGATCAGAAGGCTCTCGGTTCCATAAGGTTGAGCCTTGCATCATCTGTGATTTCCAGCTTATCACAGTGCAAGACAACGGAAGAGTTGATAAAGTCCTTGGCAAATTTATACGAAAAGCCCTCGGCTTCTAATAAGGTATATCTTATGAAGTAGCTATTTACTTTGCAAATGCAGGAAGGTGGATCGGTACATACTCATCTCAGTGATTTCCATGGTTTGATAAACCAACTAGCTTCAGTCAATATATTTTAGCATTACCAGATATTAACAAAGTGTTTTAAGTTGATTGTGATACTTCATTTGTGGGAATTAGGCTATGTACTTAGAGATGTGATATATTAATATATATGGGTTGATGAAGATTCCAACATGTGGCACACATCTCCCTTAGATAGTTATATGGGTCTAATATATTAGGATAAATGAGTAACTTGTAGAACTAGTGCATTGGGTAATGGTCGGCCTACATTAGGATTAGAAAGTTACCCATCCTTAGTTAATTAGAGGTATATATAAAGGAGGTGAGTATCATTGTAAATCAATCAAGTAAGCATTGGATCTTATATTTTAAGAGGATATTGGAGGTTGTCCCCTTGAAGAGACATTATGGATTTATTCCTTCCTAAATGAGTATTATATGGTGTTGCCCTATCTTAAGGGTGATTATTCTATTTTTAAATATATTAAGTATTTGGGCATCTTATCCCACCTATATCTTTTGCGTTATGTTGATCTACATTATATTTTTCATATTTTCAAATATTGTAAGTGTGGATCATAACAAGTGGTATCAAAGTTTTGACTTAGGTAATTTATGTGGGATGAAACCCTAGTTTTGTGGAATCATATATATCTTGTAATCAATTGTGAATTTTTACAATTTTTTTTTTATTAGAGCTAGAAAATAATTTAAGAAAATCATAGTAAAAAAATTGAGGTTTTATGATTAGTTTTGAGGGAGTTATTGATATTTTAGGGTTTATACTAATTTAATCATATCGATCGAAATATAAGTAATTTATTTGTGAAATTGTTAATGATATTATATCAATGCACAAGAGAGACATAGTCAAAATTTTAGAATTATTTGAAATGTTTTGAGTGATTTATTATGATTTTATGATTCTTCATATATTCACTCTACAAGCCAAAAGTTTTAGAATTTTTTCGTAAAAGTTTAATTTAAATTACAATATCATAAGGGGAAGCTACAGTCAAAATTTAGGACTATTTTGATAGTTTCACATGAGTTATATAAATTTTAGTGTTTTTTCATTAACCCTAGTTTTGTTTTTCTCTCTTCGAAATCATGGATCAAATAGATAACAAATAGTGGGAAAATATTGTGGAGAGTGTTAAAAAAATGCAAAATATTTTGGAAAAGTATGTTGTGCGGAAACAAGAGACTAATGATGATAACCAAGAAGAGAGTGCATATGAAGAAAAAGAAAAGGAAAAGAGCATGATGATGAGGAAGGAGCTAAATATGACTCAAGAAGAGAGGTTGAGGATCATGATGTGAAAAAAGAGGAAGAAAATAATTTTTATGAGGGTAATGAGGAAGAGCATACAGGTGATGAAGAAAAAAAACAATGTATAATTATGATGATGATAAGGCTACAAATAATATCGAAGAGGAAGAAGGATTGGATGATAAAAGTTTAAATAATTTGGCTCTAAAGAAATCAGAGTCAATTTTTAAGTTTCATGGATGCATTCAAAAGAAGGAGGTCATTATGTCTTTAAACCCTAATAACAAGTATAACTTTATCAATATGGTGTGGCCCAACATCTACAAGTTCAAGCAAAGAATATCAAGGAGGTTCAAGTAGATGGTAAGAATATTCCAGTTTTTAAAGATTTAAAGCTCATTATGAACAAATATGTTTTATATTCAATTTTTTATATTTTGGATATGGATGGTGTGGATATAGTTCTTGGATATACATGGTTATAAATTTTATGGACCATCAATATTAATTTTCAGAAGAAGTTCATGAAGTTTTGGTATAAGAAAAATAAGGTCACTTTACAAAATATTAAAGTGGGAAAGGCACCACTAACAGTCAAGGCAGATCATGAGGATGAGATTGAAACATGTGATGAAGATCATGAGAAAGATATAAATGGCATAGATTAAGACACAATACAGTTAGAAATGAACACTTCATCTACTCAAGAGACAAAGAAGAAAAAGGTGGAAGAGGTAGAAGAAAAGGTGGATAAGGTCAAAGTATCAGAAAAAGTTGAGGTATATAGACACCCACATCATCATGAGAGGAAACAATCATGGATCCATGTGAGTGAGTGTCAACAACAATTATTTTGACTATATAAGAAAATAGATTTTTAATCACTATGGATATGCATGGAAGCCAAAGAATAACTATTATGGTTAGGTATGGACTTAAAGTAACACAATAGAATATGGTACATGGAATCAAAAGAGGAATAATTATGCATGGACACCAAAGCGGTATAATTATGATCATGAATGGAATCAGAGGAGCAAAATGAAATTTGGAAACAAGGTTGGAGAGATATAACCTACCAAGATCACATATGGATGGCTAGATGATTGATCTTAGAGACAAGTGTGCAATGATTTGAAGCACACTCATTATTTGGTTTCTTCTTATGTTTCAAAGATGAAACATGTCAAAGAGGGAAGGAATGTTATTCACCTGAAAATGTGATATATTAATATAAATGGGTTGATGGAAATGTTGCCATGTGGCACACAACCCCCTTAGTTATATGGGTCTAATATATTAGGATAAATGAGTAACTTGTGGAACTAGTGCATTGGGTAATGGTCGGCCTACATTGGGATTAGAAGGTTACACATCCTTTGATAGTTAATTATAGGTCTATATAAAGGAGGTGAGTATCATTGTAAATCAATCAAATAATCATTGAGTCTTCTCTTGTAAAATGATATTGGAGGTTATTCCCTCAAAGAGACATTGTGGAGTTATTCCTTCTTAAAGGAGTATTATATGGTATTGCCCTACCTTAAAGATGATTATTCTATTTCTATATATCTTGAGTATTTGGGCATCTTGGACCACATATATATTTTGTGTTATGATGATCTTTATTATATTATACATATTTCCAAATATTATATGTGTGGATCATAACAAATTGATGGTGTGTTGAGTCAAGAAGGGAAACCAATAACATATTTCAATGAGAAATTAAATGAGGTAAGAACAAAGTATTCTACGTATGATGTTAAATTTTATGTCATTATACAAGCATTAAGACATTAGAGGCATAGCCTAGTGCCTAAGGAGTATTTACTGATCATGAGGCTTTAAAGTATGTGAACACTCAAAAGAAGTTAAATAGTAGGCATGTAAAGTAGGTGTCTTTCTTGCAGGGTTATACTTTTGTGTTGAAGCACAAATCATAAAAATAAAATCAGGTAGTTGATGCTTTGAGTAGGAGAGTGGGGTTGATAACTACTATGGTGAGTGAAGTAGTTAGATTTAAGGTTATTAAGGAAGTATATGAAACTGATTTAAATTTTGGAAACATAGTTGAGTAATGCAAGACTCCATTAACACGTGATACAAGTAATGTTTATGATGAGTATCTTATACAGGATGGTTATTTCTTCAAAGGGAAACAACTATGTATTCTAATTGGGTCTCTAAGAGACAATATTATAAAAGAATTGCACAGTGGTGGTTTGTTAGACATTTTGGTAAGACAAAGACAATAACTTTAGTGGAGGAGAAGTATTTTTGGCCAAAGATGAAAAAAGTTGTGACAAGATATGTTCTAAGGTGCAAGATATGTCAAGTGGAAAAAGGATATACATAAAATACAAGGTTGTACATGCCATTATGAATTCTAAAAGGACCATAAACATATTTGAGTACAGATTTTACGTTGGGATTACCAAACACACTGAGAGGTAATGATTTAATTTTTGTTGTTGTAGACATGTTTTCTAAATGGTTCATTTTATTGCATGTAAGAAAACCAATTATGCCACTAGAGTTGTAGAACTATTTTTTAAGGATATTGTGAGATTGCATGTCCAAAAACCATTACATCAGATAGGGACACAAAATTTCTAAGTCATTTTTGGAGGACTTTATGGAGGAAGATGGGGACCAAGCTACAATTTAGTAGTGCATATCACCCCCAAACAAATGGATAGACAGAAGTTGTAAATAGGAGCTTGAGAAATTTATTGAGATGCATAGTTGGATAAAATCCCAAGTAATGAGACTTGGCTTTACCACAAGCTGAGTTTGCATGTAATAGTTTCATGAATATATCAACAAGAAAATCAGTATTTTAAATTGTTTAGGGAAGAAATCCTATGAGTGTTTTAGATTTGGTACAATTACCAATAACAGAATGAGTTAGTGATGATGCTAAAACATTTGTAGAACATATACAACAGTTACAAGAAGTAAGAGGAAAACTGAAGGAAAGTAATGAGAAGTATAAAGCAACAGTAGATGTTAGAAAAAGGTCAAAAATATTTGAAAAAGGATATTTAGTGATGGTTTACTTGAGGAAAGAGATATTTTAGAAAGGCACATATAACAAGTTGAAGTACAAGAAAATTAGACCATGAATAATTGTGAAGAAAATCAATGACGAAGCTTATGAGGTGAGTTTACCACAAAATTTTGATATCTTCCTAGTATTTAATATTTCAGATTTATATAATTTCCATGGAGAATATGGTAAAGGTGAAGAATATGAAGTAGATTGGCAAGAATAGGTGCCAAAGAAGAAGAAAGAAAAGATAGTACAGGTTCTGGATAAGAAGCCAGTAAACACGAGGCAAGAAAGTTATGACACAATTTGGTACAGTTAGAAGGATTACAGCTGCAAGATAACACTTGGATTATAGAATAAGATATGAAGTAGATTGATAAGAATAAATGGCAGGAGTATAATCAGAGCAACTCGCAGGTGCTGAGTTATTTTCAACAAGAGGAGAAGGATGTACAAAAAGAGGCCAAACTTCTAGAGGTCATAACTTTTAATCCGTAGCTTTGTTTGAGCCCATCTTCATGTCAAAACAATCACCTCAAAATCTGTGGTGCAACCATAACCTAGATTATCTAATTATGAATATTTTTGATATTTTTCAAAAGCCATATGTGATCATCTATGGGTCCAAAATTGTAGTTTAATATTATTTTTAGTATTTTTCTAATTTTAGAAATTATATATTTTTGTAACCGGACTTGAAATTTAGTTGATATTTCTATGATATATTAATTTTAGTAGTTGGTTTATTCTTAGATATTTTTAGAGTTGTGCACACTTACATGTGAAACTTACCAAAAATAGCATCTGCTAAAAATAATAGGTCAAGTTTTATTATTTTTTAGAGTTATTTTGCATGTCAACTCCAAAATTTTGAGTTGAGGCTTATTTATGCATGGTTTTTAATTATTTTAATCATTCAATACAAATCAATACAAGTTATTATTTCATAAGCTTTGTCTATTGGTATTTTCTTGTCTTGATAGTATTTGGGTTCATTGTGTATGTATATACGAAAGCAATATTGAATAAGATGGAGAATAGAGAAACTAATAAAATTGGAGTAGAAAATTATATTAATTTGTATATTTTGTATATGATATACTTTTGAGACACATGTTAGATTGTCTACTTTACTACTATCTACCTTCTAACTAATGCTACATATCTGTATACATAAATTACAATACTTTGAAGGTTGAGGAGCCATTATAGAAGTTGATCTGTTTGGGCTTCTATATATGACTCTTCTTCTATTGACAATTGTGTGGCTTCACTAATAGGTACACAGTATATTGACAGATGTTGTGGCATAATGTGACCCTATAGCACAAAGTGTCCACATGATCAATGTACAATCTATAACTTCTGCACAAAGGTGAGCTAAACAGTATGCTTAAAGTTTTTATGCCATTAGTCGATGTTGTGTAGATGTTGCACCCATGGCATGAAGTGGCACAAAGTGCATAGAGGTTGTGATATGCAAAATGTAAAGTTACACCAAATGGCATTGAGATTGATCATCCAAATTTTGGCATGGGGTAACAGAGGTGTTGCCCCTCAACTTGAATTGGCTAAGAATTTGTAACTTACATGCTCTACGCTTATCATGTGGAGTGCATAATATTTTTTCTTAGTTATTCAATATGTTTTCTAGTGTTGCACGGGCGGCATATAATGTTGGGAGTTGTATAGAGGTGTTCGAAATGTGAAGATTGCACATGTTTTTTAATGTTAGGTGAAAGATGCCTGATGCAAAAGATTTCATAAATTTTCATAACTAAAACACTCAAAATAAGAATGTAAGATAATATGACATGTTCTCTGACACTAAACAAAAAATTCATGATACAAAAAATTGCGTAAAATTTTAAAACTAATCTAAACACTCAAAAGTAAAAATGCAATATAACACTATTACAAATAAATCATAAACAATAAAAAATAATTTAATATTTACTTTCTAAAGACCTTTCAATACTTTAATGCGGGAGGATTCCCTTTGTCTTCATACCATCAAGATTTGAAATGAGGTAGTGCAAGAAACAACACGCTCCTTAACCATATGAACCACCTTCCTTTATTTACAAACTTAATTATTAAAGAAAACAAAGGAATTGTAAGATCTTACCTAAAAAATACCTGTGGAGACTAAGTTATGAGAGAGGACAAATGAATTACTATATTGTAATGGCAACTCTACTTTTATTGAGATTTATTTATAATATAATTCATGATATGGTTTGCTACCTTTAATGCCCTCGGCTTTAGGGGCACATTGTCAAACACGCGAGGAATCATATGATGGCCAACTCATTGAAAAACTTTTTAGATTCTCCCCTGAATATCATAGTTTTACCCGAGGTGGAGATTGTCAACATAATACCAACGGTATCTACAATGCCATTGGTCAAAAGGAATCATGCAGTTGAAATGATAGTGGTATAGGTTCAATGTTTAAAGATTGACAAATATTTTTTTAATTAGTGGGACGTAAATTAATTGTAAAAGTCTTGAAATCTATATAAATGGTCATAATCGATTTTAAATATCTAATTAATTTCGAACTTCTATAAATGTCCAATCAATAATTCTATATTAAATAATTGCTTTGAAGAATAATTTCGATTTTTTTTTAAATAATATTATAAATGAATACTTTTATATAATATTCTAAGCGATGAATAAAATATAATTCAAATTATGTTTGGACCATAAACAATACTCATAGATTATCTTCTTAAAATTATATATTTATAAGGAAAAGTTATTGCTGAATTTAAAATCATTCTACATTAATAATTTAATTTAAATAATAAATATATAATTAATAATTCTACATTAATAAATTGATTATAAGAGTAAAATATCACCTCGTATTCACTATATTTTTTGGTCGCCCAAAACAAACCTTAAAGTGAGATCTTAACTATCTAATACAAACTTTAGTATAAATCTTAACTGCCCAACACAACTGTTTAAGAGGAACCTAATAATCTAAACCATTTCATACTAATAAATCTGCTTAAACAATAAAAATGTCTTAACAATCATTCCTCACAACTAAATTGATTTAAACCAAAATAAATAAAATATGCTTCATGTTCACCATATTTCTTGGGTGCCAAACGTCGAGACAAACTTTAGAAAAATATTTTTTAAAAGAGGCATATGTGACCTATTCAATTTTAATTTCTATTATAAATAATTGCTTTATATTTATTAATACGAGAGGAAGTTTTTACCCTTTAATCTATTTTTCGATTAGCAATGTATGTTTTATAAGCCATTGATTTCTCATAAGGAAATTTCTTTCATATAATTATATTATTGATAGGTGTAATTTATAATTTGACGGTTTGATGTAATGGTTGTAGATTGTAATAGTGTAAGATATCAATAAAAATAGCTCTCCTTAAATTTAACGTTTAATTGTTATAGGGTAATTTTTCATTTTACTTTAAAAAATGATCAAAAACTCATGTTATATTAGGCATATGGTAGAGTTTGGAGCTCTTTTTTCAATTTATTTTTTTGAAACCAACTCAAAAGTGAAATTAGATTGCTCGACCATTTGTTATTAGTTAGCAATGTTTTTTTAGAGAATGTGATAGAATCATTAATCAATACAAAATTCTTTGGTCGATAAAATTATGTGACAAATCTAAGATACACATTTTGAAGTTGATACATCTCAACTATAAGATATCTATACTAATATTATTAGTAATGGAAGCTTCTCTAATTATGTTTATAGACATAATCTACAATGACAAGCAAGGATGGTGGTGAACTGTAATAATATAAGATGTCATAAAAATATCTTACCTTATATTTTACATTTATTTCATTAGGTCTTGTGATCCAAATATTATTAATAGTTAATTTGAAACATGCATTTCATGTGTGAAACACCTCATATTAATCATTATTAAATTATATTAATAATGTTAATCAATTTGTAGATTAATCATGATGCAGGCAACGTCCCCTCTAATGTCCTTAATGCCATCCATAATGAAAGTACCAATGCGAATTAAAAAATCCATCTCTTCTCACGTGCATGATCTCATCATGATGAAGTGGATCTTAATCAAGTTGATCCACAATCATTTCAAAAGAAGGGGTCTTAATTATTTTTATGAGCCCTTGGCAAGACTTCCCACCCATTTGTGTCTTACACGTCTCAGCTCCATCTAGAAGCTTCATCTCTCCCGGTTTGACTTTGCTCTATTGGTCCCCATGGGTGGCGATAGGGATCGACTGGAACCAACATCCTGTAAGGAAGTCCATAAGCAAAAGAAAGTTTGGAAGAAGCTCAAAAAGGGGGGCCTAATAGAATTTATGGAACAGGTCACTGAGCATAATGTCGAGAGTGCACGAGACTTTGTGGCAGCATGGACAAAGCAGAAGGTTTCCATGCACGACATCACCATTAATGTCTTGGAGTAGTTCATCAGGGACGCCACGGGTATGTCATGTACAGGTGCCAAGGAATTCAAGGACCAATCGAAAAAGCAAGAGTCCCTGCAATAGTTTTTTAGAATAAATGATTTCGTGCAAATAGACAAGAAAGGGTTACCTCAGGGTAACCTCTTACGATACTGGCCATAAATTTGCCTTCAGATCATGTAATATATGACATTGAAAGGTAAATATACACTAATCTTCTCCCACCATTTTCTACTTTTCAATCATTTCATTAAGTATAAAATCAGTCTACCTTATTTCTTGCTTAAGTCCCTTGAGAGCATTGTCCTACTTCACCAAGTAAATGATACCAATCCCATTTTACATCAAGCCCTGATCCTCCTCCTTGTTAAACATGGCCAAACCATCTTAGGTCCGGAGGTTCCCCCGACAGTTCCTCTTTTGGGAAGGACTCCCTAGAGGAGGATCCTATCGAGGGATCCCATTAGCCCTTTGATTGTACCCCCTAGAACAGAGTATCACAGTCCCCCCCGGATGACCTCCCCCTAACATTGTTGCTTATTTTGAAATCGAAACCTATTGAAATAAGGTCCCTTGCAAAATTAGCGTGGAAATGGAAGGGCATGGTTACGGAGGAGATGGAAAGAAACAAACAGCTGCTGGAAAACTTTATTTCAAAGGTGCAACAAGTGGGTTTTGGCCTGGCTAAACTCATCCAGGATTGGAATGCCTTACACAGACAGGGTGAAGTAACTATCCAAGACTTTGTTCACTCTGCTCAGCGCTCACAGTGCCTTGCTATGTCTTCACCTAAGGTTTTTAAACCCCCCCCCAAGGCTCCCCCAAGAGAGTCCCCCCCAAACAGTCTCCCATGCAGGTAAAAGGTAAAAAAGACCCATAATGATCCTCCCCAACGAAGCCGCTGAAGGCCACGAAAACTGCACCTGGGCCAAATTTTCAAAGGACAAACCAACCATCCCAGCGAAAGACACTGTTGCAGCTAATGACCCTCAGGAAGGACCTTCCTCCTAATTCTTACTATGTTTTCCAGTTTTTTGCTTTCACTTTAAGTACAGTTTTTGCTTTTTGATTTCTCGACTCTAATTAACCTATTTAAACTTCTGTAATACACTCTTGTGGTTTCAGATCCTTATAGAACCTAGATTTTACCATATTAAATAAAAAAATGTTGATCAATTTAATAACTCTACAAATAAATTAAGTCACAAATAATTAGATCCTTAAAATAATTTAAATTTTATATGTAAATGAACTTAATATAATAAACCATATTGAACATTCATTTTATATAAACCTTTTTGAAGAAAAATTTCAATCATTTTTCTTTAAAAAAAAATTGTAATCTTTTTTTTTGGGGTTCAGTACTTTTTTTTTGGGTCTTGCTTTTGTGTGGGGGCGGCGCATGGAGAAGCGGTCGAAGCATCCGAAATGTTTTCGATTATTATTGTGAGGTGATATTAAAACTCTTAGGTTTTTAAAGTTTTATAGTTATTTTGAAGACTGGGTAAATTAAAAGTTGTAGCCTTTAAGTCACATAAGGGTTCATAGATGAGATAGATTTATTAGTGTATGAAGGCATTAAATAGTTTAAGGTTATTAGTTCAAGTCCTATTATTTTTTTTCTTTTCTTTCGTGTAATGTAATCTTAAGAATTAATATGCAAATAATTTCATGGATTCATATGCAAATCTAAGTTAATATGTATATTTGAGTAATAGTGTTATAAAAAGATAAGAGTTATGATTAATTAATTTTTAATTATTTTTATTTCTGGAATGAAGTTAAGCATATAACAATTTGATTTTTAAGTTTTTTATTATTTTAAGTTCATCAA